>JAWDGP010004263.1:2575000-2747500 GCA_033675545.1 Elysia crispata | reverse complement strand
ACGCAAAACTGCAAGATTTTAATGTTTTGTTGTTTTTTTTTTTTTCATGGACAAATACAGCTCGGGAATTTTAATGTTGCCGGATTTGAAGGACTGTGACAATACTAATGAATATACACATACAATGCATCGTGAATTGTATCTTTATTCTAATTACATTCTGCATACTGCTACAAAGCTTTGCCATTCTTTCCACTCAAGACGAATAACCCGTATAAGCTTATCTTATACGTCGCTTTCCGCCCAAGGCTGTCTGATAACAATTTTCTCGTGGTCCACCTATGATGGAATCTGATCATCCTCTCCACCTGCAGGCTGCAGCAACAGCTGCCTGTGTGATTCTCCCCTCCTGTTATCTTCAGTTCTGGCTGTCACTACTGGAAGTGGAAGATTGATCGGGTTTGCTTTCTTCCACTTGCTTATTACACCTATCTTCATTGGCTTTCTTGTAAAGTAAATAATAAAGACTCAAGAAACGTCTGGTTATATTCTAATAGGCAAGTTAAGCGTTATCTTTGTGAACCCGCAACATAGTTCCCGTTTACTCCTGACTTTTCGGGGTATCATTTTTTTCTTATTTGTAATCAGATATTATGTGAATTACGACACAACAAATCAATCTTCTCTGTCGTGACGATACAATCAGATTCTGAACATAACATTAATTATTTATCATCATATTTTTATTGTGTGTGTGCTTCTTTCAAATAATCGGAAACCTTAAGTATATATCTTTGCAAACAGGCCAATAGTAATTGTGTGTTTTTTTTAATGAAAGTATTGATTTTTATACAATTAGGGTATTCTCAGCCTTATCGACTAGAAACCGGCCGCTTGAGTGATTGAGCAAAATTATGCGAATATCTTAGATCAAACATATAAAGTTTGAACTTAAACTGGTGCCTGCGGACTTTGGTTAGGAGTTTGATAAAGCTCGTCTACTGAAAATCGTTTGATGCCCTTAATCTGTACATCAAAAAGATGCCGGCAAAATTTATTGTGCGTTATAATTTTAACTTGCATGGACACATGCTAGCCATTGTTATAAATCAGCTAATTCTGCAATTCGTTAAGCTATTTAAAGATTCATCCAAAACCTCAATGTTCCCTATTAGTTCCCATGAAAAGTACCTAAAGGTGTACTGCCATATAGAAATTCTTACTATTTGTCGTACATGATTACAGACTTTTGAAAGGACCTATATAGTCGAAAATTTTTACAAGATTAGCTATTATTATTATTATTATTATTATTATTATTATTATTATTATTATTATTATTATTATTATTATTATTATTATTATTATTGTTGTTGTTGTTGTTGTTGTTGTTATTGTTGTTGATGGTGGTGCTGTTATTATTATTATTATATCAGGATTTTCCATTACACAACAATCTGTATGAAATCGAAGCAGCAAATCTGTTGTTTGGATCAAGGCTATTCTAAGCAGTGCGACAATTGCATTTCCCACTGCTAGCTTGAGGTGTTCATGGATCTCTTGCTTCCCATATATAAGTAACCAAGTTACCAACTTGTTTTATGAACGATAAATGGAAGATGTTCCCACTCAATTCCCATATCTTTGCCTCAATAAATCTCATACGTTATTATAAAAAAAAAAACAGAGAGAGAGATTAGAAACAACTGCATTTAAAAAAAAAAAGAAATGGAACTTGTCTTGTTTTTAAACCAAATTATTTTAGATAAATTTTTGTAGAAATTGTGAAATCACGTCGGAGATATGCACAATAAGGTTTAAAAAAAAAGATGAAAATGTTTTCAACTGATTGCTTAGGATATCTTACTTATGTATATGTCCCACAATGAAACGTCGTGTATGGTTAGATGTTACAAAACAATGGTTGACCCAAATAATACCTTTTTTTTTATCTCCTTTTACTATGGCTGACTACGTGAATCTTGTATAACCTTGGTTTTATTTTAAAACTTTTTAACCTATGAGCTCTTTTTGCCTATGTCAGTTATACTGATTAGTATGAAGTTAATTAAAAAAAAAAAGAGATTTTATGTAATCATATCAAAACAAAGAGTGTAGTAATTGGATTGGGTGTATGTTTTTTTTTTTGTGATTTGATTTCCCTCTTTGGTCGTTTCATTATTAACGAACAACAACAAAAAGAAAACGGAAAGTTTTATTTTTATTTTAGCTAATCTAACCTCTGAGTAGTTAGGAGTGATGGATACTGATATGGTAATCGACTCTTGTCTCAAGCCTGGCATCTAAAGAAGAATAGTCAATTATGTCAACAGCAAACTATTAAGCTAATATTATTGAGTAAAATTATAGTTGCTTAAAAGAAAGTAAAACACAGCTGGAAGTCATATCAAATCAATTGGATAAGCATGAGAGATGTTGTGTAGAAATTACTGGGCTCAATTAATTTAAAGGCTCTCAGTGGTCACGACCTTTTACGTGAGGCTAACTTAATTGGGAGGCTTTTGAGCTCGAATCAGGCAATCATGTTGCATAGCTGGTCAGTCAGGTCACACGTTATGTCCGCCTCTGCTCACCATAGGTCTGGTCTTCCGCTCGATCATGGCGCTGACTGCAAGCGCGATGGGGCTGATTGGTCCGCCTTGTTCCCTTTTCACGAGCTGAGAGTTGGGCGAAAAACTAGGCGTTGTTTAATGTTTTCTTTTCTTTTTCACTATGGATAAATTCCGCTTCTTTCAAGGTACTCATCAATAATGTTATTGTAGAGGTAAATGATAAATTCATAGAATAGGCAGTTTATTTGTAAAGTAGACCCTAAATACCCATATAAAGATCATTAAAATTTTGAAACATTCATTATTTTGTTGGGTTACATACTTACGCAGCCTATGGATTCCCGCAAGATAGCGCACTTTTTGGCGAGAGTTCATAGCCCTTCAATAAGCGTTTAAACGCATCTTCAGACAGATTTGGACCGTGCAGAAACATATGTTCTCCTGTGGTATTATCTTATGAGGCGGTTCTAAAGTTTACTTTCTATAAAACAGATGACTGAAAGTATTTAAAGGCACTTTGAGTTGCATAACTCAAGATTCTTAACGTATGATATTCGTATGCGAAGTGTAAGTTTGGTTGTTTGTGAAAAAAAAATTTTTTTTAACGGAAGAACGTAAACTAAAAAAGAGGGAAAATCTATGAGGAGAAAAAAGTCGCAAAAAAGCGAAGAAAGACAAATAGAGCAAAATCACATGTATATAATTCAAACACACACAAAAAGAAAAAAAAAACCACAAGCTGAACAAAATTTTTAAAAATTCAAAAAAACAAAACAAAACAAGAAAAACCAACAACTTGGCAATACTGAGCTTTAAAATTATTAGCACGTAAACATTTTTAGTCGCGCGAGTTCAGGAATGGAGAGGTGTAGGAATCTTCTTTTTTTCTTTTCATCCACGAAGAATATTTTTTTTCTTTCAACACACTCATCGCATCCTCTTCTAGTAATAAGCTTTGCTGCTGAATTAATGCGTATCCCACCAAATCAACTGAACGTCTAGAGGGTCCATTGTTTAGATGCTGTGGGACTAAGAGCAGTTAGGGCTGTCCTATAAGCTTCAATACCAATGAAGTCATCGATTGTTTGAAGGTCACAATATTTTATGTACAATCTGAAGATGATAATATGAGAAAGGATAACTATCGAAAAACTAAACATGTAAAAAAAATGTGGACTGTTAAATATTTACCAAGTGATGATTTTGAGACCTTTTCCATCGTAAAAAGCTCTGAGTGTAATTGTTTCTAGAATAAGTTGTTGAGTTCGAAATAAAGCTCCTGGCTGGGGTGGTAGAAGTTGTTTGAAGACGTGACACGCACATGAATATATAGATTTATTCGTATTTTTTGATTGTGTTGACTTAACTATTGCTACAATCATACAGATTCACGCATGACATTAAGGCAATATAATGCGTTCATATTTCCACATCATCCCAGTCTTTAATATATGCTACCAGAAACAAAACCATTGTTTTTACACTTCTTTGAAACTATTGTCAATCGTTACCTCAGACTATGTTCCTTTTTGCGTTTTTCTTTCCTTTCCGAATTTATGGGTAAAACAAAATAACGATAATAACGTTGTTTATGTATTGGAAAGGGATTAAAAAAAAAAGCCAAATGAAAAAAAACTTGGACTCTAGTAAGCTTAGTAAACTTGCAAGTATCTGAATTCTCCCAAGAATAAAACAGGTATCTAAACCGCAACCACAAGCTACCTTTGCCCTGCTCAGGCGACCAATGTTTTTTTTTTTCCCCCCTCGCGAGCTTACACTAACATTGGTTTTCTCAGGCCCCCATATCATGTCAACAACCTGGGAGTGCGTAACGAATTGTCCCGTCGCTCTATTTTTAATGGCCTGGCTGACCCGCTGGCATGCAATGTTTTGGCTCATCAAGAAAATACATAGGACGCATACAATTACTTTACAGGGGCACGCATGCAATTATTCTGTGGTGCCTTTGATGTTTTCGTTTTATTATTTTTCATCATTCCTTTTCCTTTCGCTGTTACACATCCTTTTTGTTTTTTAAATGGACCCTCTGATCGGCGCAAGTATGGGTGATCACCGTAGCTGTCGCCGTCCATTCAGATCTGTCATAAAAAAAAAAAAAAAAAGAAATCAGTGGTTATATAATCCGCAGACACAGAAAGAGTATGATCTCTGTGATATGGATCCTTGTCCCAACCTTGCTGTTATGTTAAACCGTTCAGTTATTAGTTTAACAGCCCTTATTTTTTGCGAATAATGCTTTATAGAGAAAACAGTTGAAATTTTAAGATTTATCTGATTGTTTTTGGTTTTTGTATATTTTTTAGCTCAGAAATAACGCCGCCTTTTTTCTTTTTATTGATTTTTTACTTCACCTATCGGTTCGCGGTTATACTTGCAAGATTTTTAGATCTCCAAGGACCAATTTCTTTCCACAACCTGACTGGTTTGAATTCAAACACCGTCTCTAATGCAAACCACGATCGGTGTTGCAGGGAACATAAAACAAATCAACATGAAGCATAGTGCAACTGTCCATCATGTGAATAGATGCATATCTTTTGGTACACAAGATAAATCATAGCCAAGGAGAAAGTAATACAAGAGTGAAGATTTGTTTCGTTTGTAAATTTCGATCGGGCTAGTTGGTTGTAAGGGGTGCTCAAAGAGCTTGTGCAGTATCGAAAACTGTCGCGTTCATGAATAAACATGAGTGTGCAGCTTTTCCATCTTATTACTTGCGGATACATGCTAGTTAGGATAGGGCGCGGATTGAAGGGCAAAACCATTTTTAGGACTATTCACAATTGATAAAAGTGCTCGTAGAAAGCTCTGAGAGAAAAGGGTCGACAAAGATTTTTGTTACGAACTTATGATTTGTCCCGGCACTGTAATAATGGTGAAGTTGTCAGCATTTGTGAAGGTATGACCGCTCTTGCTGAAAGCCCTCGTAGACTTCACAACTAGAGTTAGATTTAGATTCTGGATTTTGTCTTGAAACAGGAATGTCTTTTTAAAATCGAACTAATCGATGTTCAACATCTACGCAGGATGTTGGCATAGTGCTTTTCCTTTGGAAAGAATCAGACATTGATTTTTTTTTTTTTTTTGAAATGCAAGTGCGAAAAGCTAGTGCTAGGTTATCTCTCTTTTTTTTTTTGCCTCGAAAGAATGAGAAGAAAATGAAAGGCAGACCGGTATGGCATGATGGAATTGATCTGCATTTTGCTTGAAGGAGCAATTGCGTGAAGGCCTGGTTAAAAGCAAATTGGGCGATAATTACCATGCGTCGGTTTTCGAGTTTTAAGTAATTGATTCCATTTTAAAAACGTCATAGATTTATTGTTTCTCTTTTCAATGAATATCCTGCCTGTTTGGTATTTTTTATGGTAAAAAAAAAGAAACGTTATAAAATGTTGGAATTTTCAAAAGTGGTATACGGTACGGAGTTCACGATTTAGAACATGCTTTCATCTGCTGTCTGTTTTTCCTCTCTTCATGTAAGTGGCTGCCCTATGCAACTCAAACAAGTAGTGACTATTAAAGGGTATCTTCACATGAGCGGCTTGTTTCACTTTCAGAAATGACGATGAAAAAACGTGGAAAGCAATATTTCTTCCCTTAGAACAAACTCGATTATTATTACAAATGGATTGTTGTGTTTTTCAAGCGAACACTACATTTTTTTTTTTTTTTTTTATACCAATTCGAAAAAAAATCGTGCAACTCAAAGCCCAAATTGACAGGTGTCGTAACTATGTAACTTAAACCTGCGTGTCAAACAATCTAAAACTAAATTAATACAGCCATCTGCTGTTATAAAAATGGCTTGCCTTGCAAGAACGATGCCTTTGCAATTGAAATAATTCGCGTTTTGCTACAAAACCCTGTCTCAATATGTAATTAATTTTGTTTCCGAATTGGACCTATTTTGTACGTCAGACTGGTCTGAAGTGTCAAAGTACGACTGTTCATATTCATACTAGATTCTAGTGGCAAAGGATGACAGCAGCTGAGCTGAAAGCAAGCGCTCTAGCCAACAGCCATTGGCGCTTTGTTTTCCTCCATATCGAGAGCGATAGAACTGAATAAGATCTAATTCTGTTGGGGGGAGGCAGGGGTTTTGGGCAGGGCAGATTTTCAAAACTTTTGTAGCTGAAGCGGTGTGAAAAGATTTTGTTGTTGTTGATGTTGTTGTTACGTTGTTGTTAAAAAAGGCGCCTTTTGATTTATTTGGCGTATTTTTCGTCGACACGGGTCAATGGTATCAGCATCGATCGCGTGTGCATCGCTACATTATTATTTTGTTGACACTGTCATTCTAATCGGGCACATAGGCATGTCCAAATCACTAGTTGCTTTTTTACGAGTAATATGACTGTATGAGAATTGAAAAGATTTATTTGAAACATGGCATAGACTCAACACAATGTATAACACTAGTCACGTAAAGAGGCTATTTGAAACATGATATAGACTCATCACAATATATAACATTAGACATGTGAAGAGGCTATTTGAAACATGACATTGACTCATCACAATATATAACACTAGACATGAAAAGATTTATTTGAAACATGGCATAGACTCATCACAATATGTGACACTAGACATGAAAAGATTTATTTGAAACATGATATAGACTCATCACAATATATTACATTAGACATGTGAAGAGGCTATTTGAAACATGATATAGACTCATCACAATATATAACATTAGACATGTAAAGAGGCTATTTGAAACATGGCATAGACTCATCACAATATGTGACACTAGACATGAAAAGATTTATTTGAAACATGGCATAGACTCATTACAATGTATGACACTAGACATGTAAAGAGGCATGGTAAACTATAACAGAGACCAAAATAATGAAAGTAAAAAAAAATCTCTCATTGTTGAAAGTTTTTATCTTGGAGAGAAAGAAATTAAAAGTGTGCTAAAAGCAAAAAAATATCGGGATTAAAAAACATGTTCAAGAAACACATTTTTTGTAACATTTTGCATACAATATGAATAGTGCAAAATGTCATCTAGATTCATCGATGATATGGGAAAAACATCTACAGACGGTCCTGAAAAAAATTACTATGTTCATCTTTTTTTAAAATTAGTATTTAATTTTTCATTTTAAACAGTAAATTTATGCAGAATTGAGGGCTACGCGTTCCTTCACTACTTGATAGGAGTCAGATTATTCCTGTCAGCTTTTGAATTTTTTACGATCAGTTGTTCTGTTAATCGATATTGTGAGTTGCAAATAAAAAAAAGCTTTTGAATATAACATTTCATTTACTGTTTCATGTGATACTAAGAATTACAACATCCAAGTCATACTTGATCGCATCTCTCGAGCCATTGCTCTTCAATTAATGTTGCATTGTTGGGCTGACAACTTGGCAAACTTTAGGTCTTAACAGTTTGGGCAATATTGGTTGTGGTTGTTCTGGCTCTTTTTTTAAAATTATCTGCCTTATTTCTTTCAAGTCCCAAAGCAAAGGCGATATGACTTAAATTTTGAGGTCGCAACACAAGGTTTTAAAAGGTTACCTCAGTGGCTATGCGATTTTCTTTCTTTCTCTCTTTTTTTATCCATTGGTCTCCTGTTTCTGTTAGCCTATTTCTACTACAGACAGTGCTGTACTAAATTTTCATGAATTTCCTTCTCTTAAATTGAAATAATTTTTAACGTATTGCAAGAATTATGATTAGTTATAGGATAAAGGGAGGAGGGAGGGAACATTAAACAAAACATATGTCAAACTATAATTTTATTTTAGAAATATCAAGGATGGCTGTCGTAAAATCATACTGACTTGAATGAGCCGGATCAACCAACTGCTTTCCTGATTTATAATATTGGCCTAACAGTTGAAATTGAACTTGGTAATCTGTAGACTCATCAAACTGATTATCTTTCTATGGTTTGTTTCAAGGCTAAACCTATAAAGAATTTAATGTGCACGCTACTACGCTACGTTGTTTTCTCTTTATATTTCAAAATTCAAATTGACGTTTGTGTCTCTTCCCCAGGTCCAGACTCTGGCACAGACCAAAGCGATGACGAGGCTTTCTCTCCTGGTGATCAACTTCAGGTAAAAAAATCTTTTCGAGCGCTATTTTTGTTGATTTATGTTATTGATAGCCGTCAGTAAATGTTTGCCGTCCTCAAATTGGTATAGTTTTTCCCTTTCATTTTTTTTTCTTAAACTTCTCGGCATCGTTTTTGTGGTCGTTGTATTCATTTCTTCATGCATCATGTATACACGGGGATAAATTCTTGTGACTTGAAACTCTGTATAAAATGAGAAAAGATTTTTTTTTAATCAGTTATCCTCCTTTAATATAGAACCTGTCAATACCTGGACGAAAAGTGTATCTTAAGAGTTTATCGCTAAATTGCTGTTTTAAAATTTTAGAGTAAACGTCATAATATTAGGAGGCATAGGTAGGTGCGAGTCTTTAGGAGGATCCAGGAGCACTAATGAAAGGGTATAATGAAAGGCACCATATAAAAAGAAGCCTCAACGTGTGCTCACCCGAAGCTAATGAAAACTTGTCTCCTAAATCTGTTGTGCAAAGTACGATTTGAAGAGTACATGATAGCATCTTTGAACCGCGACAATTTTTTTTCTAATTCACTCAGACTGACACATCATTTTTTACTTCTTACTTTCATTATCACTTTCTATGCGGAGTATTACAGCGCGAAACTTGCAAGGCTAGAAAAGTCTCTAAATATCTAAACCTCACATGAGAAGATGACAGTGATCTCGACACCGCCTTTTACAGGCCAGATGGCGTTTGATAACCTCATCGCTCCCTGCTATTGCTTACCCTTAACTCGTTGTTTTTTTTTTTTGTTTTTTTTTGGCTTAGATTGTCTTATTTGCACTGGGCACATTCTATTTTCGGACTGATAGTGCCAAATTACTCAGTCAGTGCCATTTATTCTATAAAACATATATATATATATATATATATATATATATATATATATATATATATATATATATATATATATATATATATATATATATATATCCGCCACAACCACCATTTTCCTGTTATAACCTGGGAAACAGTTGTTTCCGTCGCTATCTAAAAAATTTATCCAAGAAGGTTGTTCGGGTGAGGAGCTTTCCGCTTAGGCAAAGATTATATCAAGAGGATTAAAATCGTATTCAAGGCGTCGTTTTGGAGCTATTTGATTGATGAACTGTTTTTCTCTTTTTTTTTAAACTTTTTTTTTTTCCTGATCGCTACATTTTTTATACACAGTCATGTGCTAGGTTATTTGCCTGAGAATGTTCTGTGCTTGTGTGCTATTGTACGTAAGATGCCCCAAATGTGTTTTCAACAAAACTACACATCATGAAAACATGCTTCGAAACTTAAGACACTCTGACATAAATCCAGGATTAGATTGAATAATTATAAGCTTCTTAAAACGTAACCATTCGATAAATGTTTTTATCTCTCATGTGCTCTTGTTTTCTTTTTTTTTTTTAATTCTCATTTTTTATCCCTTCTCTCTCTCTCTCTCTCTCTCTCTCTATATATATATATATATATATATATATATATATATATATATATATATATATCGCACTCTCCCATACTCTGTTTCTTTCTTTTGTGTTTGCCCATCTGTCTTTGCTCAATTTCCATACTTTTTTTTTGTCAGTTTTAATTATTCATAATTATTCGTCTTTATTATCTTTTTGCTTTAAGTTTATGTTTATGTTGCACTTATTTTTTTCTTTGATTGTAAAAACACATGAGCTTCAATGCTTAAACACAAACAAAACAGATGTGCACTTATACATCTGTGCTTAAGTTACATGTAAAACCTTTTTGCTATATTTGGGTATGTTTAAATTTATTTCATTTTTTTTTTTTGGGTCCTTTCTTGTTTTTTCCCATGCTTGTTGTAAAACGTTTTTTTTTTAACCCCATTCCCACTTACCTGCTTCACTTTAATGTTACTTTGGAATTTTTTATTTTTTACTTCCTGCATTGCTTGGTGTGGTGGAATGTTCTATCCTGCATGATTTGCTGTTGCTTTTGCCCGTTGCTACCCTGATTGGATGAACTCACACGTGTTTACCTTTGGCGTCGTCTTATTCCCGGTGGTTGATATCATGGGATTATAACGGTAACCTCTACCATGGCGCTTGTGGCGGCTAGCTGTACAGCCCGACCGTGTCTTTCAACTCGACATCCTTGGGCAGCTCCAGCTGGTCTCGCCCCCTGTCGGTAGGTAGATCAAGATCTAGATCCAAGTCGGTCGTGTCCTGTCTGGCCGGTCTTGGTCGCCGGGCAGAAAGCCAAAGAAACAACTAGTATATTGGGTTTGCTGTTACGGTCATAATTTGGTTTGCGGTTAAGGTTATAACTATGTGAAGATCAGTGACAGGTCTGCCGCTCTTTGCTTACATCAAGGTTTTAAGACTTTTTTAGGCTGTCTTAGATTTTTTGTTACTGTTGTTGTTCGTTTAGATTTAGCAAGGATGAGGGGTGAAAGGGGCTGTAGTGATAATAGCAACAGCAAGTTAAAAAAAATAAGAGGGGAAAAAAAAAGGGGGGGGGGGGGGGGGGGTCAGTTCTTGCTTGCGTCGTCGTCCTAGTGCGCACCAATGTTAACGGTGCTGTGCCATTTTCATATCTTTCATTATGAACACATCGTGTTGCGGGGTTCTGGAGCATGGGTCAAAAACTAACTGGATGTATTTATGTCTTCTTTCATATAATTCTCCTTCCCCTTTGCCTTCGGTGCTAAAATCATTAGGTTTACCATTGGTTTTCACTGTTTAGTACATTTAATGCAATTTGACATGGAAGGCGTTGACTCGGTCCCTCGCCTGAAGAACACAGGCTATTTTATGCTTGTCACATGGGGATGAGTTCGGATCAGAACCTTTTGGTAAGAATCTGTTAGGAGAATATAAAAATTACTATTTACATCTTGTATTTTGCACGTCCATAGCGCCGCATGCACGTTTATCTGAAGAATCTTTTTTCTTTAACATATTCATCAATAGTGTTCTCAAAGCTTTCCATATTCACCCGCAGCTGGACTTACACTGAATGCTTAACTTTGTCTGTTCCTCTTTACCAACGGTGCACTTTCCTTTGACAGGATGAGCAGAACATGTCTGTTGCCTGGTTAATCCGTCTCGATTTGATAAAAAAACATCGCTTATTTCATATATTCTGAAGAGATTTAGCTGTCAACATTCTCTACCCCTGAGTCCAAAAGCTGCATGCCAGCATGCTGCACGAAAAAAAACTATAACTGTTGGCCACAAGAATGAATGCCTTTTCAGAGATCCTCAACTGCTTGTCTCTTGCGTTAAACCAAGGAGGGTCCGCTTTAAGACTCATTCTGGTCGACCCATGATTAGTTCAACTGCAGGAAAAGCCTAAGATCGCTTCCTTGTGGACTAGCCATACCAAATGAACGAAACTAAAAAGATTCATTGAAGTGCATGCAACCCTTCTCGTTGTCTCCTTTTCGTGTACTCATTTGCTTCACATAAAATGTAAACATTTTGTTCTTTCTTGAGTACAACAAAGTTCATGTACTTCTTCCTGATTTGACATTATTGTAAGATAAGACAGCTGAAAGCAAGGGTTCAGTTGTAATGCATAAATATATTGTTATATATATGCTTACGTATATGCTGTGGTATCATTGGATGAGATATTGCAGCAGTAACATGCGTTGTAAAATAATAAAATAAGTTTAACCAGAAATATTATTTTCAGGGCTTTTTTTCTGTTTGAATGAATAATTATGTATCGAAAAATAATTGTGCTTACTTAAGTTTGGTGTTAACTGTTTGTACTTCTTTAAAGAAAATAAATATTCTTGACATCGGCCATACGTCTTTGCTTTATTTGTTTGGGTATTTATGTTCTTAGACGCATACTTTTAGGTCACCCTATAAAATATAAGAAGTTTTTTTTTTTTAATTCATTTTAAAAGATTTTTTGAAAATGAAAAAAAAATGGAAACCAATGTATTTTTGTCGCCATGAAAGTATTACTAAACGGGACTTGTTTACTCATTTTTTTAAATTAGGATTCTGTGGAGAATCGTAGAACAGAGCCCAACTTTGGGCGTTTCTACAACCAAAGCTACTTGGGCTTGGAGAAACCCAAGAGATCAGCATCAGAATCCAAGGCTAAAGGATCTCCATCATCGCACTTCCACAGGCCTGGTGAGTACCACAGATTAATTTTGTGCAACTGAATCAGTTTCTAGACAATATAGATAATTATAAATGGAGCTCATTAAAGTCGAGAATGAAAGAGTTGAAAAATGATTTCAAAATTGCATTTAAATAGACCCTATATTTGTTCATAAAAAGAATTTTTATGATTCAGACTTTTTGGACTATCCTGCAACTTTCCTTCTTTGAAAAGGTGGTTTAAGAATTTTCCCATTTTTTTTTTTTGTCATAAAAAGTAACCTCCATCTGACTCTAGTTTCAAAAAGAAAAGGAAGCTTAATTTTGATGAGCGGGAACTTTTGATATAATCATCTTCTTTCTCACAGCATGAAGTAAAGGCCAGGCTGTTTTTAGTGTAATCTTTCTCACAGCATGAAGTAAAGGCCAGGCTGTTTTTAGTGATAAGATTACACTAAAAACAGCCTGGCCTTTACTTCATGCTGTGAGGAAGAAGATGATTATATAATCTTATTATGGTCCAAAGCAAAAAAAAAAAAAAAAGGACATTTTTATTTCATTTTATTCACCCTTTTTTATCCAGAGAACTTCACGTATGCAAAAGATCCACCAACCTTCCTCAAGAAAAAAGGTTGGTTTTGACTTTACTGGAATTCTAACACTTTCTATCAGATTTTAGACTGCAGCTATTTTTATTTGCAGTAAAAGACTCAATTTGTTCATGTACATTGAATAGTGAAAAAAAGTATATATATGTACACACTGAGATTTAAATAATTTTGTTTTAGCTTGCATAAAATTTTTAGTGTGTGTCATCTTTTGAGATGCATTTGAGCAAAATTAATGAGAATTTTTTGAAGACCTCAAAATAGATTTTTTTTTCTTTGTATGCAAATTTCAAAGCTCTTTACTTATTTTTTTTTTCAGCCTCAGGGATGTCTGCTCTAGGTAAGTCCTTAAGTGATGGCAGACTTTATAAGTAAGGACAGAAGATGAAAATGTTAAGACTTTTCTTTTATTTTTTTAAGGAAAATCTTTCACATTCAAGGCTGAACATATTTACGTTTCTGCAAATACTGGTGAAGTGTAGTAAATAAATACAAAGAGCTTTAATAAATTAATGGTTATATAATAGGAAGACATCATGTTCTCAGAGCATTGTCATTTATGAAGTGATCTGAAGAAGGTAATCTGAGATTATCCCCAGCACACTAAAAAGTTCCCATCAAGCAGTACAGAGATGAAGAAAAGAAACCTAATTATTAATCTCACGACAAAATATCATCAGTTGTCAGAGCATGCGCTTTACCACAGTATTTTAGTCAAAATATTGGGAGATTTGTTGTTTTTTTTTCTATATTTCTGACATATGTAAAAGATTGTTGTCAATTATTTGAGAGATGCACTATTCAGCCCATTGAATTTGAGACTGTCTGATGACAAGTCAAAACATAGTCTTGATTTCCAAGTTTGCATCCAACATCACCTTCTTTCTTAGAGGCTCTATGAGATTTGACCAAGCTTAAAACATTTGTCACGAAAATCTTAACACTAAGCAGACATGAGTGTTGGTTTGGGTTTGGAGACTTTCTTCTCCATAAATGGTTTTGTCGGAAGAGAGGGGGCTTTTTTTTATCCCCTAATGCCCCAAATCTCAAATTATAGCATTGAAAAAGTTTGTAAATTAATCAAGCAATATGAGAATGTAGTTCATAAAAGACTGAAAAAGCAGAAAAGGTATATTCTACTTTTATTTTAGGCACAAAGGAGAAAAAAGTGGCCAATTTTGATACATTTCCCTCTCTTTTTAAGTGCTATCTTTAACTGTTTGCCTAGTTCACGAAACAAATGATAATTTTGTTTTGAACTGTAGTTCTGCTTCATGGAAAAATGTTTTTTAAACTCAATTTTTTCAGCTTTTTTTTTTTGTTTGTGTCTCTTATGATATCATGTTCCGAAAGTAAGATTTCAAACTCTAAACGCAGAAAAGTAATCATCCCATTGTGAAATAAATCTGTCATTTGGAAGGGCATTTTTTTTAAGTTTGCAAATTTCTATATATTTTATATAAATAGCAACCTGTGTTTATCTCAGGTAAGTAAAAATTAGAAAGTCTGTATCAGAAGAAAGTCATTTTTTGAAGCCTGAATATATTACTCCTTGGGCCAGTTCTTTTGATATATCTCTGGTCTCTCTTTGTGTTGCTCTCTAGCCTCGGGGAAGCGGGTAGTGAAGAAACGTCAGGGAGCATCTCCTGTGAACTTGAGGAACCAGGAGGCAGTCCGCATGAGCATGTTCCCATCAGCCAAGCCAAAGAAGCCAGATGAGATGGACAAGATTGAGCGGGACGACTGGCCTGCACCAGCCTCCCCTGCAGCCTTACTGCCTGAGATCTGTGAGTGTTGGGTAACTTTGTGAGAGTTTTAGATGACAAAATAATATGAAGCAAAAATTGTTGCAAATAGACTAAATTGCATGGTGTGATTGTAAAAAATCTTTATATACATTCTAGAGCATGCGCACACATACATACACATGAAAACAGGGAAAAATAAACATGAAATCAAAGTGATTACTTCAGTATAAATTCTGCAACATTTCTTCATATATCTTGTTTTTTTATTTTTTATGTCTTTTTATTATACTTATTGTCTTCAACATATTTGAAGGCAAAACTGGAAAAATTCAGTCATGTCACATTTGATTTTGAAGAAATCTAATTTTTAAACTTTTAATTGCTCTAGAACAATAAACAATCTCATTTTTGTCAAAGAACAGATGCATTTAAATCAAACAAATTGAAGAGGACCTAAAGAAATATAAGTTACCAGTTCAGCTTTAGATTTATATCCAGTGAATGTTTAGGAATGACTGTACTGCAGTTTTCTAAATGTGATTTATCTGCAGCAGCCACTCCTGTTTGTCGTGTGGTTTTGATATCATTACAATTTAATATAATCACTATTATGACAATACGAGATACTTCCAAATTCTAAATTTTTGTTTTTAGATACTTTTCTTGAAATACGATCAAATCTTATATTATAAAAGTATATTTTAATTATAATTTTTGAACTGTTTGAACACAATCTCGTAGACTTTATTTATTTAATATTCTTTTTCAAAGTACGTCAAAGAAGAAAAAGTCGAGGGGAGGATGATGAAGAGGATGAAGATGAGAAACCAAAAGAGGATCCAAGAATCAAGAGAGAACTAGAGGAAATCTCGAAGATTAAAGATGAAAGTGGCATAGGCAGTGTAAGTTTAGATGTGATCAACTCAATAGAGAAATAAGACTTAAGTTCTGAGTTTTTGTAAACTCTCTGTTAAAAAACATCAAGTTCTCCCTTCTTGTATGTTTAGTTAAATCTAAAGCTATTTTCAGACTTGAAGATAAAATTTATTGAATATAATCCCTAAAAACTTTACCTATATGGTCTAAAATGTACGAAACCAGTCATCATGGAGCAACAAAGAAATATTCTGTTGTGAATTTAAAAAACGAATGCCCCCTCATTAAAGTTACAACAATCTTGTTCTATGCTCTCCACTTAGGATCATTGATTTTAATAGATAGTCTTTGATATGCTTTTTAAATTTCTGAATTTTGTTGTCGGACAAATACTATTGAAAGTTATAATAAGGTATTGAGCTATTAATATTGTCAAATAATTGACACAGGGTATAGGAAAAAGATATCCACTGCTTGTATTCAGGTGCAAGAGTAAGTTTCTCTTATTTAATTTATTTCGCACCAGTTTATCTTTACCTGACACATAAGCAAAAGGTCTAGAACAAGTTTTGTGTAATGCTAATAATCAAACACCACTAAACGATGGCTAAGTTTTCACAACTAGGGGGTGTTGTTATCAATAGTCATGAGGCTCTAAAGAAGTATAAGTTCACCAAATAATGCTTTTATCCCTTTTCTCTACTCTATTGCTCATAATCCTATGCTCTTAAACAACCTCTGTTTAACATGAATAGAGTTAAGAGATATAACTTTGAATGTATAAATGTTTACTCATTTAACTGAAATCAGTTCTCACTGTTGAAATGAATGTGACGCTCTACTGTTTGTCTTCTGCCTATATTACTCACCCTCAATGTTTAATTTTTCTGCTTTGTTTTAAAATTAATTTTTTACATTAATTAGGTTATATACAAAGAGCTTGACAGACTAAAGGCACGGCCACTTGCGCCATTAGATCCCTGGAAGGCATCTAGAGCTCCCAGTGCCAAGTTTGAACCACGCTATCGCACACGTTACCAGTCTCCTATGTTTGCCTGTAAGTATTTTGTTGGTACATTTTGTCACGACTTTGATTGATGCTTTAGGCTAAATAAAATTCATAAAGTAGGGAATATTATCATTTTCTTGCAATTCGTTTGAAGTTTATTTTCTTGAAATATGATTGAATAACACTTTTGATTTTTTATGTGAATAACCTTATTTTTTTTAATTGTGTCTAAATAGGATAATGGGTAAGGTCTTTGTTTTGCATATATTTTTCAAAGTACTTTCAATAAGAATTTTTCACCTCCTTACATAAAAGCATTTCATGTTATACAAAACTTAAAAACATTTTCATAAGTCTTTTTTCTTTTCATTGGTTTTCTTTTTAGCTCCTTCACGCTTCCTAGATAGACCACGATATGCGTGGGATGACAGTGACATCAGAGCCTACCGCTCTGTATCAACTCTTGCTAATCTTCCAAGTAAGATGCTTCTCTCAATGCAAGCATGTTTTACACAGGTTTTTCCCTTAAGTTTTGTTTCATGAAAGACCCAGTTCACTTCTCTTTAGTCTCTAATGAATATTTTTAGAATAATTGTCTCACATGAGCTGGATTCCTTGCAATTTCTCAGTACCTTGACATTTAATGTTTATTCATGAATGAAATCATCGTTAGGTTTTAAAAAAAAAACTGCTATTCAACTGGGTTTGGTGTGTTATTTCATTTTATCTATCTGTAAAGTCTCTATAAGCTAACAAAAGACATATTAAAGTCAATACCTGTTCGTGCTGAAAACACTGTATAATTAGTTGTCAGGGAGTGTAAAAGAGAACATTCATTTTTTTTTTGTTCTCTTTGTAAATGATAACTGCTGCTCTTTTTTAAATTTTTTTTTGTGTTTTCAGGTAGATTTTTTCACATGTTTCATTCACTTTCTTACATATCTCTTTAGCTCCCAAGCCTGGTTATGGCCCTTCATATATTACGCCCAGAGCTGCAACACTTCCCCTGGCTGGTGCATATGGTGCCAGAGTTGACTTTGTAAGTTCTTTTTGGTAGCATTGAAAGATTCATGACTATTTTAAATCATTTTCACCCGATAGATTATTTAACCTTTGATTATTGTAAAACTTACATTGAACATTTTCTACAGCTTATATCTTATTTCAAACAGTGTGAATGTTAAAGGAAAAAAAGAGAAATTTTTTAAAATAAATCAAATAAGGATTCAAAGAAATAGATATTCTAAATGGAGCTCAACAATTTGAATGCCAGCAATACCAGTAAAGAAATTTCTGTCAACTGCCTCCTTACCACTTTTTCACTGCGAAAATTCAAAACCCTATAGATTTGTAATTAAAATATTCAGTTCTCCAGAAATCTTTACAAGTTTTTAATTGGAATGCATTTTTTTTTTTCGCAAAAATGACTGAATTAACGATTATCTTTTTAATCTGCAGAGGTATTTTGATTTTGGAGAGGATGATAGGCCAGAGAGATCAACAAGTGAGTAAGATCTGATGGCAAATATTGTTTAGTAAAGAACTAAACATAGTTCCTTATTTATTTATAAATTCTCAGACATACAAAAGTATGTTGCAAAGCTTCTTCGTCCAGGGCTCTTACTTGACGCGTGGAGAAGTTCAGTTACGATAATTACAACAGTATAAGAACAAGAACATTCAACCATACCAAGAAATGATTACTATCAATCACTAATTTGTAGCTTTACAAATGTTATTTTTACACTAAAACGTTTAATTTAGCTGTTATATATACAGGATAATCCATTTGTTCTGCAGGGCTATAAAAGTCCAAGTGGTCAAAGATTAAGTGAAAATCATCATTGTCTTAAAAATACTCTTTTTTCTTTATTTTCATTTTTACAGATGCATCGTCTTCCACCTTGACTGGAGATACCAGCTCTAGAGTATGTATATAATATAAAAACTCTATTAAAAGGAAAAAAAAAACAATGTGTCACTTTAGCATTTTGAACTATAGTATGTCTTAGCATGAAAAACACATTTTAATCACAGCTAAAGGGTAGTTTCATGAAGCGATAAGTGGCAAGTAAAAATCTGTATCAAACCAGATATCTACATGACTTTTATCAATTTAGGATAAAGCCAAAACCCAAAAGGACCTAAAACAATGATACATTTTGGAAGAACTGAAATAAACAGAGAGCAGACATTGCCTTATGTTTACCTTATAGGTAAAAGTACCTTTTTTTTTTCACTACAAATTTTCTGTTCTAATGTCCAAGAAATGTATGATGCAATTAAAATCTATCTGTTTCAGTGATTAATGTTCTAGGCTTAGGATTTATTTTTAAGACACATAATGAATCAACCAGTTTCCTGATTGGTAGAAGAGAAATTATAATTAGAATCTGAAAGAAATAAGATTTGAAAATACTAGGGCATGCATACAACTGTGTTTTAAATGAAAAAAAAAAAACAAAAAAAAACCCAACAAACTCAGGCCTGCTGGTCAGTCAGTCTCTTCCAAGGAAATGTTGAAAAAAAAAAGATTGAGGACAGGAAGCTCATACTCTCCTTTCTGCAGTGAATTGAGGATAACATGGGATCTCTTTATATCTTTTGGGTCTGTGCCAATATAAACTCACAAAAAACCTGATACTAACTTCAGAAAACTGTTTTATATACTAAGGTACTTTGAAAAGTGACTTTTTTGTTTTTGTAATATATTCTTAATCTGACTGAAACTTTCGGGTGATCGATAATACTATCATTGAAAGAAATATATATATATATATACATTTCTCAGAGGCAAGATACATCTTACACTGGTTATGATGGCCCGACTATACCTTTACTGCAGCTGCAAAAGAGCACATGGCATACTGAAATTGAGCCATCTGTAAGTATTTGTATATTATCCAAATGCATTTCATGTAAACTCTATGTTCTTGACCTTTTAATCACTGTTCCTGATGTTCAGTGACATGATCTTTTAATGGAAATGGAATGAGTGACTCTTTACAATGCTGCATAGAGAAGCTTGGCAATTAGAAGGTTCAAGTGGAGAAAGGGATGGAGGAGGGAGAAAGAGATAGCAAAATTAGTTCTTCAAATTTTTCAGGATCATTTAAGTAAATGAATTAAATGTCATTCTCCTTGTGTACCATAATCTTTATAAGGATACTGAAATAGTTTTGAAAAATTTTGACTTTCATTTAATGTAAGAGAGATTTGAAGTTGAGTTAACTATCTAGTAAGTAAATAATTTTCCTCTTCCTGCTGCTTTAAAATTGTAAATTATTTTAGAAAGACATACAATGGCAACTTATATTAGAGGAAAATAAAATTTTGCTTCTTAGGATCAGTAGGAGTCCTGCCTTCTATCTGCTAAAGATATTACAATGTTCTATCCAAAATCTGTACCAAGCTTTCTTTATCTGCTCCCCTATGGCAGCTTCATCTGATTCCTACTTTTAAATTGTCATGCAGTTCAAAGGACTCTTGATGGTGTCACCAAAGTCTCTACTTAAGACATGTCGAGTTTCATCTCTGCAATTGAATGCAATTTCATTGGAATCATCCACTTTGTTGTTTAATTTTTGATGCCTCTTTCTTTATCTTTTACTTTATCCAACTTAATTCTTTATTTTTGTATATAATGTTATTATAAGCATCTCTACAAGATACTGTGAATTCCAGTTAAGTTTTTTTTCAATCCCTAAAAAGTTCCCATAAATTTGCCTAGCAATTGCTATCCAGCATAATATACCTTTATATGCAAGTTTCATTTTTGAGATGTCTTTTGCTTTTGCAAGAAAAGAAAATGATCTTATTTAAATTTTAGAGCACAATATAACTTTTACTGGACATTATATTATATGGTGTAATTTTTAAATTTGTATTTTTGTTTTTGTTTTTCAGATTTATCCCTATGACAGGCTGAAAATTACTAACTTTGACCTACCAAAGGATGTGGATATAAATCAGTTAGAGGTGAGGAGAATTTTTTTTTCTTCTTTCTATGGGTACTTATGTAACTTGCACATTTACTCCTGTTTAAACGTATGACCTTAAAGAAATATGTGATATGCAGCTTGAAATTCTCTTTTGTTTAAAATAAAAATGAGAGTGCTTTTCAAAGTGATGTACAGGCAGCACTTCAGTCCAAAGTTACCTTAAAGCAGATCCAGTAAATACAATCATAAGCTTAACTAATGCTTGAAAAGATATCCCCATTTTGTAATGTTTTTCAAAAGGTCATTATAGTCAAACACATAGAGTGTATAATTTGAACAATAAAAACAAAAGTGAACATAATCAAAAGCTAAGAGGTACAGAACACTGAAAAAAAAACAACGAATTTGGCAGCAATCATAAATAACAACTTAAATAACAATGTTGAAGGAAAAGATCGATACAGCTCTTGCAGAAGATGCATAGAAAATCAAACACTTTTTACCAATAATAAGAGAAACACTTATGTGAAGTCAAGAATCAGTGGAGATTATAAGAAAAAAACTCAATTCCTGAGATACATGCATAAGATAGACTGTGTAATGGTGGTATTTTTTTTTACCAATAATAAGAGAAACACTTATGTGAAGTCAAGAATCAGTGGAGATTATAAGAAAAAAAACTCAAATTTCTGAGATACATGCATAAGATAGACTGTGTAGTGGTGGTATGATATTGGTTGAGCCTATGATTTATTAAAAAGCTTTTGATTATTATTGAAATTGATAAATGATTACTTTGTGTCTCACCTTTGATTAAAAAAAAATGTTTCCTTTTTCCCTATTTTTTTTTGTCCAGATTCATCTTTCCAACCAAGAATTTGAGAATCTCTTCAACATGCCTAGAGAAGGCTTTCATCGCTTGCCAGAGTGGAAGAGAAATGACATGAAACGAAAGCTTCATTTATATTAAATAATTATATCAAATTGCTTTACCATTGGTTTTATAGACTTATGGTTAATGTGCTAGCTTTCTCACTTCCTGCCTTGTAAAAAAATGTTATCCAAAAACATGAATCTAGCAAAGGAAAAGGCTAGATTGTATCTAACTATTGGATTAGTGTTTTTATTTTTACCCACTTTTTTAGTGCACATGCACTTAAAGTGTGTTTGTAGAGGGACTTTTGTTGACATCACTGCTTATAAGTAGAATGTTAAAAGTATTTTTCAGAAACAATTTTCTAAAAGAACCCTTAGCAAATAAAGAGTTCTAGTTGTTCATATCTCTAAAGCTTTTCAAGTTAGTGTTATGTATTGTTAATAGCTGTTCCTTTTTTCATTTAATAAATTCTGCTGTCACTTGCAGCTTGCAACTTGTTGAATCTGGTTGCCGAACATCTGGATGAATGAGGGAAGTATGTCATATTTCTAACACTATTTTGGCAAAATATGCATACAGAATGCTTAGATGGTATTCATTCTCAGATATTTAAGCTCTGAATTTTTATTTTACATAATGTCATGCAAACAATTTTTATTCTTTTACACAGGGAAACACAGAAACAGAGTAAATACTTTTTACATATGTATATATTTTATACAACTTATGGCCTTTATCTTGCAAGCATCAAGGATTAAATGTGTTATATTTACCAGCATGATCTGTTCATCATCCGATAAGTAAAACAGTATGAATTGTTCTTGACTTTAAATTTAATGTGAATTGACTTTTCATAGGATATTTTGCAGTGATAAAAGAGACTCAAAGCTCACATTTTAAGCTGCAACCCTCTCTCCCCCTTTAAAAAAAAATAAAAAAAATTCATGAAATGTTTTAATGATGAAGGGTGTATAGAGAATCATTTGATGAGCAAAATTGTCAACAGCATATCTTAACTTTAAGATAGAATAAGCTTTTTGGTAGTAATAAATGTGACCCAAAATGCAATCATTGATATGAGATAGGAAAAACACAAAATGCTCTTAGGAGCTGTCAAGAAGTTTACTTGTCATTTGTATTCCTACAGCAAAGAATAACCCATGATCATTTTGAATATTTGCATAATTTCAATTTAGCGCTACAGTTATCGATTATTGTTGCTTATTGTGGCCAAAACAACTAATGAGACTTTCACTGCAATGCCCAGCAAAAATAGAACTACTTGATGGACGTTTCTTTTTTTAATCTTTCTGTATTTGAACAGATTTTTTCCAACTGTTTGCCGTCATGAATCCTTTTCAACAGTTGAAGGAATACTTGAGAATATAATCTTTTAACAGAGAAAGAAAATTCTGTCTTCATATGAAAAAAAAAGTTCTGATTATCCAAGTTACGGAAGACTTGAATTATTGTTTAGATATGATTTTCAATTGTTGCCCTATCAATGCGTACTTACCAAAGTAGGTAGAAAGCAGTCACTACTTGGGTAGAGATAATATCTATGGTGGAAAGACAGTATTGGTGGAAAATAAATCAATCATTATAGTCTGGGGGAGGTAGGGGGGGGGGGTGTATAGAGTTTTCATTCAATGCAGCAACTGACTTTGAAGAAAGGAATCTTGTGAATGCAGTCATTCCTCATTTGCTTGAATAATTGCTTTAGGCATAAAAGACCTTTGGAGAGTGTTAGAGTTATTGTGGATTAAATGTTAAGGATTTATTCAGACTCACTCTGATGGTTTTGCAATGGTTGTGATAGTATATTCTGTAGATCAGAAATTAAGTGATGTAAAAATTATTACACTTAATGTAATCCTGTAGATCGCCTGGTTTGTCAAATGTTAGATTTTACTTAGTCTTGCTTAGGTGTATTTTTTTTTGTTTGTTTGTTTGTTTGTTTATTTATTTTGTATATATGGAATTTGCCCTTGTATTGCAGCTTTCATGTAAATAAATCAATGCATTTTTTCTATTCTTTTTTTTTTAACCTATTAAGCTCTTATAAGTTTAAAAGGGTTTGTATTTTAGCTCACCATAATTTTGTTTTTGGTTATACCTTTTTTTTTTTTTCAATTTTTCTTTCCTCTTGAATCACTGCCTTTTGTTGTATAGACATTGTAGATTAACATACTGTTTTAGTTAGAAAACTTCTTCAGGCTGAAAAAGTGAAAGCGGGTGTCAACAGACTTAACAGACTTTAGAAGAAAAAGAAACTTAATTCACACAAGAGTTAATATATTATAAGTTTGCATTTTCAAGCAGGGTGTTTCATAATCAGATACCTTTATATTGCTAGATAGATATTTCAGTCTTTTAATGTGTATATCATGTCTCAATGATTTTTGGAATTGTGTTATCATCATAATTCATGCTAAATTTTAGTGTGTGTACATATATTATATAACTCTGAAAAATGACTTTCTTCTTTGCTTCCCTCTAATATAACCCTATTTTGAGATTTCATCTTACCATACTGCTTCTTATTTTTACATTTTAGCTAGCTTTAAAAGCCTTTTATATTTATTTTGTGTAGGTTGTGATTTTAACCTATCCTATCCTACTTTACTTTTTTAGTGTGATTTACATGAAAGCGAAACACAAAAAGGCATTTTGGGAGATTTTTGTTTACTACACAAAAGAAGCCTAAGGTATTGAATCCAAGTGAATAAAACTATTCATTTGAGATAACCAATGAAGCAGTTTTAATTACTATCTTTTTTTCATTTCTTATAGATATGTTGTTACCGGTTTTATTTTTTACAGAATTTATCAAAATGTTTCAGTTTTTAGTTGTACTTATAAGACTTGTATAGTGCATTTAATAGCAAGTGCAGACTGAAGAAAAGGTTAAGTTTTCATTGCAATAAGTGAACCTTTCTCAAGTGGTGTATTACTCTGTATGAGCACAATACAATAGGAAATGAAAGAAATAAAACATCAAGAGAACAATTTTTAATTTAAGTTTATAAGGTTCATAAATTGCATGCAAATTTAAATGAGTTTGTGTAAAAGCTTTTTTATCTGTATTTTTACCTGTGTGTGTAACTTCCTACATGATTTGATGCTTTGGGACGTAATTTTTGTCCCATTTTTCATATCCTCCTCTTAGTTGATTCATCCAATATAGGTTGTCAGAGATCATTTTTTTTTTTTCATTTTTAAACGTGCAATACACATAGCATTAGCAAAAAACTTGAAGAGCCTTTTTATTGTTTGCCTTTCTTTGCATGAAGCGCATCATGCTCTTCTATCAAAGAAACATTAACATATCTTGTGACATCAAGTACATGGATGCAATTTATGAAAATAATATTTAGTAAATTCACTGCAGTTTATCATTGTTTACGATTATCCAATTTTTATTTTTATTTAGATATCACCATCTCTTATAATTTATGCTGTAAAATCAATTTTAACTGCTCTATTGATAAGCCAACCATATTTAGAGCAAAAGAAAACAAAAAGGTAGCCTTTCAAGCACATTGTCTTGTCCTAGGTTATATATTTAAAATTACCAAGCTACTAATAAGTGAGTATTTTATTGTCCGTCCTATGTCAAGCATTCACTCTCTCACTCACATTCATCTCAATTCTTAGATCAAGACAAATCCAACTGTGCTGCCTCTACCTCCATCAGTGTCCCACAAGTTATATCCTTTCCTTTTCTTCAAGACATGTGAGCATAGCTAGAAGTATTCTGCCATTTCGTTGGGGCCCTGTAACTGTTATGCTGTGCCTCTTCCTATCCCTATTTTAAAAATGGTCTAAAAAGTTTGATATTTTATTGTGGACTTGAAATTCAGCATTCTTGCAATGTCTGTCCTTGAAATAATCACATTTATTTAAGTAATCATTGATTAATTTTTCTAAATCTACAGATGAAAATCTCTACTTATTTTTAGGTTTATCATAGCCAGAAGGGAAAAAAAGCAATCCGTATTCACCTTTCTTTTCCTTTAACTTTGATAATATTATATCGTATTATTGTTAAAAAACGTGGTCAATACAAGCAGATTACACTGTACATTAAGCTATAGTAAAAGATCATTGACTTCAGGATTAAAAAAAAAAGGTAATTTGTCTGAAGGATTTTATGATGATATAAATAAAAAAAAAAAAGAGAATGTGAACTCTTTATCAGAAATAGACTTACAGTCTACTAGTAGGAGCAAAAGCAAGTGGGTGTAAAGAATTGAAATTACTTATTTTCCTTTGCAATAGATGTTATGTGCTTTGAATATTCGACTTGGATTTGATAGAATTATACTAATTTGCTTGTATTAGGTGACTGCCTCTTTCTGGAATTCATGTGTTTATGCAAATTCAATTAATAAATGGTTCTGGAAAAAACAAAAGAAAAAGCAATAAAGTGTCCATGTTCTCTTTTTTTCAACAAATGTCTTTATATTTGGAGTTTCAAAATCAAGTCGGAAACGCCAATACACTCATGCACATACACACACACAAAAAGAATGCAATTCTATGCTGTTCTCTTTCCAGGCTTTATTTTTGAAACGGTAGAAAATGGTATTGAGGGTACACAGTGTTGATGCAAATCTCCCATTATCCAAAAAACAAGAATAACAAAATTGACAAAATACAAGAGTGATAACTCAAAGCTGAATGGAAAGAAAAGATTTTCGACTAGAACTTGCAATGATGCCAGAAATAAATATCTTATTAGAATGAGTAAACATGGTAAAACAATG
This sequence comes from Elysia crispata, assembly GCA_033675545.1. Taxonomy (NCBI): domain Eukaryota; kingdom Metazoa; phylum Mollusca; class Gastropoda; family Plakobranchidae; genus Elysia; species Elysia crispata. The sequence goes on along the minus strand of JAWDGP010004263.1, from coordinate 2,720,956 downwards.
CATTACATTAAAAGTGCTGGGGATTAAAAAAAAAATGTATGTGCTCTTAGCCAAGAGGCTTCCAAATGAATGCCATTTCTATTGCCAGTAATACAATCTTTAATGAATATTGTGCTTTATTTATTTCTCCAGGATTCCAGTTGGTTATGTAATATACTGCTATGCAATCTTAGTTCTTTGAATTCATGGGAGAAATAACTACTTTAACTTGAAGTAAATTTATTGTATGACAGCTTGACATTATGACTATTTTGACTACTTGGCCAACAGAAGACTGATTCTCTGCAAATATAACTCTCACACCACATTTCATGGTGGGTTATACTTGATACTGAAGTTTGATAAAATACTTAACATAAAGATAGAAACCTAGAGATCACAGCCAGTGGAGAACTGGGCTTGTAAATCTCAATAATTCAATTATAAGGTGGTTTGTTCTGCAGCTAAAAAAATTAATTAAAACCTTTATGAAAACATGGCTCTCCTTTTTCTGAATAGATAAATAAGGGAGTGATAGTTTTGATTATCCAATCTGCGATATTTGAACAATCAATACAAAATAAACAGAAAAGTTTTAAAAAAAACTCTTGTGTGTTTTAAATAGGGGAGAACTTTGAAATGGTAAAGAAACAAAAAAAAAAAAAAAATACATATAAGCCAGAATGGAAGTTGCACAGTAATATTCCAAATGTTTTTTCTCAGGTCTTTTTTTTATTGCACTGGTGTCATCTATTTCATCTGAAAGGAGAGGTAAAAATTGTAACATGATGCTCTTACTAGCTATAGAGCTTTTTATTCACATAAAGAATGTTGGTAGGTGTGAAAGAGTGTTGAACTAATACTAAGCATATGTGATGACACAAAGACCTCTGCTCCCAGTATGCAAAGAAATAGGAAAAGGTGAGAGGAATGGATTTCAACAAGACAAATGTTCAAGGCTCCCCCCCCCCTCCCCGTAAATTCTAGACTTTTATTACTAGATCTAGAAGCTAGGCAAATACTAATTTAAAATAAAAAATTCTGAAAGATAAAAAAGGGGTTATGAATAAGTGAGATATACAGATTTGGGTAAACTTGAATTGAACTAAAAGGAGTAAAATCTTATGAAATCATTAATTCAACTGGCTTTTCATATTCAATATTGCTTTTATGTAATAGATATAACCCCAATGTCATAACTGGAGCTGATAAATAGATGTAGTAGTAGCAAAAAAAAACTGGAACAAACAATATCGTCTTCATATGGTTAACAACAGTAGTTGTTTTCACCTTTATGATACAGACACAAACTGCTGATAATTAGGACCGCTTTGATAAGCACATGACAGGTACTGAAACTAGCTTAAAATTGTTGAGGTAGCTTATCTTGGACAGGGAGCTCTGAATGAGTTGGGTTTTTTAACAGTGTTCTAAGATTATTGATAAATTTTTACAAATCTCTTTTACCCTTTGAATTTCCATAGAACATCGAAAAGGTCACTCCAGCCACACAATCATGTTAAAAACTCTTGTATGGTGAATTTCAGGGGGGATAATTTTTCTCTGTTTTTTCCTTTTCCAATCCTGTCAAGCCCTATGTTTGAGGTCCGTAAATGTTGCAGTTAACATGTCTTTAATATGTAAATGTTACGGTTAACATGCCTTTAATAGTGGAAATCATTCTTTACCCATGTCAAAATACATAAACAAATTATTCAACTTTTAATTTTTACGGTCCAAATCGTTGCTTCATTTACATCATAAACTATAGAAGACAATTTTGGAAATCATATTAATTGTGTAGACAACATACATCAGGCAATGATAGCTCTTCCATGGCGTGGATCAGGGTATAGCCTAACCAGGCATAGAAGATACAGAGAGCCCCATATGGTTAAAGTTACCGATAAGAATTATTATAATATAAGTCTAAGCAGGATCTTTGAGAAGAAAATAACATTTTCCCCAACTGCGTATGTTTTTGGCTGGTAATATTCAAAGCAAAAAATTGCTTCACTGCCTGCTTATACAAAAAGTTAGATACATAAAAAAGCAAAGAATTTTGGTTAGCAGATTTGAAATGTTTCTTCAACTCAAGATACAATTTCAATTCTTATAAAATAAAAAAAGGACGAAAAAAGCAATACATAGTTTTCTGGAGTCAGATACAGGTCATAAAAAATCTCATGGATTCTGGATCACACATTGATGCAACAAAGGAAATGAAAAATAACGTTTGTAAATATTGGCATGAAAATATTTACACATTAAAAAAAAAATGTATGGTCAAACATCCTATTGTCTAAATATATTCCTTGCGAGCAAAGTGAAAAAATCAGTTTCTTCCACTTAAAATATCTTAAGTACAGTATGTATTGAAGGAGAATTTCCACTCTATGATGGTTGAAGAATAATAAGCTAAAGGCATGCAAGATGTATATAATGCAGACAGTACCCATGGAGACTGCTGCAGTAAAGAAGAACATGCTGCCAACAGAGGCATTCAGCTGGTGGATGTAGATAATAAATATATATGAAGACTGTAAGGCACACACATGCAATTCCTATGACTTAATAAAATGTTCAATAATATCCTCAGTAGTTTTTTTTGTTGTTTTATTTTCACTATCAACCTTACAGTGTAATAAGACAGTTTTATGTTAATTTTCCTGATATAGATATGACTGGCTTAAATATGATATTTCAATATTTCAAATGCAAGATCTGAGGGCCAATTGCTGTTTGTGCCTGTAAGAAAAAAAAATAAAAATAAAACCAACATTTATGAGCTTTATGTGCAGCTTATGATCAAATGCCCCACACAATAAATACCTTAACCTTTTCTTTATATGCACCTATTTACTCCTTAGATTTGTTCCCCAGTTTAATCAAAAAATGATTGGAAAAACAGCGCTGATTTCCCAGGATCTTTCAAATTAGATAAGCTTTTATGTCAAGCAAAAGGAAGGCTCTTTGCACAATTTACTTATATGGCATCTATTTAATAACAACAAAATTGTGTTCCATAAATATAAAAACAGAGAGCTCCAGCAAATAAAATGCAGAACATAACAACACCATTCGATTTGTCAGTGCTTTTGGAAAATAGTGCCTAGTGATCTCCAAAGTCTAGAATTACTCAGGCCCAAAATATATCCCTCTTATGAGGTGATGTGACAAGAGTATGTGACTATGAACACAGGCAAGGTGGTTGTACACATCGAAAAATCAGAAGCCAGACACAGGGACAGAAATACTGATGAATCAAGACCTTCTGTGAGTCCATGCTTAATTGCAATAGCTGTACATATGATAGCATAACCCATAGCATTTCCATGCTCAAGTATCTTGTCTTCAAACAGGAGTGCGCAAACAGTAGCGGATTCCATGCTTCAATGTGTCGACTATAGACAGGATTGTATGAACAGTGGCCATTCTATCCTCAATATGACAGCTTTAGGCAGGGCAGTGGTGGTTCCATGCTTCAATGGTGTGATGGTTTTGGTGGCACTGGTGGTGGAATGATTTCATCATCTAATATTGTAGGTGGTGGTGGTGGCGGAGGCTGATGAGGTAGAATACACAAATGTTTTTAAAAAAATCTTTATTGAAACTTGAGCTGGAAGAAAAATTTGTAATGAGATTGAATTTGTTAACACTGATAGAATTATTTTGTCAGCAAACTTTTCGTGCTTTTATACTAATTTTGGAACATAAGTGACAAATCAATTAATTGATTTCTTATGCTAAATGAAATTAGAATGAAATGGCATAAACATCCGAAGATAATCACAAAATACATGTTCTCTAATGAAAGCGATGTCATAATTCTAATGTTGGAAAATAAAAAAAAGAAACAATTAAAGCTGATAATACCCCTGCCTGACTACTTAAAGATAAAAATAAAAGGCCATATCAGTTCACAGAACTCTGATAATTTAATACAGTTTTCACCATTTTGAAGCTCAGCAAAGCCCATTGTTCTATATCTCAACACATTTGAATATCAGCCTTGATAAAAAGAAATGGCATAGTATAAGTGGATTTAAATTTAATTGCTTGAAACACTGGGCTGTTCTCAAGCTAAATTCAGAATACAAATATGGAATCACCACATAATTGAAGAGGTCAAAAATAAATTAAACAGCTTGGCAAAAAATCCTGGAAGCAGACAAACAATCAACTTTCACATAATATGACATATAGATCAGTTAGACAACAATGAAAAGCAATTTCATTTAAGTTTCAATGAAGACATTATATGCTCAGAAAAATTGTAAAAGTTTCTCATAATTTAACTTTAAAGTTGGCGTTTAGATAAAAAATTAAGCTATAAAACCATTATAACTTGGCCTAGATATTAATTTCTGGGTCAATAAGAATTACAAGTTTATAAGTTAACTTAATGAAGGAAAATTGACAATCCTACAAATGAGTAATACTGCTAAGTTTACTTGACTGAATCATCAAGATTTTATTCCTCAAATCTGTACATTTCCATAAGCTTTAACCTATTTTTAATGGCCCAGATCTCTCAAAAATGGAGTATTTCTTTTAATAAACGAAAATGTGTCAAAGTAAGAAATATTGTTAGCTCGTATTATAAATATTCTTTGGCAGCACTTAATAATAATAAGGAACAAATAAAGATCTTATGCTGGTGTAAATCTCATGTACTGAAAGCTGGATAAAAATTAGAACTCCTCTTGCTTGCCCTTGTTAAAAATCTTGCTGAAGATGCTCACCTTTGCGCGGTTGCCTGACTGACTGACAGAAGATGCCCTTCGTGATATGACATCACCTAGACCAATGCCAGCCCCCAGCATGATATCACCATATGAGTGATGTTTCTCTGGTAGGGGAGGTGGCTCATCTGGTGTCATGGCTAAACCATTGCTGAGATCATCCCCAACATCTTGAGTGGCATTGGAAAGTAAGGGGGGTGAGGCAGGAATACAAGCCATTTTACTCTCATTACAAGATTAAAACTAAGATATTATCTTTTTTTCTGTTGTATTCCTTTTTTTTGTTTTGCAAGCAGGGTGTAAAATAACAATGCAGAAACTATAAAAAAAAAATAACAATAAGAAATGACAGTTTTATTTGAATACCTGGCTTCATTCCTTCATATAATACGTCTTGTCTTCACATTTCCAATATTAGGAACTCAGGATTGTCCCCACTCCAACAAAATAAATGCATTTGCTTTCAAGTAAAAGGATAAGGTTTCAAACCATATAAAAGTTCAAAAGAAGCTCTGTGGATCAATGCATGGCAGCTAGTGTAAATGTAATCTCTCTATTACTCTAGATTTACTAAAGAAACATTATGAAGGCGTTTCAATTCATTACTAAGTCTTTCTTTTTATAATATTGGGAAGAAAAATTTAATAAAAACATGAGAACCTTGCTGATAAAAAAACTTCATAGCAACCTTCGATCTCATCAGGATAATTTGTTGGGTCCGTAATGGAAAATGGAGAAGATGTGGTGGTTCTATGAGAGGTTGTTAAGTGTTAGCTAAGTCAAAAAACAGACCGAGACCATTATCAAAGACATTTACACAAATTTACAATTCCTGCAAAGTGTTACACACAGATATATGAAATATATTGGAGCCATAATAATATACCAAAGATGTAGTTTAATGAAAGCAGCACTGCAAAGAGAAAAAAAACACGACAAAAGGTAAGGAACAAAACATTAAATTGCAGTCAGCAATCTACTTCTACCTATGTGAGAACAAAGAGTGCTGACATGATAGGAAACAGGTACCTGAAAGATGTTATCATTCTCTAAGTACCCATGTTTCCTTAAGAAACACAGTAAGGGAAGCTTATATACTTCATAAAATTTAAATTTGTAAGGAAATATTAATTGGAACCTGTGTACATGAATAAACAGATCCAAAAAAGACATTTTTTTTTGGGTGGACTGCAAATGAGAAGAGAATACTGCATATCTTACCAGCAGAGTTTCGTGATGGGTGTGTACCTCCAGAGTGAGAGGAGGCAATGCTGTTGGCACTGCCAGACTTTGCACGGCTCCCTGACAAGGAAGCCTGAGAGGCACTGCTGGGTGGACGACTGGGCCGCCGCTCTGCTTCAGGTCTTAATGGCCGTTTTGGAGTAAGCTGTGAGTGAAGGATGTTAATTTGGGATTAGTAGAAGAAAGACATAATGTAATAAAAAGGGTTTGTAATCACAATAAAATTATGAAATCAATTTAAGGCACACAAAAAAGTATCTGTTTCATGATTAATTACTTTAATCAAATTTAAGTCTCATTTTACATCTCTTTATTAACATATTCCCATTTGTAATTTTAATCATGCACTATTTGGGAAATACATTGAAATATGTGGGTTGAAACCTGATGCCTTTACACATATCTCTCTGTCTTGTGATCATTTAACGTTTTAATAAATTGATCTTTCCAGAATATTACAATAATCTTAAATTTTGAAGAAGAAAAAAAATTGAACTCTACGATGAAGTTAAGAATTTAATGGTCTCTTGAGACCCAAGACAATCTAAGATTGAAGGTGAGTTATTCAAATGCTTGATATTCTACCATAACAAAGAGTGTCATAGGCTTTCCTTCTTGGCTACAGTTTTATCCTCTTTACTTTTGAGAGCAGTGGAGATAAATCGAAATGAGCCATTCCTACAAAGAATATTTTGACTTTAGTAATAAAAAGAAGTAGATCAAAATGACAATAATAAAAAACAATAATAGTAAAGATTATGATGATGATGAAGATGAGGATGATGATAACAAATTATCTCAGTCACCTTGACATGGTCCTTTCCTCATATAATAAAAATAATTTTGAAAAAGTTATCATGCATTTTGTGTTTTGGTTGTCAATGTTACAAAAAAAATTATAATTGCAGAATGATCCCAAACCGTAACATTGCTATAAATGCCATCACCAATATGCATATCGATTGGTTGGGCATTTTTTGTTCCTTCCACCAAAAATATTAAGGTAAAATACAGATGTTGTTTATGAATATCAGAAGTTCAAAATTAGGGAGTTGAGAAGCAAATATAATCATTAATGCAAATGGTTCCATTATTATTTTTAAAAAAAGTTTCAAATATTTCTGTGTTACATTAACAGAATAGAACCGTTTCTTTCTTATGAGCATCAGTTTCCTGCCCTCTGGTTTACGACGAAGCTGTGATAGATAAGGATTGGAGATAAAGCAAAATCAAGATACACTCTTTCCAGCAAGAATACAAATGTTGAATTTTTTTTTCTTTTTCATGAAATTGAAAAATAATTTGGAAAGATATGAGGTGAGTTGTCATGGTATGGTCTAGTAATATCAAACAACTGAAAAAAAGAACAGAGACCCACTCTTTTCCATAATCAAGAAATGCCAAATTGGACCCTTGACAGAACTAAACTTGAAAAACTTAAAAAATATAAATTAGGCAGATCACATCTTCTCAATGTAAAAGCAGTTTACATCGGTAAATTTTCTGGACAATCTTACAAAAAGACGGCAACTTTCTCATTTCTGTCATGACTGGTATAGGACATGCAAGTCAGTCCAAAGCACTACGATGTGAGCTTTTGACACCCTCAGTTCAAAAGAGCATTATATGAAAACAATAACACCTATGTGAATTGGTAAATAGAAACAACAAAAAAATAAGTGGGGAAGAAGAAAGACCACACGAACAGAACAAAATCATGAATGCATATGAGACAAAAAAAAATACATGAAATCAACATATGTATAGCATGACAGCTACAGTCTGTTCACAGAACAACAAAAAAAAGTAGGTGAATACTCTGGCCTATTTAATAAATAGCAGCTGTGGTTTATAAGCTAGGAAGCACGTGCAAAGAAAAACATTAGCCTAAACACCACTGTCTGCTAGAATAAAATTAAGGATTCCTTTCAAAGTGAGTTGAGACCAAACATACAAATTTTTTTTTTTTCTCAAAACTAATAAGTTTATTTATCTCACATGGCCTGATCTTTTCATTACCCTTTCCTTAATGATTGGTCATGATTATTCACATGTTATGACAGGTTTCAATGAGATTTGATAAAATGAAAGCTAAGGAAAAGTATGTCAAGTAGGTTGGCTCTGTGAATGACGTATATCTCAAAGTTAAACTTTATACTTAGAATAATCAGAACTCGTTTGTAGTTATCTCTTAAAAGGTAATTTTTGTGCATGTTTTTATTCTAAACATGAAGATGTAGTTGGTTTTTTTTTGTTTTTTGCTTGTTTTTTTCTTCGGGGGGAGGGTGGGTGGTAAAAAGAAAAGAACTCTAACGATTACAGATTTTTCAAAACAATGTGTCCGACAGACAAAAATTTCTAAGTTTCATCGATAATTTTGAAAACTTTAAAGTTTGTAACTCATCACTCAAGTCTTTTTATTTTAAGTTTGACGTTTAAAAATTCTTTTACACTGCCTCCGCAATTTACTCTCTCTAGCTTATGGCTTGCTGTAAAGTTCATTTTTTCTTGATTTCAATCAAAAGAGCAGACATTTAAACATCTAAAACCAGTAGGAGTCAACCAAAACTTTTCTGTTTTGCTTCCATGACAACCATGCACAAGCATTATGGAACAGGTTTTGTGAGGCAGACCAATCAGAAATGTACAGCACTATTATCACGTTATATTAAGAGGAAAAAGGTGACATATGTGAATTAGTTAAGTCAAGTTATTCAATAATGTTAGAGATTTTCACGAAAACAGATACATCCACTCACATTTTGAAAAGATAATAAGCTCCTTATGCTGCTGCTTTTTTAAAAACCATAATAGTACGTAAGTAATGCTTTTTTGGGGGGTAATTCGAAAGCAAACACTTCCAGTGTATTTGAAAAAAATTTAAATGTACAAATGTCTTAAAATATTTATATCAAGAAGTTTGCTATTTCATACTTTTTAGAAGACTTTTGATGCAAAATGAACAATAAAAACTTTCAAAAAATAATATCCTTATTGTTCTTTAACCAATACAAAGAGATGGAAAATTATTTTACATAAACTTTATATTAACCTTTTTTTTTAAATTTTTCTAAGAGGTTTATTAATGTACTTTATAAAAATGTATCAAGATATTTCATTCACTTTTGAAAAGAATGTGAGTGAATTTGATCAAACACATCTCAATCACTCCCTTCAATAACACAACCAAACTAGATGAACATTCACTATGGGCTAGCAATAGCAATCAAAGCATAAAGGTTCTCAATGATTGGTGCACATGTTCACAAAACCAAAATGGAAACAAGAAATCACCACAAATATTTTAGCAACACTTTTACCCAAGAGTTTATTAAAACCTTTGGGGGTCCTTGCTGTTCAATCTTTCATGAGTTGTAGAAAAAAATGAGCCAATGAAAGAAATCATGACACATGAAAAGGTTTAAAACCTCTCATCTAAAAAAACAAAAAACAAAAAAAAAAAAAAACTCATGGTTTAATTGAAGAGCTTTTTTCCAAAACAAGAATCTTTTTTATGTTTTCCTTTTAAAGTTTCAAATTTGATGACCCTATGAATGCTATATTACTAGTGATTAGGTAATAAGAACCAGTTTATCAATGCTTTGAGAATTTTAATGAGGTGATCAAGAATCATCTGGTATATCGATGAAAATGATTCCTAGCAAAGTAATCGTGCCATAAATTACCATAATGCAAATAGCTAATTTCCAATGCTGTCCTTTGATTATTTTTGTCATAATTGTTGAAGTTGTTTTCCTATCTATATTTTCTTTGAAGGATCATGCATACCTTACTGTATCATTCTATTTTTGCTTTTAACTAATTTAAACAAATTATCATTTGGCTAATCATAAAGTGTTTGATCTCTTTTTCAGGGTAAAAATTTCTCTTCAAATTCCGTTGGAGGGACTTACATAGATAGATAATTTTATTTTTTTTTTTACTTTTCTTTTGGTATGGTCATGGTGACCTCTCATTTAGTGAAAGCAAAGATTAAGAATTCCTATAAGTTTTTTTACTCCAAAGTAAAACTGTAAAAAACACTGTAAGGCAATATGATTGGCAACACTTTAAATTGCATATACAAAATTGCATTCCACATACTTTTATGTTTCACAAGCTCTTTATGATACATGCTCACTATAAAAATAAATTAAGAGTATACAACAGCTCTGAAACTGTTTGAGACTTTAGCTTCAATAACATTCATTGATTTCTTTCTAAGCAAGTTGTCATAATTGAAGAATGATGCTCAAATGTCTAGTTCAAGGGCCACTGGATGTAAAAATTCAATAACAAAATTATACAAGTGCACATGTTTTGCAACCTGAGCTAGACAGTGGAAATTTTATATTTCTCTATGAAATCAAATATAAGAAATAAAAAGATTTAGTTTGAAATGTAATGTAAAACTAGCCTACTTTAGAAAATGGAAAATTAAATTCAACAATGCTCATAACAAAAGAAATCACTCAACATTTTAACGAAATGTTTTCAAATGAGCTCTGTTGAAGGAAACTAACTCCATGTAAGAAAATATTACAAAACCAGAAGATCTGAACGTTCCACTCTTGTTTACTCATTGCAAAACATTTGCACATGCATTTCTAGAAACCAAAAAGGAGAACAACAGAAAACATGCCTGTTCGCTAAGCTCAATGGGAGGGTGTGACAGCTGCTGCGGCTGGGGTGATTCAAGCGAGTTACGGTGAGATAAATCCGCTGATGAGCCAAACTGTTCCGTCACCTGAGACACTCGCTTCTTCAGCGTGCTAAGTGTGCTGACCTTAGACAGAGATGAGGCTGATGAGCTAGATTTCTCCTTCGCACCACTGGAACTGCTGGATTTGTCCTTGACCCACACTGACTGAGACCTGGTTGCCAGGCTGTTGCTCCGCGGAGTGTTACTAGGCATAGGGGGCTGGGATGGTGTGGACAGTCCTGCAGTTGGTCTGAAATTATACAAGGCAAAAAAATAAGTTTAATTAAAAAAAAAAAAAAAAGGTTTCATCATCAACCATGAAAAGCAGTAAAAAAAAAAAAAGGCTTGGAAGAATTATTTACCAAAAAAAAAAATAGATCAATTTTAAGCTCCAGTTCTGTTCCTTCAATTTCAAGCCAACTTTAATATTATAAGCTAATGAGTGGAGGGAAAAGCAGATTATACAAAAAAAAAAAAAGAACTATACAGCTATAACTAATATATGATGATGCAAATGATATTACAAGGAGATGAAGTTTTATCTTCAATTCTCTTACCACTTGTTAATAAAAAAAAAAGAAAATAGAATTATCAGATTTTGACAGCATTGATTATTTTAAAAACCCAAATTAGTAAAAATCAAGAATTTCATTTGATTTACAGCAATGCTAAATTATAAACACTATTTATTTAAGACACTCAGTCCCCATATTTAAAAAAAAATAGGTAAAAACTAATTAATGATAAGATTCCACTTTTGATTTAGATTGATCCTTGATGTGAAAAAAAGACAAAAAAAATACCCTGCTTTCTATTATTATGTTTGATTGATAAATTTTTTATCTATTTCCCTTTAGCTGCAGCTTACTTCTGCACTTGAAAAACATAAAAGTCAAATCAGTTTAGATATCATGAACATGTATTTCCTCATATGCATGACAAATATGAAAGTGTTAAAAAAAAAGTTAATTAAGAGTGTTGAAAAAAGCGAAATTAATTCAAAAGTGTTTTGAATCAAATAGCTGAAAGTGGCAACATAAGCAGAGTGAACTGATGTTAGCTAATGAGCTACAAAATTTTAATAACAACATCAAAATATTTACACAAAAAGTGCATGTTAAATTCATTGCATAACACAAGAGAACATAATCAAAGCAGTCGTGTACTAAAAGCTTATTAAATCAAATTTTTTTTTACCTCAATTTTTACTTCAAACATTCAAACTATGATGTTAAAATGCAGATCAGTTTAAATTCTTAGATTTATGTCTATGATTCTTTGAGAGGCTATAAAATCAGTACAATAATTATAAGTCACTTCATTTACAATCATGCAAATACGTCTAGAACAACCAATAGAAAAAAAGAAAGCTAAGGGCTGAGCATCTTGAAAAAGCAAAGCTGAAAAGTTACTCTCAATCAATGTCCTCAGTATATATTCAAACTTTTCTGACAGCAAGTGTTTGTTTGAATGTGTATACTGCCTGTGAGATTACTTTTGCTATCAGACTTACTAAAAATAACATGTACCTTTCTAAAGAGATTATATTTAATTTTTTGGGTCTAAACTTTGAGTTATATGTAATTATTTGTCAGTTTCTGTCCACATGTCCAAAAGAATATTAACTATGTGATGATGGATGACAAAAACACAAAAATGATCTTATTTACTCTCAAAAAATTTTTAGGCAAAGGAATAGTATATTTTGTTCAAGTAATCATCTTACAACACAAGGTTGCATATGGGTATGGTTTCACCCTCAGGTCATTGGAAATGTCCCATTATTGCAAGCCATATGCCAATGTTGAATTATAAATGAATAATAGGTTTTTAGACGAGACATCAAATATGTATTCTACAAGTGTCCAGGATCTGTGCAAAAGTTATCTTGATGTTCTTATCATGAGAGCAACTCGTAAAATTTCTTTTAATTTGTATCAAACTCTCCTGATCAGCTCAAGAATATTGCAATTCTCTCGTTCTTCACTTTTTTTGTGCAAAAGCCTATGTTTAAATTACTTATTTTACATATCCAAAACAGTATTATTTGGTCAGGGACTATTTACAATAAGCAATGACATGGGGTGTGCAATATTCTAAATATAGGAGATATCTACATGAGATTTGCATTTATTGATAACATATAGAATACTTTTACAGTGCATTAATAAGGATTTTTCAAATTTTTTCCTGATACTGAGAAGCTGATGCAAGCTTTCAGGTCTTAAGCAGTAATTTTCAAAGTTCATATAACCAAAATATGAAGTTTTCTGGACTTGTCTTTAAAACAAAACAGGCCAGCACCTTTTGTATCGTGTAAAATATACCATAGGTTGTATATATTTGTTTTGTAATCAAAATATAAAGTGCAAAATAATTATTTGGGACTGAATAACTCCACTTCTACATTTTCCCCTCTTTTTGTGAGGGTTAGGTTTGCATCTTTCCAACAGAAAACAACAACAATAAAAAACTAGCTCTCTTTTTTTAATTCCATGGTAGGTTCAAACGCTTTACATCTCCTTTTCTTTAAAACTGATCCTATGGCAGTGAAAAATCAATATACATTAGTAAAAGTTAAAGGCTCTATACTTATAATATATATGTGTGGTAAATAAAAACAGTTAAGCTTCCTATTGCATCATGAAAAAGGATTGAAGTTTTCTTAACAAAAAAGGAAAGTCCCCCAGGCTTAAGTTATGAAAAGAAAATGGAAATGGCACTGTCAGGATTTAACAACCACAAATGAATGTTGACTCAGGGTTTCGTTTAAATCCACAAATGAATCCATTTAAATTTGAATTAATACCCTCACATGAAACCAGAACCAGAAGACTCCACATTAGAAAGAAAAACAGAAAACATTTAACAGAGCTTCCGCCTATTTTATCTTATTGAAGAATAGCAGTTCCTAAAATTTTACACCTACATATTTTGAAAGAATTGAGTTGCAAGGTAAGATTGATTCTGTGCAGTACAAAATAGCAATGAAACATATTCATGTAAAGATTTAAAAACAAATCCCTACCTTTGAGAAGGTTTATAAGAGCGCCAGCTGCATAGATAAAAAATTAAATATAAAAAAAAAATCGGTAATTTTTCTTTTCAATAGCTCTTTCATCATTACTGTTTTTACATCAAGCTAATTCTACTACTTTATAAAGTTCAAAACTGTTATTGGAAATTTTGAAGCAAGACAATTTTACTTTTCCATAGAATAGCCAAAGTAATGATAAAAAAATGGGGTGAAAATAGTGAATCAAAGATAGATAAAGTGTATTGCTATGTGTGCTCTATATCATATGACCTATGGGCCTCATATTGTTCTGAAGTCTTGCTAGTTAAAAATGGAAAAATACTGCAACACCAGGTAAAAATTTCATTCAAGTTTCTAACATGCAGGAAAATTCTCACATACTCAGAAGTATGGCAGGCATGAAAGAAGTTTTCATTTTCATTGTCATTGTCAAGTCACATAAGCATGCTGCTTGGTAAATATTTTAAAATAAAATAAAAAAAAAATCTCAATTTATGTGTCTTTTATGTGAACAGAGAAGGAGAAAAGCTTTGCGTTACAAAGATCTGTGACTATTTTTTTTACAGTCAACTTTGCAAAGTTAGCCAGTATTGATTTGTATCCCTTACTCAGAACTAAACTGTAAAAAAAAAATACCCTGAGGAAAAACTACTATTTCCATAATTTTAAACAAACAAGTTAAAAATGATAGATTGGTCTATATCACAAATAATATTCTCAAAATTTTAGATAAAGATTTCAAAAAAAAAAAAAAAGAAAGAAAGAAAGGAAAGTATCATCCATTACATCTAAATCTAAATGATTTTCATGCTTTTCGCAACAAGGTGCTCTATAAAGAAGTTTAAAGTCTGATTGATTGAAGAAGCAGTAAACTTACTCTTGATTTGTTATAAGACTTGCTATAGACAAGTCGCTTACACGACTAGATGAGGTGCTAGGGAGAGACTGGTTTCTGCGCAATGTAGCCCCGAGAAATCCTTTGTCTGCCACCTGTTAAGAGAGAGCTAAATAAATTAGGATGGCCCTGGAAAATTTATTATGTTCTGATTTTCAATAAAATTATAATTTGTAGTCCCTCAGTATGAGTCGAATGGATCAATTCTTACATTAAAAGATATTGGCTTTCAAGGCAATGCGGGTCCTTAATATCCAAATAGTAACAACTGTAGAAAAGTATCATTATTCTGAAACAAGATATTAGATTATTCTTACTTTAGGGGGAAACAGGAAAGTAAAAGGGAAAATAAAAATTTCATTTCAAATGCATCTGATGCCTAATTATATGAACTTCATACACATATCAAATAGGCAAATGCATTATTAAAAATACTGAATGCCTTTGGGGGAAAAAAACGGACAGAGTGCTCTTTTATATTTGCCAGAGCTCACTCTTCCTATAAAACATCAAAGTAGAAGTACAAAACTACCATTTGGAATCATTGTGACTACTATGTTATAACTATTAAGTGACTAAAATACTTGCTTAAAGTTCAGCTTGCACTGAAGCAGTACAAATAAAAATCTTTTCCTGAGATTTTCATGAAATGCTAAAACAAAAGTATGCTTGAAACACCTCCCTAGAAAATAAGATGCAAACAGAAGATACTTATTCTGGTGTTCCGGCATTAAGCTCATCTTTATCACTACTTAATAACTCTACATTATAATCCCCAACATAGTTAATCCACTTAATGAAAAAAAAAAAACGGAGGGCAAAGATTCAAATATTTTTAAGAAATGCCTAACTTGCAAAGAAATAAAGCATTGACAAAAGAAGGGAACAAGAAACTGGTTTCAATCTAAGCACAACTTATAAAAATATGAATTATAAATCATCAATAACAGCTTATTGTCTTGCCTTGACGCCATACTCTCTCTCAATCATATTGCACATCTGTGTGAACCTTTGTTCCATGTGAGAGTGGAAAGGCTGGAGGGCCTCAGGAACTTTGCTCTTGTGGACCAGTAGACCATCTCTCACAAGTGTTACCTGAACACAATCCATAAATGGTTTTAAGAAAAATTATTTCTCCTCTTCCTCCTGCTTATCATTTAATTAATTTAATTTAAAAAATATTTCCAGTAGCTTACATTTATATTATGTTGCATCAGAAAAACAGTGAAAAACAGCTGCACAACAAACTTTATAAAGATGCAAAAGATTAAAAAATGGCCTTTAAATTTAATCTTTGTGATTTGAATTAGATGAGATTTTATACTCTAGTGACTTAATATTTAATTTGTTTCATGCTGTATATATTCATGGCACAGGGGATCACAACAACAACAACAACAACTATCCTCTGATAATGTTTTCCTCTTTAAAAGCGCCTCATGAACTATATCTAGATACAAACTTAATAAACCTGCATTATATCATTAATTCGCCATTATATCCAGAACACACTACATTTTGTTTGAAGTAAAAAAAAATTGAGAACTTTGAACAAAGTTCCGACTTAGATAATTTTGATAAATTTCCAAGGGCTAGAAATAGTTTGAAGAGAGATATAAAATTTAAACTACGAGGGCAGGCTGATAATTAAGTTCCGTTTGCTAATAACTAGGTCAATTTTCGTCACATCGACCTAAAATTTCATACATATACTCTCGAACCATTTTTCTAGACTTAACTATAACAACAAGTTTGTGTGACGTCATTCGTGCTCATAATGCAGTGACGCGCAACACATGATGTGGTAGCCATGTTTATGAGACAATGGCGACTTCCAATGACCTTCTCATCAAACAGCGCTCTGTTATCGAGTTTTTGGCAGCTGAGGGATGTTCTGCTGCAAACATTCATGCAAGAATGAAGACAGTTTATGGTGAAATGTGCATTTCAGACTGTGCAGTTCGCAAATGGGTGAGAATTTTTAAAGAAGACCCCAGAGAGACAATTCTGCGTGATCGAAAGCGTTCGGGTAGGCCCCTTTCCGCATCGGACACGGCTCATCGAGAGAAAGTTGACTGCATGATTAGAGCTAATCGAAGGGTCAAACAAAAGGAAATTGCAGATGAAGTAGGCATTTCGAAAGAACGAGTGCACCATATCGCCACAACTGTACTGGGTTACCGAAAAGTCTCTGCCCGTTGGGTCCCAAGACAGCTCACTGTAGAGATGAAAGCGCAGAGAAAGGACATGTGTACTCAACTCTTAGAGCGTTACAATGCAGAAGGAGAAGCATTTCTGCAACGCATTGTGACTGGAGACGAATCCTGGGTCCACCACTACGATCCAGAATGTAAAGCCCAATCGATGGAGTATAGGCACAAAACTTCTCCAAGTCCAAGGAAGTTCAAGGTTGTTGCCTCTGCAAGAAAGGTCTTGTTCACCGTTTTCTGGGACATGGAGGGAGTGATCCCTGGAATTTCTGGAGCAAGGGCTAACTGTGAACTCTGAGCGATATATTTCAACACTCCGAGCTCTCAAACTCCGACTCAGACGTATTCGGCGTGATAAGGACTCAATCCTGCAACACGACAATGCGCGCCCGCACACCAGTCGCCAAACTCAGGACGCCTTAAGGCAGCTGGAACTTACGACCCTACCTCACCCTGCATACAGCCCCGATCTTGCCCCCTCTGACTATTATTTGTTTCCCCAACTCAAGAAGTACCTGAAGGGCCATCACTATGACAATGATGAGGAAGTTATCGCAGATGTTCGCAGATGGTGCCGTGGACAGCTGTCTGAATTCTTCGCTGACGGCGTGAGCCAACTAGTGAAACGTTGGAGGCGGTGTGTTGATCGCGACGGTGACTACATCGAAAAATAGAGTGCTAAGTACGTAGCTGAGATATTAAGCTTTCGTTTGACGTATTGTTTATGTATATGCTGTGAAAAATTAAAAAGTTATGATTAAACGGAACTTAATTATCAGCCTGCCCTCGTAAAAATAATTCATGAAAAGACAGACCTAAGAAGTGCTTTAAAAGGATTAATAATAATAGAGCGGCTTAACATATCATCACTTCTAGAAGAATATTATTACAATTTATTGTTGAAAACTCCTCAAAAGTCAAAAAATGTTAATTGAAAATTTGTATATTCTTTAAACAATACTAGTAGCTTCTTTCTCACCACTTTGAGTGAGTGGAAAAAAAAAAAGCAAAATAGTAGGAAAGTGACAAAAAGAGTAACCACATTTTTCTTACATAAAATTGTTTGAGATATTTAACAGGACAAAGCTTCGTCTTGAATAACGCACTAAACTCATTCACACAAACAAAAAAAATGTAATTGGGAAGTAAAGTATTAAATGATTAAAACTTCTGAATAATATGGCAAACTAGGTACAGGTGGATCAAATTTTGTACTCAAAAATGAAATCCCATGACAATGAGTTCTTACCATGCCTACAACAAATGACATGTAAATCAGAGGGGCAAACAAGCCCAATAGAATAAATGATGTACCAACCTGATCAATTGTAGCTGCTTTTAATCTTTCTTGAAGGTCGTGGTCAAAATCTCCAATGTAAAATTCCTGCAATTCATTATATAATCTTTTGAATTGATTTTATAACTGGTAACAAAAAAAATCTTTCTTTTTTAATTAGACTATATAAATACTCTAGACTTCAAATTATTTTACCACCCTATCTGATTAATTTAATCCATGCTTTTGCAGAAGATAAAATTTGTATGTTTTTTAAATTATTTTTCATTCTGATGTTTCATAATAAAAGCATGAGATTCACCCAATAATTTTATTGGCTATATTATCTTTGTTTCCTTTTTCATAAATTCAAGGGAAAAGCTGCAATTGAGAAAATGAAATCTGAAGATAAACATTATATCTTTTGATAGTTGATATCCATGTATTAAACAACCGACCTTGTAGTTGGCAATGCCTCCACTGACAGCTGGATCCACAATGCCATTGAGCTGCAAACCAAGCGTGTCAGAGCGCAGGCTAAAATCAAGTCGATGCTGCTCTATCAGCGACAGGAGGTTCTTATTCTTTTCCTCCATCGTCTCTATGGCATTCTCAATAGGGCTTACTGCCAACTGTAGTTGAAAATTGAAAATATTCCAATTCAAATATTTTGCCCCAAATTTTAAATTATCTTATTACAATCATTCTTAGGTACAAAATCTTAAGGCTAATCATATTAATTAAAAGCATATGGAGAGCATAATCATAGTGAGTTATGTTTTAAACTATGTTTGAAAATAGGTCCAAAAGAATAGAAAGTAAAACAACACTCACCAAAGTAACATTCACAACAGGAAACCATCCAACAATTCCAGGGAGTGGGTATGATGTTTTAATATAGGTGCGTTCTAACCACATATTCTGTGGACAGAAACGCATATGAATTAATAAGCAGTCATTATGCTTTGGAAGATTTTCTGTTTTCAGAACAAGAATATTGTTACCTTAGATTATGCCAACCTATGAAAAGGCACATACAGATTTTTAGCAAGATAGATAAAATTGATTGCTGTAAACCTAGTGGATGGTGTAGCCCATTAAGTACAGATATCAATATTGACTTTAACACAAGCTCTTAAAATTAAACATTCACAAGCTTATCTATTACTTATAAGTTATTGTAAACTTTGTATAATTTTTCTCTTTTATCATAACTTTCACAAATACACCATGGCTGCAAGCTATGAATTGTCCACCAAATATGTATTTTTACTTCCGATTAGTGGGATGCTGCCAAATACGTACTTTTTAGCACTGATACAGACACACATACTGGGAAGACCAAATGTAGACTAAATACGTATTATACATACTGGTTGGCAGCTATGTGGATAGATGGATTATCATTCCCTTAAATTAAAAAATATTGTTTCTGAACATATATTCTTGCAACCCTGTAAGCATGATCATCATTTTGATTTTCTTTCTTTCACTTTGGTATTTTTATGAAAATCCATGTTTAACAAATGTTTCACGGCTCTCAATAATGATAATTGCTGGTTACAAGGAAAAAGTAAACTTACAGTGACATCTCCTGATCCATCCTCCTTGCGCCTGGAGTATGTAAACTGCTGAACCTCATTAACCTTGTAGTACCTGAGGATTTGATCACTGATGAAGCGACCAGAAAAACGACCTTTTGGCTCCATCACAGGACTCACAGCATTGATCTGGAGATCTGCTTTAGGTTAATGAAGTTAATAACTGCATGTTTTGCATGTTCCAGACCCAAATTTTTAAGTCTACTATCATTTATACTGCTTTTTTGAAAATAGTAGTTCTACATAGTTTTAAGTCCAACAGATTATTATGTAAGAGAAAAGATTTGCATACTAAAATATTTAGCATTATTGTGATTAAAATCTTTATAATTATTTAAAAATTGTAACGTTTTAAAGTTATTTGTCTTTTAATGGGTAAAGTATCTCATGTTATCAATGTTTATCTTTACTCTGATTTTCATTATTATCATGTGGCTTTTTATCATTACGCCTGTTTTGTTAAATTATTTGCTCTCATGATATTGACTTTTTTTCCCTCTCATGATTTTTCTCTATCTTTTGTTATTGATTTTTCTTAATTCTTAAGTTAAAATCATTTCATCAACACAAAAATTTGTCTCAATTGATTAACAATACTCTTGAAAACAATTTTCAAAATAAATAATAAGAGACTAAATTACTTTTGATGTTAACTTTATGAATATAGTTTTCATACCAGTTATATAAAAGCTAAAAATATTTGATATGTTGAATAATTAATATTTCTAAAAATATACAAAACTGATAAAATTTGGTGAAAATCTGTAAAGAGTTAATTTTTTAAATTCTTTGCCATGACACTTGCATTTAAATTTTTTAAATCCTTAGTTCATTTTCTTCAGATTGGCTTGGTCATTTTTTAAGTTGTTACACTTTCTTAAATTTTTGTTTGCTTCGTTGCTTGGTTTTACTTATTTTATGATGCAATCTAAATATAAAAAAGTAGATATACAATGAACGAAAATAGACTGCAAAAAGGATACATTGTTTTCCTGATTCTTTGATGTCATTATCTGGTTGATCTAATGTCCTCATCAACTGCAAAGAGAAAATTAAAGCAAAGCATATCATTTTATCAAAATTATGATAGACCTTTAAGCACAAAAAAAAAAATCTAGTAGTTCTTGCTATTTTTGCTCTGAAGTTTTTCTGTTTTTTTACCTCTTAGTCTTAGATAAAATGTTTACCAGAAATATACATGTCAAAGTAGGCTATCACAAACCTCAGCATGAGGGAAGAGAGTCTGCATCCTCGCATTGAAATCTGCTAGCCTTTCATACTCCTTTCCTCTGTAAATAAAGACTTTGTTCTGGCAAGCGCAAAAGAATTAATAATAATCTGTGTTAAAAAATTTTTGTCTTTCGTTGCAAGTTCGGATTATTTTCCAATGGCAAAAATGTTTAAAATGTACATTGAGTCAGTTTTAAATCAAAAGGTACACATGGTCAATATAAAAGAAAATTGTTTACCTGAGACATTTCATTCTGATTTCATACCCGACAAATAATTCCAGCAAACATGTACAAAAATTGCGGAGACAAAGAGTCAAATAATTCATAACATGTAGATGAAATTTAAATCATATGTAGATGTAACAACAACAAAAAATTGAAAAATATAAAAATATCAATATTTAAAGAAATTAAAGAACACTTGTAAGGCTTTCATTTTTACTTGGTACACTGTTCTTCTCCACGCATCAGAATATACAAATACCACATAAACTAGTTCTAAGATTGAGAGACCCACTTTTCTGATGCAACTCAGCATCATAGAATCACACCCATATAGCAGATGGAAAAGTTTTGAAAACACAAAATGCACCACTTAGATAGCAAATACTTTTTTCTTCTGAAAGTTTGTACTTTCAAAAAGTTCATAAGTGTCAAAGCTTCTACTTACTTGCAGAAAAGATGGGAATCCCCCACCAAAATAGCCAACCCTAAAATACTCCGGCTCAGGTCTCATCTGCTTCATAATGCAGTCATATAAACCAGCTTGACGTTTCTAAAGGTACAAGACAGTGATAAATTGTTGGTTTGGAATTTGTAACTCTTGAGATTTAAAAACAGAATCAAATTGCTTCAATATCCATTGTATACTTGTGTATTCAGTTTTCCTGGGAAATATCTGTTGTGATACTTAATGTTGAGCACATGATAAACTATTTAAAGAAGCACACTTATAGTGCAATATAAGGAAAGCCATGTATTCCTTGCCCCAGCCAAGCTTCAGCTAATAAATTCCATTTGATTCATATGAAATGTTAGGCAGATAATACATACAGATATTATACTTTATAGATTTTGGTGTGAAACATACAATTTCAACTATCATTAATTATAAAAGAGCAGAGAAATTGAGGTTACAAAATACAATCACAAAAATCATAATATGAAAAACAAACTGGAGTTGCATCACCTACCAGGATCTCACTTAGGCTGGCATAGTCAAACAGTTCATCTTTGTAAAGAAGACATAATTCCTCACAGAGCTCAATACCTTTCTCCCACATCTGTGGAACAAAGAAAATAACAAAAAAAAATGTTATTTGACTAGTTCAACATTATTTCCTTATGTAATACACAAACTAAGTATGTCAATGATTTTCATGTAGAGGGAAAATTAGTTTGCTAATAACATAAGATTTGCTACAAAAAAAAATGACTCACTCTTTAACCGCTTTAAAATTATGCACTGTGGGCAAAAATAATTTATTCCAATACAATATTAAAAAAGGAAAATTTCCTGTTATCTTTTTTAAATTAATTTAATGCTTTTTCACTAAATTAAAATTCAGGCAGTAAATTTAACCTAAGATTGTAAAATTTGCAAGCACTTGGTGAAAATACAATAAAAAGAATCCTATTTTGTTTTAATTTTTCTCGAACAACTCAACTTTTGAATCATTTTGTTGGTAGCAATATGTAATCAGAGTTTACTTATACGTTTTATAATTACACAAACCAGTAAAAATAGTCACAAACCTTGCCCTTGTTAAAATTTGAGATGATATCGTAATAAAGCCTCTCTTTCAGCTGCCTGTGGGTCATGGCATCTCGATGATTGTCATTCCTTAGCATGGGTGCTAGAGGCTCGTCAGACCACTGAAAGTAGAATTAAAAATTCATGCTAAGTTTAGCAAACACCAGTTACAAGCTGTGAGTAAGCAAATCTTTGTCATTTTTGAACAGAAGAGAAAATGCTACTGTTCCAAAGTGTGTTGACCTATTTTCTCTTTTCAAAAATGATACCTACTGTTTTCCCCAATGTTATTGAATAAATAGCAGCTATGGCTCAGAAGTAAACTGACTTTTACAAAATAAAAGACAAAAAGTTTCTCCCTGGAGGCTAGTTTGATATGCTGAAAAGGCCTAAGATCATCTTGGTGGGATGGGCTATTTCAAACAACTATCTTTTATTTTTCATCATCACCATATGATTATGGAATTATAAAATGATTTACACACATGAATAAAAGGAAGGGGAATTTGGAAACTTAAAATTTTTCTAAAATGATCATTTCAAGAAAGTAAAAATAGTGCATTGTTAATTCAGAAAGGAAGAGTGTAAGGAGAAGAGCTTCCTTTTACTACCTTGTAAACTTTTCTTTGAAAGATTCAGTGCCTTCATAATATTTAAGATTCTCCTCCAAACAGAGAGAGCATAAATACAAGCTTATCTCATTTCAAGCTTTAAGCTATCCTTCCTTTAACCAGTCTTTGGTTTATTCTTATGACAAAAGAGGTTTGATCCTCTAAGCTTGTGGTTGTTAATTATTGTTTACTCAGCAAACTTTACCTGAAGCAACTTGGCATAGAGAATCAGAGTGTGTGCAGCCTCAGTGAAGTTATCACAGCCAAGATGCAGTTCGTAGAGCTTGTTGAGATAACGAATGTACATCTCTTGACGATTGATCTCATGGTAAAAGTCCTGGCATAAGGAAGAGAAAAAGATAGCAGTTTGCACCACTTGGGAGAGGCAAAAATTTGCTTAAACAGTTTGTAACAGATTTTTGGGTGATCTGTTTGGCTTTGTTTGTCTAGGGGTATAAAAATATGCACAGCCAATCACAAGACTCATCTGAAAAAAATAAGTCTGAAGACTATTAATAAAAATTGAAATGCCGACCGATGGCTAACTGATAAGAGGTGGACTCAATAATCACTGTACATTGACTCACTGCTCACAAAAAATTGACTTACTGGACACAATTTCGACTCTTATTTATACTAAATCTCATCGATCATTCAGAAAAGGAATTACATAAATCACGCGACAACATTCTTGGTACACGTAATGGTTAATGCACTCTAAAATAGCAATTAATCAGAACAAAGGTACACATGGAGTGATGAAATCATCATCATGCTAGAACTAAGTGGAAGATTCCAGAAGAATCTAAACCACACACGTTCAAGAATACTTTTCTCATAGAGCAAACTATGTTCAAAAAACAAAACTAAGTTCTTAGGCTTAAATACAAACAATTTACAACTCAATAAAATATCGTACAAATAGATCTAGTCGATCCGCTATCCAAAAAGTACACACATTCCAAGGGTGAGGACAGCAATAGGTCAAATTACACCTTAATTGCATTACACAGTTTATGATTATTCCATATTCAGAACTCTTATGATGTAATTAGAAAATTGAGAATAGCATCACTTTAACATAAAAAGAGCGAACAAAATGGCTTTGAAGATTTGACTTTTGAGTTGCATCGAGTGAAGAAGGTTGAGGACTAGGCATTTCTAAGGGTTATCCAAAAAAAAAAAGAACATTTTATTTCATAGTTTAAGTCAGCATTTCATATCACTTGTCCGTTTCCTTTAGATCTAATTTATATCTCGCAAAGATTATGATCAAGCTGTTTCTATTCAGATTCTATTATAAGAATGAAGGTGTTAAAAATTAGTAGTCTCTTGTAAAGCCATAGTCAACCAATTGATGACATTAACTTTCATTATGAATTAAAACAGAGTTATTGATCCACTAACCAGCAGATTGACAATGCAGCTCATGCGGTGTTCTCGAACTTCATCCATCATGATGGTTCTGTAAACAAGAAGCCTCTCCAGCAATTTATGAATCATGTCCACAAACTTCAGGCCTTGATCACACATGTCTGGATTGCCCTCACAAAGATGTTCCATGCTGCTCAAAACATGAATATATATTATAGATGTTAAGATGTGGAAATAGGAGCAAATCAGCTTTATACAAAACAAAGACTTAAAATTATGAGCAAGAATTTTTTTTTGAGGTTGCCAAAAGTCTAATATCATTGTCTTAACAAAATGGCTTCGCTTATTCTTGAACAAGTTAAGATTAAATTAGAAAAATAAAATTCCTCTTTCTTTTAAACATTATTTACACATGTTTTTTACGCAAGCATAAATCTGATTAATTCCTGGTCCATTTTTTACACAAATGAATCATGAATCCCCTTATTGACTAGGTCAAATGCCAGTTAGGAATGTTGTAAAACAGCATAAGTGGGATTATTACCATTATATTAACAGAGCTATGATTTTTAAAATGTATTCTGTTTCCAGTCAAAAGGCAACAAATAAGCAATGACTTTAAATGAAATTAAAATTACCAATAAATTAATAAATCTCAAAGCAGCGGTACAAAACATCATATACTCAGTTTCTGTCTATAGGGCTAGAGGCATGAGAAAAGCTAAAAATTTTTTAAAAATTTCCTGATCAACAAGCTCAATAAGTATAAAGCCTACAGCAACAAAAGAAAGTCCTTGAAAAAAAATCAGAATTAAGTATTAAGAAGAGTAAAAGGTGTTACATTTCTGTGAAGAGTTCCATGTACTGTTCATCACCCCTGCCTCCCTCTATCAGCATGTCCAGTTTGGTGATCATTTCATTCTCAAACTGGTCATGGAATAAGAGAAAGCTCAGAAAGTTCAGCACATGTTCATGAGAGAGTAACAGCTCACATTAAATTCAGAAAAGTAAATATTTCTCTACAAATTTTTATTTCAGCCTGCATTTTAACATGTCCAGTTAATTTGCCTCATGAATCAATTAGATATTTTACAGAAAAATGATAATTTATGGGATAATCAGATATTACTTGCATACTAAAAAAAAAGAGGTCTTTCAAATTTCTGTTCATAGAATTTTGTGTGGGAAACAAATGTAATGCACTTTGAAAAATAGAAAGGATTGTCACATTATTTTCATTATGACATTTCCCCCCTTGGACCTGTTTTTAACAGATAGAAAGACCAGAAAGTAATTTAAAAGAAAATGACATGCATCTCATCAGTAAAAAGTTAGTTTAGACTGCATTTAGACATATCAACTTCTGGTTGTGCTCAAACCAGTCTGAAAACTAGCAAGGTGCACAAAAGATCAATTTTCAGCACAAAGCTTTTAAATATAACTGGAAAAATTTTAAAAGTGGATTTTCAACATTTGGACAATTAGTATTATAGAAAATATTCCAACAAAGGCATGTAGGGAAATGATTCAGTGAAAGAATGTTGTCAAGACTTCAACTTTCTTCAAAGGTGAGCATAAGGCTAAAATAAATATCTATTTTTGCT
Source organism: Elysia crispata (assembly GCA_033675545.1). NCBI lineage: Eukaryota > Metazoa > Mollusca > Gastropoda > Plakobranchidae > Elysia > Elysia crispata. The sequence goes on along the minus strand of JAWDGP010004263.1, from coordinate 2,694,695 downwards.
GTTTCATCTAATGATGTTGCCAGACATTTTAATAAGCTCTACTATGGTTGAGCAGCGTGTGTAATTTTGCATTAAAAAAAAAGAAATAATTAATTTTATTTAATGTCATCCTTAATAATTAATGAAATACCTCATGAAAATTCCCTTGGATGTGGTTTGAATTTGGTATGGGTTGGGAGAACTCATGGTGCATCATGTCAAAAAATATTGGGATAGTAGCTTTTCTCAACTCTGTAAAAGAAAAACCCATTATTTAGGTTTCAAATCCATAGCCACAATTGAGATGAAACTGGGCAATTATTGCTAATGTAAACATGATTCATGCAAAGAAATTTCTTACCTATCTCTCCTAAACTTTGATTAATTTTTTTTTGCACGTTTAAAAATTAGTAGGAACAATTTGCCCTAAAATGCATTTATCAGCCAAGAAAGTGCATAGAAAATTGCTACTAATTTTTAATATTCAAAGGCTAAAACCTGTTTTCATAGGAAGGTAATTAAGACCTTGGACTCATTGTCAAATAAAACAGTGTGGCTAGTCATAAAACTGTTATTGTCAAAGTGCTATTCAATGTTTGAAGCCAGAGGCTGAGAGTTAAGAGAAATAATCATCTTGAAAGTTTTACCTATCTCAGGAATCAAAGTCATCTCTAGGATTGGGCCAACCAGCTCAGGAATAAAGCTGATTTTGTTAGGACCTTGAGAGAGCAATACAAATCCAAAGTGAGCAACAAATAACAAATCAATCAACATTGAGTAAGTAGTTTGAGATTTCACAATGGGTTTCCACCTTGACTTCTAAATCTGAGAATATATTGTTTTTTACTACTATTTAATTTACTTTCTGAAAGTGGAAAGCAGTACTTGATATGAACATTTAAGCATATGACATGCATTGAGTTGCCTGAAGAAAAGATTGAATGAAAGGTATGAACATCAAGACCAAAATGTATTGAATCAATTTGTTTAATTTTTGGTAAAAACTGTCTCATTAATTCTAACAAATATCATTTGGTCTTCTAAAATAAGCAAACACTTAAAAACTATCTTAACAAAAACACACTCAAGAATGACTTTCATGTGTTTCTCATCCTTTCATGACTTTTTGTAGAATAGGTCGCAATACAATGCTCATGTTGCTTTCTTGTCAAATAAAGATGGATTAACTTACTTTTTTGTCAGAGAAAGATTACTATAGAAATCAAGGCCTTTTTCAAGAGGCAAACTCAGTGTCTTATAATTTTGAATATAAAACAATTTTCATGCATGGGTTTTCTTAGAGATTTCCTCTCTCCTGTTTTAGACAGATATTTCATATCATATACCTTTTCTTGTATAGTTTGATGTGCTTTAGGCATGCACCTCAACAGCATCCCTGATTGTACAAAATATGTATTTGCCATCAAGCAAAAGTTACTCTTTGGGCTCAAATCCACAAATCCGTTGGCTATATTGATATATAATTTAACAGCTTTATCTATTTTGCTATCAATCAGCCATGTGCATATATAAGCTTGTTCAAGAGAATAAACGTAGCTGATGTCAACTGGTTTCATTCTGTTGTGCCTCTGCAAGAGTGTAATTTACTACCTGCTCCGGTAAAAACGAATAGATTGTGTTGAAAATATTTTCTAGGTGCCTATATTTTCAGTTATGAGTTGATTTGTCATCTCAAATGTCAAATAAAAAACTTGAATGAGCTTTTGAGTATAATGCAAAACACAAAGAAGAAAAAAAATTTCTCACCAAGTTTGAACCACATAGAACGAATCTCAAATCCTGTTTCTCTTCTCATATCCTTATACCTAAAATAAGAGAAAAAACAATTAATAATTAGTGGACATTCCTGTGAGTATTATCATTATTATTGAGGCATGAAAATCCCTGAAAATGTCTTTACTTTTATTACTTCGCACAACAAATTATTTTGGTAAAAATATTTTGTAAATGTTATTAAAAGATATCCATAAATATTTCCTGTATCCATTCTTAATAACTCAAATCCATTTACTGATTATTGTACTTGGAAAGACTGCTTGAATTTTGACGAAGCATCTTTTACATAACATTGATCTTGAGCCAATCAGTGTATGTTTATAAAGTGATTTAATCAAAGACTTTTTCTAGGCTGGTTAATTATTAAATTCTGTTTTACATGCATATAAAATCATGCTTCAAAATTTCACTTTTGCTTGTAAGGTTTAAATTTTAGTTACTAATGTGATTTGTTTGTTACATCCTCATACTGTGATTTTAGGCTATCTTTATTATGAGTAGACTAATGCAACTGACCAGCCTCAGCAACCATTTAAAGTTTGTAAATGAATCATCAAAATGGTGGCTACTGTTTGTCTTTAAAAATACTCTGAAGGAGTTCAGTACCAAAAAAAAAGTATTTTTCCAGTGTATCAAAATGGTTAAACTCAGAACTAGAGAATCAATTTTGTCTTATATACTGTGAGTATACCTGATGATCAGAACTTTTTTCTGTCGGTTTAATCTATCTGAAACACTGAAGAGGCAAATGCATTTCAAGCTTTCAAGGACTCACCTCGAGATGATCTTATTTCTCTTTGATATAGAAAAGCTATCCAGCTGCAGGCTATCTTGGGTCAGGAATGAGATGGCACAGTGAAAAAAGTTTTTCCACAGCTGCAAAAGAAATATTGGTTAATTCATTGATTAATTCAATATTTTTTACATATCCACCAGGCATAAACAGGCTAGTAAAAAAATATAAATGCAATGCACCCTTTAGCTTTTTTTTTTCTTTATCATTGATAAATCCCACTGAAAGTAGATTCAAAGTAGCCAAAGAGATTCAATCATGATTATGATATGCTCACACTACCTGCTGCTCAAATGGTGCAGAAAAATATTGGTGGATGGTAGCAGCAAAAAATCTCAGAGCCCTCAGGATGACACTGTGAATAAATACAAAACAAAGCAGGATACAAGATTTTTGTCATACATACTTATGAAAATTTTCAAAGCTGTTAGCTTTATTCAAAACGAAGATTGAAAATAATCTACCTCATTTACAAACTGACAATTTTGATTTTTTTTTTTTCGGCATGATGAAAATGTTTAAAATAAAACTTGAATATAAGAGCAATACATTTTATAATTGTTCTTGGTGTATAAATTATTAGGACAAACCAAAATGTAGTACTTATTTCTAGGTCCGTATCTAATCTTCAGGAAGATAATTATTTTTCTGCTTGTGTTGTTATTATCATTATTATTATTATTATTATTATTATTATTATTATTATTATTATTATTATTATTATTATTATTATTATTATTATTACTACTACTACTACTAGTTGAAAGCCTGCAAATTCGCAGGATCGAAAGTTTAAATCAATACCCATTTATTTAATAAATTTAACAGAAAATTATTGTAATCACCAGTATAATATTAATGCTGATTTGAAGACAACATTATTGGTGTAGCTTGTTATAGTCAAAGAGTTCTCTGATGGCGGTGCTAATGCAAATTGTAAACCATAATAGCTTTTAACTCTTGACATAGCTACATACAACTGACCATGAGTGAAAACTGACTGTGGAAGATAAATTCCAACTTTTGTCAAAGTTTGACCCTGTGGCTTGTTTATAGTCATGGCATAGGACGGTTTTATTGGAAACTGTTTCCTAGTGAGTGTGAATGGGAGATGACAGTCTTTTGTTGTTGTTAGTGCATTGCGTGGAATGAATACAATGTATCCAGCATGTGTACCTGTCATTATTTTGGCTTGAATGACTCTTCTTCCTAGTATTTTAATCAGAAGGCGTGTGCCATTGAAGAGTCCTTGAGATGGATTCAAATTTCGTAAGAGCATCACTGGTGTGTTGACTTTAAGTTTTAGTTGATGTTGAGGTAGGCCGGTTGGATTTTGATTATTGAGGAATTCAATGGGGTAGAGATTTTGATCTGCACCTCCACTTGCTATTGAGTCTGCACTGTTGTAGTTGTATTCAGCAGCAGATGTTAATTTTTTTTTTTATCATTTTATCATTCATTTGGTCTACATTTTCATGTGTTGTTAAAATTGCTCTTTGGGACAGGTATTCTTCTTAAGTGTAATTTTCATTGAAGTCATTGTAAACTGAGGCGATGAGGGCTTCTGTATCAGATTGCAAAGCTCAGTTAGAATTTGTATTGCCATCTCTCCGATATCGTTGTGGACTTCTTCTGTGCCATTGCCTATAAGTAATAACCACTGTTGGAATTGCCAATCGTTCCCAACCCTTATGTTTTGGCGTAGGTGAATAATTTTGATGTAGTCCCATAGGAGGATTTATTGAATGTGACATTCAGTTATCAACTTGTATTCCTTGTAGTGGTGTAGCAGATCTAAAGCTGGGTCTACCTTGTGGAGATCTAGAGCTACATCTGTTTTTACTATCTGGATCCGATCTTGGTTGATGAATGATCTATAGATCTAGATCCAGTTTGTCAAAGATCATTATTAATAGATATGGATGGTTGATCAAGTGTTGTTTGTGTTGGTGTGGTTGGGGGAATTTGATTTTAATTGGGTGTTTCTACGTATCTGGATCGTCTTAAACAACGTCTCTTTTTCTCACCTGCCATCGTAATATCGATCTATCTTCCACAGTTAATTATATTTTTCAGACTGAGGTGGTCTTATCGCCAGTTGGCCTAGGCTATGTGGGAGAGGTAGATCTAGATCTAAATTGAAGAAAAGGTCTAAATTTGATCTATTGACACAATACTTTGCTTTTTAAAAAGTGGGGGCCATGTTCCTAATGTTTTTTTTTATTTTTAAGTGACTGTGTAAGTCTGTGGTGATGGGCAACGATCAATGTGTAAGTCTGTGGTGATGGGCAACGATGAAACTTTTTAGAATTACCGCTATCTAGTGAAGTTAGTGGCCATTGCTGGAGGCTTACATTGAAGAACAAATAATATCAAAAGTCTAATTTTTATTTAATGACAACAAAACATTGCTTTTTTAAAAAATGGGGGTCATGTCCCTAACCTGATGTATAGTATGTCATAAAAAAAACTATTTTGTAATTTTCAAGTGTCTGAATAAGTCTGTGGAGATAGGCGAAAATTCGAGGAGGGGAGCACACAATGAGCACTAAATTTTTTTATATAAGTAGGGATTATTATTATTATTATTACTTTTTTCCCCTTCATATAGAAAGGAAAAGAAAACCCAAGTTTACCAGTTCTGAACCATTATCATCTCAAGCCAGTCAGTTGGATAGACTTTCCGATGAACAAGGTCGAAGAAAACGCATAGAATCTCCAAGAGGAAGTCCATGAGGTCAAAGGTAGTGGCAAAACTCTGGATGTACCCTCTGTAGTGGTGGTCAGACATCTGGCGCAGCAAACTCATCATCACACACACGCAATTGCCCTAAAATGCATGGACATCAAACAGGAAAGATGAAAACGCAAGTTTATAAGATTTTAATTATACTGCCCTGCCTTCAAATGACTCATTACGGAGACTTTTTGCTCTTCATAATTTAAAATAAGAACCAAGACAGTTTGACATATACAAAAGTTGAGTGCAATCACCAAAAATGGCTTTTGAATTGCAGACTGTAACTTACAGAAAGTACAAAGGGGAATATATGTTGAAGAATATTTTTACTTAATCATTCTTGCAGCTACATGATTTTTACAAAAGAAACAAAAAGACACAACCAAAGAAAAATGTCATTTTACTAAATGAAGCAAAGTAAAAGATGATAAAGGAAGTCATCAATATAACAGTGTAGGATTTCACTACAGAGCAGTGACAAGCATACACAAAGCGGGTATCGTCTTTACATGAAATACAACAGAGGTGCAGCATACCACTGTGGAAAGTTATCTTTATCTTTTTGCAAGCTTCAGTGAATTGAAAGTAAAATATACTCTTGTACCACATATATATTTTCAAGTGGAGGGTAAGGAGGGTATGATGTTTATAGTATAAATTTCCGAAACACTATATATATATATATATAGATATAGATATAGATATAGATATAGAAGATCTATAAAATGTTCCCACAGTTGAGCACTCTTATCAATTATTTCAACTTATCTTCAAACTATATACATATATATATATATATATATATATTATTTATAACATCAATTAGTTGCTAAGGTGGGACATGTTCAACAAAGTTGATTACAAGATGTTTCAACAGAGATGTTAAATTCAGGAGATATTTATAGTAAATTAAATGAAGTTTATCAGTTTGTTAAAAAAAAAAAAAAGAGAAATCTAGCCCAATTTTATTATTATGAACACTTTGGACTTAAAGTTCATGAGGAGATTGTTTTCAATTGAATGTCATGTAACATGAAAGTTGTGTTGAGCCTATGTTCAGGAACATGCTGAGTCACATATAAACAGTGATACTGAAAAAGTGTGTTGTAGTTTATAAAATTAATCATGTTGAAAGTAAATAGCATTCCATGCATATATGGGAAGAAAAGACTCTTCAGCAGCTCTTGCAGAGCTCTTCAAGATAGTATTTATAGTTTGAAAAAAAAAAATTAAAAGAGAAAAAGCGCAGGTTTAGTTCACTTAAACCCTTCAAGGCATCAGATCAGCGCTTCCTTAATACTCAGCGCATGGAAGTTTCCATTCCTACATGGCTTATATTCACAAATGACTTTTAAATAATCATGAAAAACATGCTTTACTATTTAACTGTTCCTCTAGCAAAGACTTTCTTGATTATATAATCAGTGGCAAGGCATGTGAGTGTCCTGGATCTGTCCTGAAAAGATCAAAGTATGCATGCCTAATTATCAAGTGGACAGTAATTTGTCTTTTACCCTTTCAGGGTCAGTCCTGATCTCAAGCTCAGGAAAGTGAAGACTCATTCAGTGCTTCAGCAAGTTTCTGCAAAGTGCATTTTGTTTACCATGCACTCAATCATGGCAACAGCTTTGACATAGCAAAGCTCATATTTCTACTTACATTAGTAGTTCCAAAAGATACAGATACAGATACAGTTGGTGGAGGGTGGTCTCCAAAGATTTTCTGTAAAGATTTCAGAAGTCTAATTTTATGTAAACTTGTGGTTTGGCTGCCATACAGTATGTACAATTTTTCGTTACTTCTCATGCTTTGAGCTATGAGCCTCATGGCTTTCCCACAAAGAATTTAATGCATCTACAATCAAATCTATAATTAAATTAAATGTACAAATTCAATTTGCGATGTGCATTGCAGAATAATGAATAATTTTTTTTTTAATTTTTGCAAATTTAATAGCAGCTAGAATTCAGCAACAGTGATATATGTCAAGAAAATCAATTTTAATTTCAATATTTTGATGAATGATTAGTTAAGGTTGCTAATGGATCATGCAAATAAATTAATTCCTTAAGGATTAAGGACATGGAATTGTAAAAACTCTTCTACACAAAAGTATCCTTATATCAAACAAATTTGACCAATAGAATAAAATAAGTCACGATGATGAGTATAAGTATTACAAACGGAGACTTAACTGTGATCTTTATCTTTGAAAGCATATAGATACCAATGATCAAAAGGAAAAATAAAAACCAGACAAAAAGTATTTTATTAGAGAATGTTACTCTAAGGCAATTATGACTTTAGGAGTTAAAAATATGATAAACTTATGTGGTTTCATATGAAAGAAAAGGGCACAACACACTTTTTGTAGTTCCTTTATGTTTTTAAAACAAGGCAGAACATAGTCACAGAAGTATAAGAGGCAGATTGTCATAATCAACAAACCATGCTTTTATAAAGCCTGTCTCAAAAATAGATTCAAGTATATTGTCTCAATGGACAAATGTTAAATTCCTTAGAATATTTGATGACATCTCAAACTGAATCACAATATAGTAACAGATAAAACCAACTTTTAAATACTTATTAGCAAAAGGCAAATGCTTTAATTTTTCCAGCTTTTAAAAAATCAATAAAATCTGTGTTGCTTCACAAAAAAATATGATCAAGACCTCTCACCAATTCTCCATAAATTGTAAAAGTATGGACAGGAGAATTTATAAATATTAGGCAATAAAGATAACATTTTCAATATTATATGCTGATGACAAAATGTTTTGGTACAAAAGGATATAGACTCTCAAAAGTCTTCTGCTTTTGTCAGACAGTTTTGGCAAATAAACTGGACAAAAAGAAGCTGTTGTTGAAAAGGGTGTCTGCAATTTTCAAGTTTAAAAGTGTTGACATTTAAAAAAATACCTTTATCTAAGCTTTTAAATGGTGAGAGATGCATGAAAATTATAAAAAGTTTCTGCATAAGTGTCAGATTGCGTTTTTATGTTGAGAGCTAATGAGAAGGTTGTCAAATTTCAAATATTATTTTACTAAGCTCAACTTTTTACTTGAAATTCTTTCAACTGGTATCCAGATCTCAAGATATCATTGATCAGCTTAGACATCTACCCACTCCCATCCCCCACTACCATGTTACTTTAACCATTTCTCAGAAATGACCAATGACTTTCTAAGTCAAAGATTGAATACTACACATTGATTGTTTAAGGCTTAAAGCCAAAAGCGCTTGAGATATTTAAAAATAATTACTTCAAATTTGAATCCTTTTCTTCCATAGTTCTAAGGTAAAGAAACTTTTAATTGAGACAGACTTCATAAAGTAATGCAATGAAATAGTGAACAAACAGCATAGCAAATAACCTAGAGAGGGTGTGTAAAGGTAATGAAAGAATCCCAACTACCCTTTACACCCAATAAAAATCAATGAAAGAAAAATTGATGATTAAACAGAGATCTAAACCATGATAGAGATGGTGAGAATGAGTGAGACATAGACTGCCTAGCAGAAACAGACAAGGTGATTAAAACATGTTGAGTAAATTCAATGGCACAGCTGCACACAAAAGCACATACCAGAGTATTATATACTGGACACTTGGAAATCAAAGATTGGAGGAAATAGCTGATACCAATGAATTATAAGAAAAACAGAAACTATTATATCCCACTTGATCATATCATCTAAAACTGATTTATACATGATTTTTGCTGCTTACGCTATTAAAGCTGAACAATATAAAATACAATTGTTTCTCTTCATTTAAACATTTTTCTTTGATCATCTCATAAAGTCTATAAGTATGTTGAAAACTGTTTTCAATTTAATTTAAAATTGATTCAAAGTGTCTTTAATATGACATATTGTTTCAACACTTTTCTCTTTCATATTCAAGTTTTAAGAATAAACCAAAAGCGTTTATTCATAATAATATCAATAGACAGAATGTCACACAGAAGATTATTAATGTATTGAAAAATAAGTTTTAGACTGATACAATGTTTATCACAGACTTCTGAAGAATCAATTTTGAGGCTTTTTTTTTTTCTTTCTGCTTACAATTTCTTCGAAACAAAACTAGAATCTTGAATATTTATCAAAAATAAGAAACACGTGTCTCTTTTCATTAATTTTGCAATCTAACCAGGTTAAATATGTGAGAAATAACATTTTACCATATCCTAGCTGCAGTTCTTTGGAATTTTTTATGGATGTGACCAGTTGGTTAGGTAGAAGAAAACTGTTTTAAAAGAGGTTTATTACAAAAAAATCAAGCCATTTCCCACATCATTTAAGAAATGGTTTGAGACAATTATATGGTGAAAAGCATCAGAAAGATTTCACACTTCAGTAATTCCTACTTGTGAGATCAGAAAAAATCTTTTTTTTTTTGGGACAAAATAGAAAGGCAAGAAAAGTGACAAACCTTCAAGCTGTCTCTGGGTTTCTAGTGTCAGTTGCAAAAAAAAAAAAAGAAATATAAGTGTAAAAATCATTCTCCTACAGAGAAAGTGTTTTGAGATTAGCTTTTAAATGAATTTGTAGCTACAAAAATTTAGAATAGCTGAGATACTGGTAATTTTAAGGAAAAACTTCATCATTCAGTAACAAAGGAAACCAAGATCCTTTGGTGGCATAAATAAGTCATGCATATTGAGATTACATGAGACAGAAATTTAGAAAACCATGCGGGAATTTTTCTGAAAAAAATCTAATATGACATGCTACTATGTAAAAAATTGAGCATATTTGTGTTTAAAAATATATTTTCATCCACTGGTGTCTAATCTTGAGATAGAAGCCATGAGAGAAAATAAGCTCATGGCAAGATCATTTATTTTGAAGCACGTATTGGTGACTTAAGATGAAGAGATAGAGAATTGAATGACTTGAATACAGTTGGATTTGTTGAGTTTGATTTGTCTTCCACAAGCAAATGGTGCACCTATAAGCATCAGTGTTATCATAATTGTAAGATTATATAATAAAAATTAACAGTGCACATAAAGAGGCTTCATCAACAGAGAGCTCTCTTTTATACCTTCAGTCTCTGGCTTTTTTTAATAGTATGTTGACTCTGAGTGCACAAAAAAAAAGGCAATCATGTTTGTATTTCAGTTACTTGTAAAAAAGTTGACTACATACATGACATAAATATTGGTATCTATGTATTAAAAATCACCAAATGGGTGTTAAACTTAGGCTCTATATACAAATCAGAAAGTGTTATGATAATTTCTTTTGTAAATTTTTACAAAGCAGATTTGATAATAATTCATATAGAACTTGCATACTTTAATCTATGCATCTCAAAATAGAAGACTGAAACTCTAACCGATCACTACAAGATGAGATTGTACGTGTCCTATTTTCAAATATGAATGCTTTTTATTGGTAGTTCTTAATTGTTTAAAAACAAATATTTCCTCACAGAAATCTTGTAGAAGAAAAAAGCAGATCCTTTATAGGAATTTATGGATGAATTTTAAGAAACTCTTCATGCATTACTTGTATTTTGGAGAATGTTCATTGACAAACACACAAACAAGATTGCTCTACCACTTCTTATAGTTTTTGAAAAAGTTGTTCAGAACAAAAATTGAACTACAGGAGTGTTGGAGATTGTTATAAAAGGTATTAAGTCTATTTCATCACTTTAAATCATACAAGATTTACAGACATTTCCAAGGCTATGAAGTGGAATAATTAAAATCCCCAATGCAATTTATTTCAACACAGCTGATAAGGGAAGCATGAGATACCAGTATTGATTAACTTTTTATCTATTATTGAGGGCAACAAAAAAAATAGTCAAATCTAGCATTGGCAATCATAAGATTTGTTATTCAAATATCAGAGCAGAAAAATAAAACCAAAGTAGAAAAGAACTTGACTAGATATCTTTCTTTCCATCTGGAAAATTGGATAAGGTAGAGTGGAATGATGATGGAAAAAGTTATGTGCATTGTTTTTTTTTTCTTATTTGACATATGTGAAATCAGGTATGGCAAAGTTGTAAACAAAAGATAAAACAGGAATGAATTCAGCTTATAATAAACAAAATATCGCTTTTGCAAGACAAGATTTGGATCAAACCCAACATGCAAAATCCTTATTATACAAAATGCAAGTCTTTCCCATCACCAAATGTCCATATGTAATGATTATGTAGTAAAACATTTGATTATAGTTTGCCTCTAGTGATATATAACCATACCTCTTGTTTTGATGACTGATCCAAGCCTATGACAGACTGTATCACTGTGCGTAGAATCTTATCAACAAGGATGGTAATGTCCAAGTCTCGAGAACCCTGCATAATATATCAGTTAAATTTATTAATAGATTATTTCAAATACAATGAATTTTTAAGAATAAATAATAAAAGATGTTTAAAAATTCTCTCATCGATCTTTCATTTGATATAGATGACAGATAGATAGACCGCAAAAGAAAATCTATGGTCATTCAAATATGTTAAGAAATTTCATAGTTCTTATTGACCTTCTCAGTAATCTTTTGTGTGCAAAACATATATAAAGTCAGCTGCTGTATGATCATGTCTAGGTTTAGAGAAGTCCAGTCTATATAAATGCTCCACTCCTTCCTCTCTCTCTTCCCCAGATTCACAGTAAATATATTTATAGCACACTTGAGGTCAAATACAGATCCTAGATTCTGTACTTTAGGGAAGTCTAGATCCAAAAGCAGGTTTTAATCTAGTAAGATACCTGCATAAAGCTATGCATTTTATAATTTTGTAGGACTTGATCCTCTTTAGTAAAGGATTTGCTCCAGGTAGTTCAATGGAGTAGAAGCAGCCCCAAGAACAATATCAAAAAGTGCTGAATTTAGATTTCAAAATCTACTCTTGAGGTACCCTACATCTCTCTAGCTATAAATCTAGATAGTGAAATGGATAAAGAAAAAAGCAAAATTCAGCAATAGTTTGATTAACTTAACTATTGTTTTTTACAAAAAAAAGTGCAAAAGCTGTTGATCACATACCTTTATCAATTTGTCTCAACAGTCTCAAGTTGTCAAGTCAACTCTATGCAAATCTTTTGACAGTGCAGATAATGATGTCAATAAATAAATCTACCACTACAGTCCATGATTTCTTGGTGCAGTAGTTGTGCTTTTACTTACATTGATTTTACATCAAGAAACAAGTTGATTAAAAATTAGAAACTGTTCAACATTCCCTCTTCATACCTTTTTATACAGTAATATTCATACAAAAAAATTTCAACTATGTTTTTATAAAACTCACTTCACACGACCAGAGCCTATCCATGATATGACCCAAGATGGAGATACAATCCTCCATCTCCTCTTTATTCTCCATAAGTTCATTTGTCTGCTGTAGGAAAGGGGGAAGCAATACCTGGCGACACTCTGGCAAAGACAAAGAGCATTTTGGTTAATTTTGAGTGAGAAGCAGCAATACAAAATGATAGGTTCAAATGTCTGTTGGATACGAGAATGATATCTCTATTTTAAAAAAAAAGTAAAAATAAAATTCACCTACGATTACTTTTTGATAGCCAAATGTCCAAATCTTCTAGTAGTTCTAGTTTTCTTTACTTCTTAAAGAAACCTTAGCCACAAGATGTCTTGTTTTGAGCAGTGCCCTTTTTTCACTTTTCAGAATTAATTTATAAATTCTTATGCTCACAGATTGACCTTTTTTATATAGAAAAATTCATTAAAATGCGGTTAAAGATACTTTGCAGTTTGGACTGATAAAGCAACCCATCTATTAACTATATTTTCATTTGAAACATATAAATATTATGAGCAAAAAGTAGTTGTAACCAGGCACATGATATGAATAAAAATGCATGCAATCTATACAACTTTTTTCGTTGATATAAGAATATCAAAAGATTTTAGGTTATTTATTGAATCTTTGATGAAACAAATTCTTTGCTTGAAGTCTACCAAAAGTACAATTTAACACTCATTTCCCTGGGTTAGTTTATGCACATGGACTAACCAAATCTATAAATTTTAAGATGTTACATTCATCAAAAGTCACTAAATTGTCATGATTAAAAGACACCTAAATTTAAAAATGCATTACATGTGCGTCATTATTCTGTGTTCAAAACTCACACTCATCTCAAGCTACATATAGTTGAGCATAGATCTCTCAAATTCTCCGGGCAATTTTGAATTCAAGAAAGATGTCTTTAAGCATTCAAAGGCAATAAACGTGTAAAAGACAAACTTGCTTTAATTTTTTTGATTATTATAGAAATTATAGGTTAGAATGAACATGCATGTTAAAAAGAAAGAAAGAATATTAAGAATCTTGATCTCTTGAGGTTTTCATTTAAATGTTTGAGAGCTGAAAACGTTTTTCCTTCTCTGGACCATACTACTAGTACTATTTGATCTTCAAAGGGCTAGTCCCCTTCTAGATAGATATGGCTAGATGGGATCAAGCCTCATCACCAGATGATACAGCAAGGAATCAAATCCAATCCTCATTATTGTCAGTCTAATGTTCTACACTCTAAGGTATCTTATCATCTACTGATATTGGCATTTTCCTCTAAAATTTGATGGCTTTTTTGCCCCCATTTACAGATGACTGATTGAGCAAGAAATGTGCTTAGGGAAATTGAAGTTTAAGAGAATTCTTAAAACAGCAATTTGCTTCAATCATTTTATTTGAAGTACACACAGTTTTGGGTGGTGCACAAACCACTGCCTAAACTACTGCACCGATCATGAATTATTAGTTCCTGAATCCAGCATTTGAATCCCTTGAATAAATGCCTATATTTAGGAAAAGTAAGAATTGGCACCACACATTTGCTATTTCAATACTCTCTTTAGACCAAAGCCTATGCGCCAGTCAGTTTAGAGTGATTTGCAATTTGCTTGGGATTTTTTAATCAAATGCCCATAAAGTGAATATAGCGTGAGTACCTAAATCTACTCAGATTGGTCACACCCGTTAAAGTCTCTAGAACCATTCATCTCATATTTTTAAGCTAGAAAACTTACGAGGGAGGGAAAAGAGATCTGTCTGGATGATCTGATCAATGCACTTCATTTTTTGCTTTGTGAGGCGTTCTGGAGGCACATTGTGGAGGAACTGTATCAGTAAATGGCTGGTGTAACAGATAAAAAGGTAAGATCTTGCCATAAATGAAATCTATCATTACAATAAGACAAATTGTGGCAATTATGATTATCATATAATTGTAGGCGCCTTTAGCTGAAAAAAAAAGGAAACCAATAAATTGATATGTCTGATGAAACAATCCTACGGATTGTTCTCAAGAGCAATTTTCACCACCTGTTTTACTAATGCCATTCTAAACAGTGTGTGTTTGTGTGGTATAATACAGGTGAGTTTTCAGAAACCATGAGCTCTTTGCCTTTAAAGTAGGTCTGACTGATTAATAATTACTTAATATGGACTCTTCCTTTACTGAGAAAAGAGCCAGTGTGAAATTTTGATATAAGTGAGCATTTTAGGTTTCTGTTGACACTGTGAAACAACATCACTATGAAAACAAATACATTGCAACTGCAACGATCATAGACTGAAAAACAAACAAGAAGTCTCTACATGATATATTTTGTCCATACATGCCAACTGTGATAATTCCTAGGGAATTAGAAATTGAAGATATTTGTTTATGATACTAAATTAGTACATATTCTCTCTTTTGATTTATTTTGAGGGAGATTCATGTCAATTCTGTTCCTAACTTTTAAAACCAGCAAACAATTTAAATTTTAACTGTACTGCATGATGTTGAATCTAATAGAACTAACAGCTTACTTGAAGTCTGAATGGTTCCCTCAATTGCTTATTTATGATTATAAAATATTATTTCAAGACTAACATATTTCTTGTACAAAGACCTTAAAGCTCACATGACTAAAGTATACAAGTTAAGACAGTTTTATGCAAAGTATCCCACAATGAAGCTAAGAAAAATTCCACTATTTCATAAATTAGAACCTTCAAAGTGTATTTTGTATCCATTGCAGGACATATTTGGACAAGAGAAGTTTTGAGAAAACAACACAATTACCTGAGTTCCACAGGATTAAAGACAGTCATCACATCTCCAATAACAAGAGGCATGTACTTCAAAGCTGCTGCCTGAAAGAAATCATATTTCATCTCTCTATAAAAACAAATTTGAAAAAAAGGGAAAACAGCAAAAGGGTAAAACAAGTATACTGGTCCATCTTTTGATCTTACCTTTCAACATATCAGTAACAGCAGAGAAGAAAATGAGGCCAAAACAAAGTGATACAGGTTAGAAAATTTATTAAAACACAAATATATCATGACATTTCTTGCATTTAACATAAAAAAGGAGGACAAGAAAAGAAAAGGACAAGCGCAAAACGCAAATATTCTTGACATTATCTGCAGACACATAGAAAAAAAGAAATTAAAACTTCACTTCAAAAGGATGAAATTTAACAAAAGTTATGTCAGCTGTTTGAGTCTTAGTATGAACCACCCAATAAATCTCGCTAAAAAATCTTGGCTCATTGCACAAGACACATCAATGCAGAGTACGATAAGAATCCAAATTTATTAAAAGCTCACACAGAAATATCAATATTGAGAGATTTCAACATTTAAATCATAATATATATCACCAATGCTTCGACAAATTATTGCTAGACTCTTATATAAAGAACACATCTTATCTCTTGAAGCATCGCTGTTTTTTAAACCCAGAAACTAATGTTTTAACATAGATAAAGAAAGAAGGTGGAAAAAAGTCCTACTTCTGTTAACAAAAAGTTCAGTCACTCACTTGTACAAGGAGTGTCCGGTCAGATTTGTACACCATCATGTTATTTATTGCAACTATCAGCTGCTTCAGAGATATTTCAAACTGCTGCTTTCCACGACCCTCATTCAGCCTGTGTACAGGGAAAAAAGTAAAGTTCTCATTAGAAAATGGCATCACCCATATAAAAACTTAGGTGGGTGGTAATAATCAACATAGTTTAATGGAATCAAGCGTCAAAGAAATGCCCTTTGTAAATCTGGCAATTCTTATTTGTTCAGAAACTTGATCTCCTGGTATCCTATCATGCGAAAAATAAAAATGCATGAGGTTTCTGTTTGAAGGATGAATTAACTCTATGTGTTTCCTGACATTTTTTCATTAATGAATACTGTAATATGTGGCCTCTTTTGAAAAATATAATTAAAATGCACTATAAATACACTTTAAGTATCAGGCATCTAAAAAATTACTATCAGTACATATAAAATCTTACATGGAAAAAAGACATCGAGACTTGATGATGAACTTGAATATGTACTCCAATGACTTTATAGCTTTCAGTAAAGGTGATTCTGTTAGAATAGTCTGTTCATCTGCTTTGTCAACATAGTCACGTAAGATCACCATGAGCTTGCTGAAAGCACAAGGAAAATGCAAGATCTTAGAGTCTAAAAAACTAAACAAAATGAATCTTCAGGTATTAAAGAGAGAGTCATCCGCAGTTGATTCCAAAAAAAAAAAAGAATATTGAAAAGTTGTGGTATTATTGAAGACTTAACTAATGCAAAAGGAAAGACTTATATAAATATTTCAGAGCATGATGCTACAAGTCATAAAGGGATAGCAAAAAGTCAAAACTTACTTATAGACCATGGCAAAGCTGAAAGCTGTGTCAATATAGGCATCCAAAACAGGCCGGAACTGGTGGTACTTGCGATCCATGATCAGAGTAATTATATAAATCTGAAAAAATTCATTTGCACCTGCTTATTTTTAAAATGTTTGGTAATAATGTTTCATGATGTGTTTTGTTTAATTTATAAGTATGTTGTTAACTTGTGTATTGACCCTAAAAAAAAGTTTTATAAATTGATCTCTCACTCGGCTTCCTATTCATGCACCACAGAGTTTACAACTTCTCAAAATAATGTTTTGGAGCTTAAAATCATTTTACATAAGAAACAAAATTTGGAGTGTTCCCTTTGGAAAAGTCCGATTTACATTGCAATACTGCTTTATTTCCACATTACTAGTTGGTTAAATGTATGTATGACATTAACAATTTATTCAAAAGCTCACAAGGGCATCAAAGATCAGGTTGTCACACAACTCGCTGCTGGCATTTTGCATGAGGATGTGGAATAAGGAGTCCAACAAGTCTTGAAGAAACTGAAATAATGGTACCATGGTTGTAAATGTACATATATATAGTAAATCAATTTACTCATTTGGTTTAGATATTTAATAGTGTAAGACTAGACATAGCATTTTTCTAACTATAAAATGTTACCCATGTAAAGTATAATGATCCAATCATCCAGTATTTAAAGAAAAGATGTACATGATACTTATTTATAGCAATCTCCTGATTTATCGAAATCAATTTTAATAAGTTTCCTAACAACATACTATTTGGCTACATCTATTTTTACAATTATATTACACACATATTGTTTTTATTTATGCAGTTCAATATTTTAAGCCTTGTGTGACAAATTAATACCTTGACAATTTCTTCTCCTTCCTCCCTCATCAAACGTTCGAGGTAATTACGCAGAGCTTTTGTGTCATTAAGAACCTCTTGCCATTTCAATAGACCCAGAAGATCAACTATGAGAATCAGAAAATCAGAAAAGAGTGTGTAAATTAAATGGATTGGTTCATGATCTCTCTCCAAGAAAAGATGATCTCAGGAGTTTCTAATAAACAAATTTGAAAAGAAATCAAGGCTTCTTTTTAAAGCATTTAGGGCCATAAAAAAACTGTAAAATGAAAGTGAAAAGCATTAAAGACATTTATAATAAACACATTTCACATAAAGCATCCCTTTTTCATGAGTGAAATATCAATTTTATGCAAAAAAGTTCATAAGTTTTTCATTATTTTTTGTTTTGCATACACATCTAAACAATAAAAGTGACTAAATAAGAGGAACAAAATATTAAAGAAAATCACAGGTTGTTTTCAAAATGCTTGTTATGAATAAAACACAAAGATGGAGGCAGCTCTTCATGATAACTCATCAACACCTTCATGAAAATGTAGCCTTTTTAATTCAAGAATTATTGACCTTCCAAAAATGCAAAGAATATAGGCCTGAAGTATCTACATATTTCACTTGCATACCATTGTGTGTGAGCTTAGTGGAGCAAACATAGGAGTTAACTGAGAAAGTATCCTTGGAGCTGAGAGTAAGTCCCCCCACTTGTTTTTGGCCCAATGCCATCTGTGAGCCTTCTAGTTCTTGTTTGCTGCATGGAAGTTTCATATACACAGATGCATCTTCTGGCTTTTTGCTCTCAATCTGTTAGAATAAATTAATCAATATATAAAGAGCTATAAATAATAACATAAATTTTTAAATATAGGATAAAATACTTCATATATAGATCCCCGCCCCCTCCTTTTTTTTAAAATATGACACTGAATTGTCTTTTTCTCCATGTTCACCTTCTCCTGCCACTCCTTTTCCGCGATTCTGCCGATTCCTCCTTTATGATAAAAAAAAAAAACAACAAAACAAACCTAGTTTTGGAATTAAGCCAAATAAAAAAAAAGGAAACATTTGAAACTTTCCTCTTTGAAAAAGAATTTTTTTTAGTTGTTATTACAAACTTGAGATCTGAAATATAAACACCAATACTACTTACATTTAGAATGCCTTTGAGTCATAAAATTATATCTTCTGAAGGCAATAACTTATTTTATTAATTACATTCAATCTAATAGCATCTAATAAATAAAAATTTTTTATGTGAGTGCCTATTCATAATCATGACCAATGATTCTCATCATCAATGCCCCTTTGATAAGCTTTTTTTCCCTGTTTCAAGTTAACTGCCACAGTCCTTCATACATTAGCAATTTCATGAAGCTTTTTCCTTTCCCACAGACTTTGAGAGTGCTTGTGGAATCAAGGATAGAAATTAGAATAAATAATTTTTTAATCTCTTAACTTACCTTATAAACAAGCAGCTCATGTATTTGATCTTCTAGAGTGGTTCCATTGTCATTCAGAAGCCGAACAAATGACATTGCAAATGCTTTCTCTGACCTGTCTTTGGCTGCCCAATAAAAGTGGAAACAACTTTATAAGACAGTTTCAATTTTATAAAACCTAATGAATTTATATACTAAATAAATATTTTAAAAATAGTATAAAATATCAAGAACCATCATTCTGTTACAATCATCTCGTACTCTTCATTATCATGTATCTTCAAACTTTGATACAATATGGTCCGTATACTTTCCTTTCTTATGATAAAATAATGCTTGAATATATCCTTTTCTCCTCATCTGTCTGAATAAAAGCATTCAAAATGATGCTGAAAATAAATGCTTCCATCAAATAAAAATAAAAAGCAATGCAACCTATAAAAACTTTGGAAATTCATTACCCATTCATTACCCCTGTAATTTAAGCTTGCCCTTGTATAATGCAGAATAAATTTAAAATTAGATATATGCTTTAAACTTTTCAAAAAGGCATTACCTTCAGTTGAGGATTTGTGCCTGAACAAAAATTTCAGGTGAAGTCCAATGAAATCAATCTCAGGTGAGATGGCAACCTAACAAAAATGAATGAGATTTCGTGTTAATCAAGTTGTTTGTATCATACATCTAGGCACTGGTAAAAACATGATTGGTGCATCATAAGCAATTTTCATTAATCTAAAATAATGAATTTATCCAATTAAGAAAACCCCAATAACTTGTACACTTTTCTCCCTCATGAGATAATTTGTCATCAAAAAGCCTCGTGTTGACCTATTTCTTTGTAGCAGTTTGATTTCTGAAGGTAATTTTTCATTAGTAATCAAACTGAAATAACAGCATAACATATCTAAAATTTTGAATCATGGCACCTTGCTTTTACCTTAATGGTTTCAAACCATTTCGGTCTGTCTTGATGGTAGTAAACCATGGACTTGTACTCAGACATAACTTGGTCAATACAACCATGGCTTATAACATCCTGTCAAAAAGCAGTATGAGTTAAAAGTTATGAGAGAAAGATAAAGCAAATGATGAAAAACAGTCCATTACTTACTATCTGAATGACGTGCCTACCTGTGACACTTATTTCATCCTAAGATGCTTTCATGTGGCAAATGTAATCTGTAATAAGGTAACCTATGGAAAACTTGTTACTACTTCAAAGCCATTTGGTCAAATTAGCATCATTAAAACTAAAGTTATTAAATAAAGTTATTAAACTAACCGTAGAGTAAAGATGTTAGTGAAATATTGATTTAGAAAATATTCTTGTGGGTTAGAAATATCTAAGCACAATTTTGCTACTAATATTATAGGTAGGCCCCTCTTTTAGAGCTTACATAGTTATGCAAAATAATTGTAATATAAATATTTATGCTCTTGGCTAATATAACAAGAATTGTTAACATGAATCATACATAGTGTTTGTGTTGAAAAGATTTAGAAGATTTTAAAGAATTGGAAATTTTTCCTCACTGAGGATGTAAGAGATTAAATCTATTTCTATAAAGAGAGACAAGGAAAATCTATGTTCTTACAATAAATAAAAATAGAACGTAGTGCCAAGAAATTTTTTGGATAGTTTATCTATGGTTTGACTTAAATTTGGCTGTTTTTAAAACTTCTTTTCCGACGAAAAATTCATTTCAAATATAACAAAAAATAGACTGCTTTTTTCCCCCACAAATCAATTTTTTAAAGCACCTACTTGCAAAATGACTGTAAGTTATTGCATATGTTGTTTGCGTTTTTTCAATGCTTTGTGAAATCTTATCAAAGTGTGCATTATTAAAATCAGAGTTCAACTGGTTTCAAAGCCTGTCTGTTGACTTTTATAAATGGCGAGTTGGCTGAGCTAAGAGCAAAACATTATACCCTTTATAGAAATTAATTATATAAATTTCCCAAGAAAAATCATCCAATATCTAAACTTGCTGTTTTGTAGTGCATGTTGGTAATTTTAATCAGTTAATTCCTTTTAAAGAACTCAAATAGATAAAGGGTCATACATTTTCTAAATATTCATTAGATTCCATGAGAAACAGCTACAATTAGACTTAAAATTCAGTAAAGGCTCATAGTCATAGGGCCTAAATAAGTTGACCTCATTGTAAAGGCCATATGTGACCCATAAAATCTTCTCTCCTTTTCATTTCTCTTTTAATAGTGAATATTCATTCACTACCTATGTTTTAAAAAAATTGGACATTATAGACCCATATTAAATATTATTTAGATCCACCCTAAGACAATTAAAATTTAGATAAATCCAAATCTTAAAAAATAACGAAAGATATTATGAGCAGCTGAATGCAATAATACTTTAGTTAGCTTTATATTTTCAAATATGTTTTTTAATTTGGCCTCTACACTTAACTTTTAAGAAACCTTGTTTGAAACTTATAAAGATTGGGATTTACTTGTCAAAAAGTGGACTTGGAATTTGTTTGGAAAATAAATAGATCTGGAATCAAGATTGAACCTAGTTGAAAATTATCTTTATGCTCAGATTATGTCAAGATGTAAATCTAGCTAATCCTAGGAATGTCTGTTTCATAAGTCTGATTCATGAAATACAAAACTAGCAACCAATTGTCTTCATCCCAATCATCTATTAAAAGATAATGGAATTCAGCTAGTAATATTTTAAGCTTTAAAAGAAAATACTATACCTTTGGACTATGTCTATGCAAAACCACTTACTGAACAGGAGTAAAGTATGCAGAAATCAGTACTGCTAATGTCAGTATTAATGCATTTGATATAGACAAAAGGAAAATTAACAATTAAGACTATCAAGCGCCATTTAAAAACATTTTGCCTGTAACATTTTTATCTTCCACACGCTTATTAAATGGGGAATCATGCATGAAAACATATATTTTGCATTATTTATTGAAGTCTAAACTTGCTAATTTTTAACAAAGTTTGTTTTACAGGAGCATTTCTAAAATGTGTCTGATCATCTCCCTCACATTTAGAATTCTCACATAAATAATAGTTCTTTGACCTTAAAAATGCTTTAAAATCTTTTACATGTATAGACCTCTAGAAAGATAATGTAATCATAGCTCACAGACTTAAGATGTCTTACTTCCAAAACTTGGCCACTGCCATCACAAATAGACATGCTGACTTCAACATTCTTGTCAGAGGACTTGGTAGGTCCTTTGTTGAAATCACCTTGCATAACACTTACATAAATGTCATTGCGAACATCACCTAAAACAATGACGATAAAAAAAAATGTATCAAATGCTGACTTTCATTCTTATTTTAGCAAATATTTTTACACCCCTGTTTTTAATATGACATGGTAATTACATGGCTTAGTGGTCTGTATCAAAACAAATAAACCTGACATATGAAAAGAAAAGGCAAAATGATATCTAGGCATCCATTTCATGTTCTCAGTTGCTTTTTTTTTTGCCATACTTTTTGCCTCACACTAAGTATAAAGATTTATTTAATTCTAGTATCAGCATCCTTAAGTTAAATTACTTTGGAAATTCTAAGATCATTTTTTCAAGCTGAAACTACAGATCACTGTTTTTTTCCCTTGCTTTTCTTAGTGTTTCATTCAGTATTATGCATTTTATTGAAATAAACAGACTGTTCAATTTTCTAAACATGAAACAGTACAAAGGGGACATGTATTATAAAATAACAACTAAAAAAAAAAGAAATTAAAAGTTCTCTAAATAATCTTTTCATCAATTCAAAGATAATACTTAAGATAAAATACAGTTTACAAAATTGGCACATAGTACAATTATATGCACGCAAATCAATTAAAAAAGTCAAAACAACAAAAGTACACTGAACAGAACACATCTGCTTTTGAACCAGAAGAAAAAGAAATAAACACCAAAGCAATGGAGTGAAGGCAATATGCCATAATGAAAAAGTTCATACCTTTCAAAAATTTAAATTCTCAATAACAAGTCCATTTCAAGATGAAAAGTATAAACAATAAAAGAATCTTTTAACACAAAACTGTTCACAAACATACACACTTTTTGTTGATATACAATTGCTGAGAAAAGTTGCTTTGAATTGTAAAGAGCAGTTACCCAATCTCGGTAATGTCACGAAAATTTTACTGCTCATCTTAGGCAGAAAAAAAAATTGATGTAGTTTCATCATGGATATAAGTGAAATTTTAGCACTGGATCTAATAGATTTTGGGATTGCAATAAATCATGAATAAATCTAATTTGTATGCCATCTTCTTGGATAAACACCTATTTAACGATGCTGGTTCTCTAACATTAATTGCAAAAAAAAAAATTTTTTTAAATACAGTGAAATCCACTTATATCCACATGCTCATGGAATACAAAATCACGTGAGTATATCAAAATATTGATAAATAAAAATAAACATATAAAAAGAAAATTATGAACAATAAAGACAAATAGGAAATATGTACCAAGAGATAGAGGGAAAAAATGGGAGGTCAATGTGAGGAGAAAAAGTTGTCTCCCTTGTTAATTTTTGAACAGGTGACCCCTGATTGTTGGCACTATTGCACTCGTCAGACTGTATGATGTGGGCAAGGTCAAATCTAGATCTAGGCTTGATAAAAAGCCAGTGCCGATTGGTGCTATGAATCGAGACAGTGGCACTAGAAGATTGGTAGACCTATTGGGATGCTGTGTGGGCAAAAACCCTATGGAAAGGGATCTTCTACAATCACCGCTGACTTTGTTGAAAATTGCGGGATTTTTTTCTCCCTATTATTTTTCTTTCCATATGCGATTGGATAAAATTTTAAGTAGGCATGTTGTTAATAATGCATAGTAAATGAAAAATAAATCAGACTAAGAGCATTGAGGTAAAACTTCAGCATTTGGGAAAAATATCAATAAACAAAAATGTTGATAAATCCGCTGTCGACGTAAGTACTAATCTAACCAATTAAAAATCCTGTCAAGTTTATGTATGATTTGAGAATGCCATATACACAATAAGCAAATACTGAAAATCTAGTTCCAAAAGCAATTCTCAAGAAAAAAAAATGAAGAGAGAGAGAGAGAGACAAAAAATTAACAAAAAACATGCAACATGTATATAATTGTATATATATTGCTAAACTCTTAATGTGGTAACATCACCTAATGCTATTTGGACTTTCAATGGTAAAACAAGCACTTGGATTGTTAATGAGCAGTATGATCCAATCCTCATATCTAAAATATTTGGATGTGTTCTTGTCTATTCTTGTTAATAATCATACATGGAATCAAGCCAGGAGTCACAAAACAGTAGCTTCATCATTAACCAGTTTGTAGAAATCTAATTGTACGCATTTGTTGACAAAGGAAGCCTGAAGTAGCATGGAAAAACACATGACTATTAAAAAATGACAGATTGCGATTAATACAAAAAATGCATTGCAACAAATATCTTGACAACTGGTTTTAGAGTTAAACCTGCAATTTCAAGCACTTAAAAAATGGAAATGATCATGGCATGAAGATTACAATTTTAGAAACAAACAGCACACAGAACAATATCAAAGGCAAAGATTCTTAGTTCAGCTTAACTCATAATTTTCTCACCATTAATGCCTTTGTGTTTCAAAAAATAAGGAAAAAGAGAAAAGAATGTATGTTAGCCATTAAGTACAGCAGAGCAAAGCAGGACATGCAACAAGAATCATTCAAGGGGCAGAGTTAAATCTTAAAAACACTGTCACAACAATGTGCCACTTTTATCAAACATGATTGTTTAAATCCATCCAAAGAAACCCTTTCGTTTCTTGCGTGACATATCCATTTTACCCTTAGAAAAGGCAGATTGATAATAAATCATACCTTTGGCAGGGCCCAGTTTTAGTGAACAATAAATCAATATTTCAAACCAGAACAATATCATTACTTCAAAACCATTTTACTTCAAATTAAGAAATGTTGGAAAGCTTGGTTAGGCCATACAAACAGTCAGCAGGTTCCTCTGCTTTGTAGATTCATTTCAAATAAGAAATGTTACAAATCTTAGTTAGGCTAAACAAACACTCAACAGCCTTCCTTGATGGATAACTTCACTTTAAAGCATCCCCCAGAGTTAAAACTAGAAAGAAATCTCATTGCTTATAATTTCATTTTAGAATCCTGACCAATGTCAGACCTCAACAGAGGTGCCTAGCCCAACCTATACCTTTCAGGGAAGCCACCCACCAAAATCAGGGACAAAGCACGACGAAGCTAATCTTTAAAAAACGACATTAGTTTTTGCTAATTTCACTTAAAGCATTGATAAAATCAACCGAACAGCTGTTGGAAACAATAAGCTAGGACTAAAGTATATATAGAAATAATAATACCTGGACACAAAATTTTTTACTGAATTTTTTAAAATTGGCCTAAGCAGGAGCTAGCGTTTGCACGTGCTCTCTCTCTCTCTCTCTCTCTCTCTCTCTCTCTCTCTCTCTCTCTCTCTCTCTCTCTCTCTCTCTCTCTCTCTCTCTCTCTCTCTCTCTCTCTCTCTCTCTCTCTCTCTCTCTCTCTCTCTCTCTCTCTCTCTCTCTCTCTCTCTCTCTCTCTCTCCCTCCCTCCCTCTCCCCCGCCCCCCACGCCCTCTAAATTTTAACAAAATTGGATTGTCCAAAGAGCCATGACTGAAGAGCATTTTTTTCTTTCTGATTTAGCTCATTTTTTTTGTGCTAAAACTAAGAGGTTGAATGACCTGTTGTAGCT
This sequence comes from Elysia crispata, assembly GCA_033675545.1. Taxonomy (NCBI): domain Eukaryota; kingdom Metazoa; phylum Mollusca; class Gastropoda; family Plakobranchidae; genus Elysia; species Elysia crispata. Next base: position 2,668,666 of record JAWDGP010004263.1, on the reverse strand, counting down.
CATCCACAGCTATGTCCCCCAAATGTTAGTTGTTACTGCTTTCTGTACAGGTATCCTATTGGCTTAACTGAGGCGCCATAAAAGCTTAATCATCAGAGTGTACATAAAGGCCTTTAATCTGGCTTATATACTGAACGCTGCTCTCCTCATCTTTATTTTTTCTTTTAAAAAGACATTTGAGCTAAATATTATAAAAATCTTTTAGATCTAGGACGTCTCACTACATGTAAAAAAGAAAATAACAATCTAACAATTAAATCTAGACATAATTATTTACCTTGGAATGAAAATCACCTTCTTTTCTCTGAGCAGAAAATAAAATTAAAAAATGAAAATCACCTACTATAATAGTAGTCTCATGTCATGCCCAGTTTTGATTATCGATCTAGATCTAGCTCTAGAATTTCCCAATCAATCTTAATACTCGACAAGATTTAGAATGTATCTTGACAAAAGAAACAACCTAGTCACAATAACTATTGTCAGATGAAGAAATCAGAACGATTCTTTGTTGGACATAACAGCGAGGTCTGGGTGTGAAGATCGAGAGAACGATGTTTTTTGGACGAATGTGCGATAAAGTAAACAAATAAAATAACTCCATGGGATGGATATCTTGGATGGTTTCAAATATAATACAAATCTCAATATTAGAATTGAAAATATAAGTAGTAAACAAAAATACACCATATAGATATAATATATATTGCCCAGTTTATACCTTCTCACAGGCTAATACTCCATGACGGAAAAATATCGTTCTCGTGGAGGAATTATATTTTCACTATTGTTTTTTGTAGGATTGTTGGGTCATGCTAATCCCCAAACAAAAAATAACCAATTATAATTGTTTAAGTTGGGTCAGTCTAAATACTGAAACAAACAAAAAATCCCTCACTTTGCGGGTAAATCAGGGTTTCCTTGATACCGTAACAAATCTGAGAGTTTCCCGGATTTTCCGGGAATATAGGCAGCTCTGCCTCAGTCATAGATAAAAAAAAGAGTGTTTTCCATAGAGCAATACTATTTTTAAGCATATTACCACATTGTAAGGATACTGCACTCAAGCAGGGAAAAAATCCACACACTACAAATACTGGAAGGATGCCAAGCAGATAAGTGCTATTTAAGTTTACAGCGCTGCAAATACTGTAGTTAATAATTAAAATTATGCATCTCAAATAGTCCAGTGCAAAATGAGAATTTCCTCATCCACCTAGCAGATGGCCCCATGGCTTGATCAAGTTACTCTTAGCAGCCTGCAGGTCACTAGCAAAGTTAAGGACCTCTCTCACAATTCTCTCTTTAACGTGTTATATTCCAAAAATTTTCTAAATGAAACCATAAGGTCTCTCACAGTTTGCTCATCTTGACATTGAAGTTTTAAAAAAAATGTTCATTTCTCTAATGATGGATACAAAGAATGGCAAAAACTGGTTGTGAAAATCATCTTTGAAGTGAATATTTCTGACCACAAAAAAACTGAACTCACCTGGCATTATCACGTCTGGAAAACCCATTTTTCTGGCCATGGCAGTGCCAGGTAAAACTAGATGTGGGTAGTTTTCCCTCACCTTAAATAAGATTAGAAAAAAAAAAAAGCCTTTTCAGTCATTGATTCACATCTCACAATCTAGCCCGTTGAAATTTATTGGCTATTTTTTAAATTGATTGGATACTATAAAACTTTTTCCCACAAAGTTTAACAAAAGTCATTTGTAAAATGATGAACTATAGCAAAAGTCCATACACACACTGCAAAGTTACTACATGAGGAATCTTATGTAAGTATTTAATGAAAAAAGTATTACAAAATTTTCCCAAACAAAACTCAAAAAAGCATAGAACAGTATACTAGGATTGAATTTCAAATTTAGCAAAATGATTAATTTGCTCGAACAAATTCCTAATCCTTGAAATATTTAGATATAAGAGAAATGATATGAAAATTGATGTCTGGAACTCATGCTAAAAAACATGCAAAAGAAATTAAAAAAGAAAAAAAAAATCAAGTTCTTTAATTTTAGCATCCTTAAAGTTCCTTACAAATTGTTCTTATTCATAATACCAAGAGAAAGAGGCTCAAACCGATCTCGCTTTATTGCCAATCCACGAGTGGAAAAAAAAAAGCGTGTCATACACCCTGCATTTTTAGAGAAATAAGTATTAAGTTGACCTGTTTCATGTCTCCATGCAGAATCTTCAGTGACACCCACAAGCCTTGCCCTCTGTGGTTTATATCTTTGGCCGAAATCACTTTCTTGATAACATTGAACATGAACTCATCGCCACAGCTGTTGAAATGAGAAGGTTACTTAATTTGAAGTGGCAAAAAAAATTGTTTTTCAAATAAACAATACCCTATTTAAAACAAACCTGTATCAACAACTTTTACTGTTACAGGAAAGCAAAGAGTCTGATTCAAATAAACTTTTTGTGCTTATTGCATTTTTGTTAAGCAAATAATGGATGGTATTTAAAATTTTTTTTTTACAAATCTGGTTCAATTTTAACAGAATATTTGAATCAAAAGAATTTCATGACATAAGAAAATCAAATACATACGCCAAAAATGGAATAAAAAGTTGATTATCCTCCATGCTTGATTTGGCACCTTGCATTAGGTCGGAAATATCAAGAGCTGAAATGCAAATAAATAAAAAGATAAAATACTGAAAATAGGGAAAAGTTAATGAAAATTTGTAGCCATACTTGCAATTTTGGTAAACTTGAAGGGAGCATCATTTGAATTAATAAACGTTTGGCTTTGATGGATATTTTTTCCAAATGACAGAAAAAATGAAGCATCTATTACTTTCATTGCAATTTTAACACATTTGAGAATTATACTGAGGAGAAACTTCAAAACCGGCTAAAATTACATAAAAAAGCTCTATGGAATTTGAAGAAGCCTTGCTTCAAATACTCTCTGGACATAATTATTTCTTCTTACTTTTGGATTCATATTCTCTTACGGCTAAAATCTTAAAATCATTTTTCATTTAAAACCTGTACATCTAAACATAATGTATCAAAATCAGAGAGTAATTCATGCATTTTTTTCCTCCCCTTTTCATTGAATGAAAGAATAAACATTGCTAAATATCAGACTCCAATATAATTTGAAATTCATTTTTGATAGATACAGATTTGAGATATTTACATCGCATAAAGGAATTAGCTTATAATACTTTATTACTTGTTACATGCATCAAATGAAGGCTGATGAAAAATTCATTTCAATCAATAAGAGTGTAATTACAAAGCCTAGTTACAGATTCTTTTGCACTTTTCTTCTTCGTTTCTCTTATCTTTAATTTATTCCACGATTTGACAAAAGGTAAAACATACCTGCAACTCCAAAAGGTCTTCGTATTCCTTGAGTCTGCTTTCTGTTATCCACATTCTTCGGATCCATGACACCTTTAAATTGAATAAAGTTTGTGAACAAGCTGAGTATTTTCGATATTTTAAATTAAGTCATTTGTCTGACATAGATTATCTCAGTTGATGGTGAAATTACTTTGTAAGACTAAAATTAGTTAAAAAGTTGTTAAAAAGAGAAGTAGAATCTATCTCACACAGTAGTTTTTGTACTTGCACACCATATAGTGTACATACAAACACTATTGAGAATAATGAATGGCCCCATGTTCAAATCAAATAGATGTCTTTTTTAAATGTCATCCTTCTACAATAAATAATCTATTGATAAACATTTCAAAATATAAAAAAAAAAAAATAACATCCTGCTTGTTACATTTGATGGTAGGGTATATGTGCTTCAAAGTACAAGAGAAATCTAACTTACCTATTCTTATTATTTGAAATACAAGATAAACTTTTTCTCTGATTCTGTCTTTGGTTCCAAGGTCCTGTGGGAAAAAAACATTTGAAACCAGCAATTACCCAATTGCTTAAAATTATATTTGTATACAAATATTTTTGTTACATATATATATATATATATATATAATATAATTTAATATTATTATCAGCAGCTGTAATGTAGAATAAGATACCTAGTTAGCAATCTACAAAACTGATTTCTTTTCCACCAAACCTCCTCAGGTACGTTTTAAAATTCTTCAATTGTCATATCATATCATTTTATATTTCTAATGTACAGATTCTTTGAGCAAATAAAAATTCTAGATCTAATGCCAAAAAAAAAAAAGAAAAAAATTAGCAAAATACTTGCTTCTTTCAGGGAATAAAATGTACTTACTGTGAACACAACTCTGAAGTTGTTTCGCATGTCTATGTCTTTGGGAACACCTTGCTTGCCCCATTTGACCAGGTAGTTTTCACTGTACAGGGTGTACAGTGAGAAAAAGAAAAAGAAAAAAAGGAAAGTTACAGAACCTCGAAAATAACTCAATTTAAGGTACCAGTATACTAATGCCTATAAGTATCAGCTGCCTGTGTTACTATCTCAGTAACATTGCAGGTTTTTTAGATTATCCCCATAATGTAACTGACAGAGCTGTTGCAGACATCATGAGTCTTCAATCCTCTCAACTGCCAGCTGATGTCAGGAAGTCTGTCATGTTTGTAAGCCTTCACTAACACAGTCTCTCTTCCTGTTAATCTTTTCTATCAATACAGCTCTCTCCTAGTTGTCTTTTCTATATCAATAAATCAATCAGGTGTAAGTTGTCTTTTCTGTATCAATAAATCGATCAGGTGTCCTACTCATTAGCATAGGCCATCTTGATCTTCCAGTGGAAGCATGTCTATCCCTTGTTGCTTTTAGTTCATCTGCCACTTTGATCATTTCAGTTGTCATGATATATTCTCTCTTCTCATCACATGGCCAAAAAAAGGTTGCCTGGCAATTATGTATTCTATTTATGAGTGATCTTGTTGTGTCAGCTTCTCATAAAATTACAGTCCGTGAGATTCTCCATAGAAACCACATTTCTGTTGCCTCCACTTTCTTTTGTAGCTGTTTTGAAATTGTCCACGCTTTGCACCCATACATCATGATGGGTTCAATATAGCACTAGAATACTCTTCTTCTTGTGTGAATGGAAGTGTATTTACTTGTTAGTACCCACTTAATTCTCTGGAAACTTTTTTTTCTTGGGTTATTCTTGATGCAATTTCAGAGTTGCTGCGTCCATTGCTTGACATTAAAGTATCTAAGTATTTGGATTTATCCCTTTACTTGAGTTTATTCCCATCGACAAAGATGTTGCCATGAGGACATTTTTCTATATACATGTCCAAAAATGACAATCTGTCTTTTTCTAATTCTTTTTAAAAGTTCTCTTTCCACACCAACATGTCTCAATACTGTGTTGTTGCTGAACCTGACAATCCAAGGAGTTCGCTTCACTCTTCTCAGAAACCACATCTCAGTTGCCTCCAGTTTGTTCACAATCGATTTATCAATGGTCCAGCTCTCACATCTACAGGACTATATATCATATGTCTTTACTAGTCGTGGTTTAATCTCTACTGATATGCATTTGTTTTTTTTATGATTCCTTTGATTTGGTTAAAGATGTCTTTGCCTTAGCAAATCCTCTTTTTAAGCTCTGACACACATTTCTATTTGAGTTGAGTGTGCCACCTGGGGAATTTAAGTTATTAACTTGTTTGATGGCGTTATATTTTGATAACTAGCAGGCATAGTGGTGGATCTGGCCATTTTGAAGTCACCATACATTCTGACTTTTTTTAGTGTTAACGTCAACAACTTTTTCTTCAGTCTTTTCTGGCACCCTGTGTAGCATGGTTTGAAGTTCTCTCTCTCTCTGATGTGGCAATAAGAACAGTGTCCTCAGCAAAGCGCAAATTATTTAAAAACACTCCACGAACACTGATACCACCCAAACCACTGAGGTGGCCAAGGATCATTTCACTGCATATATTGAAGAAATCTGGTGAAAGGACAGTGCCCTGGCATATACCTCTCTTGAGTTGAAAGAATTCTTATCATTTTCAATTTTCATAGTAGCTATTTGGTTCCAGTACAGGTTTCTAATTTATTTGGAGGTCCATGCCATCTATATTGAGTTTGTTAAGGATTTGAAATAGTTCACAATATCTGACTCTATTGAAAGATAGCCCAGTCTATTAACTTTTCAATCAACATTGTTATACATAGCATTTCTTCTGCAACTGTCTGCAATGAATCAAACTATTTATTTGATATTTTGAGATAAAGGGAAAAAAAAAATTTCTATCTGTGCTATCTGCATCATACATTAATTAATCAAATAACCCTCCGAGCAAAAGACAGTCAATGGATTTGTCAATATGCGTTTTAATTTTGTGCTATCTGGATTATATATTAATTTACCAAATAAAGCTCCAGTAAAATACAATGGATTTGTCAATATAGACACTGAAGACAATGTTTGTGATTTGGGACATTTTTAATCGTTATAATTGTTTTCAACTTCATGCATCACTTAAGTAAATATAGTCTGATTTGACTGAAATTGGGAACTTGCTGTCATTACCTATATTGTGAAGAACTGAAGCTATGAAAGACAAAAAAAATGGTTTTCAAACCCCACTACCTTTGCATTATTTATTTCTTCATTACCTCTTTCATTTTGTAGGGGAAAAAATGCTTTCATCTCCTCTTAGATTTATCAGTGTTGAAAATAAAAAATTCTATATACCTGATAAATCTTTCTTCTTTGGCATCGAACAGATTCATCATTATGTCTGAATCTTCTCCAATCTTGCACACGACATTTCTCAGGACCACATAGAGGTTGAAAGATGAGGGCCAGTTGGGTCTCCTTTCAATATCACTATCACGTTTGTGCTAAAACATGAGTAATAATGTGAGTATAGTCTTATGAACAAATATAGATTAACACAATATATTTTCACAAATAGAATTTTGTTTGAAAATGATATATTGTCTATGACAGTATTCCTTAAACTTTCAAAGTGTCTTTAAATTGGAATTATTTAAACGATCTTTTGAAAAACCTTAGAATGAGGATTTATAGAACTTTGTAAGTAGAGTAAGATAGAGTGCTATCAAACTTATAAGAAAAAAAAATACCGTTTCTTTATGTATTCTTTCTGCTGCCTCAACGTGCTGAAAAATAAAGATATCGTCCTTTAAAACAATGCAAAGGTAAAGGGAAAAAAAAGGGAAAGAGTAAACAACAAGGAGAGATTAATGATTATGAAGATGATGTTGTAAAAGATAGTGATAGAGATCATGAAGATGATGAAAAAGAAGAAGGTAAATATTAACAACAGCAAAAAAAAGTGAAGAGGGATGAGCTAAACCCTAAAGCTATGCTCATTTCATTGTATCTTTAATAATTTTTTGCAGTAAACCAAGAGTAACCTTGCCTTTTTACTTTACACATGGTGAGATTGATATCTTAACTCAGGACAAAACTCTTAAAGTATCCCAACAACAGAAAGTATCCCAACAACAGAATTAAATCTGCAAATTTGTGTCTGAAACAGAAAAAAACTGCATGGGTACACTATTTTTTAAATTCATTTTACGTAACTTCAGTGATTTTCTTTATTTGTATCTTATTATCTAGAAAGCTGGAATGTGAATATAAATTCAAATTGAAAAAAAAAAAGCAAAAAAAAAGACAACTGCTTTTTTTTATTTCTAAGTCAATTTTTTTTCATTTTTTATGAAAGGCTTTAAAAAAAAAACTCTTTCATGGCACATATTTTCAATTTTACAAAGAAATACAGTTCTCCTGACGATATTTGACCAATCATTCTACACACTATCTTAAGTGACAAGTCAAATAAGAAGTAGGCCATGACGATCCTAGGAAGCAAAGTATTTTCTCTTCAGATTTCATATTAAATGTTCATTGCCCATATACTCTAGAATTTCCCTTTTATTTATAACTGTACATTGCAGCTCTAGCCTCTTGGCAAAACACTTCAAATATAATCATATTTAGCAGTTATAAACACATGGTTAGTAAGACATCAATATCAGGGGCACACCTGTTTGTAGATCTCTATGATACTACTCTTCTCTGGATTTAAAACATTGCCTTCCCCATCTCGCACCACCAAATCCAGCTTGAGCAAGTGATTTCCTTTGTCTATTAAAGATGTCACTTTCTGCTGGGATTGCTTCAGTTCATCCTGTTACAAAGAAAACATATAAACAACATATTCCTCAACACTGATCTAGGTCTATATTTCTTTAACTAAAATAAAAAAAAGCATAAAAATTCAAAATGATTTTCCTCACTCTATAAAATTCATTGCCATGACTGCAGCTAATTATTTACTACTACAACTTTGAGCCATCAATTCAAAAATCATAGCATAACTGAGTTTTTTTTTCCCTTTTCAGCATAAAATAACATTCATCCATAAAATACACATCCTACTCAACTGGATCAGAAATCACAAAAAACAGTATTTTTTTCTTTTTCAGCAAAGCATGAATTCAGACCAAAGATCTATGGATTGTTGCAGATTACTTAAAAACATTCTAAGCTATACAAGACTGGTAAAAATTAAATCAGAGAGAGTGATAAAGAGTTTTACCACAGTGAATATCTTTGCCAATATTTTCTTTCGCCATGCAAGCAGATCCTCGATCATATCTTGCACAACATGCATTTGGGAGGTCCCCTCCTGAGGAAGTTAAAATTAAAACACAATGTATATGATGAGGTCAATGAAAAAGAATGTATTCTTGTCATGACAGATTTTGAGACTAAACTTTCCAAACAGCTGGATAGGAGATTAAAATATGACTTACTTTATTTTCATGTTTATTTTTTTCCCTACCCTGTTACCAATTGCAATGTATTAGTAAGATAGATTTACCACTCATATACTTTTGTTACTTCAAGATATATCTCATGAAAGGTTCCACCAAAATAAAAAAAATATTTAGAGACTAACAAATGTTGTCATTAAAAAGCTGCAGACTCAGATGAAAACAAAAGCTTTCCCCTTCTTTACAATGCTATTTAACATATATCTAAATTTGAATACCTCAAGAGATGACAATTAATATAAAAGAAGCCTTATTTAGACTAGGATACTTTTTTTTTCACTGGAAAAAAAAGTCATAATACAAGAAGCAAGCTGTATGAATTTATCTATTTACCGCAAACATATGCCTCCATATTGCATGCCATTCCCTCAGCACATTTGTCAACTCAATGACCAAAGGGTGTTCCTTGCTGCTCACAGTTTCATGAGGTCTGTGAAGTTCATTTATAAAAGATTCAGAAAATATAGCATTTTCAAACAATTTTTTTTTTTACAACAGCTTAATTCACAATATCTAAAAATGATCCGGGTCAAGTTGTATTACTTATTAGATAACTTCAGAAACAAGGAATCAACTTCTTTGAATTTTCCAAAAATTCTGTACGCATATCTACACTGCTTACCCATTGACATGTACAGTTGCTTCCTTTATGGAAATGTAATTCCTAGGAAATATACCCTTTTTTGTTTTATCTTTTACAGCAAAGCCACGAAACCAATCTGCAAAAAGGATTACAAATTAAAACAGGTTTATTATGTGAATCTGTAAAATGCTTTAAGATATAAAAAGAAATCACAAGGCAATTCTCTTGTTCTGAATGAAGTGAACAAAATAAAATAATGGATTACTGTGAACACTGTGATGTTTACTTGGCATCAATGTTAAGCATAGGTAAATTAAGTGCCAAATCTTTCAAAAACTATTTATTATATGCAAAATAAATTAACAAAAAAAAAAATATTTGCGTCAAAAATTTTGTTTAAGATGTATTTGTGTTCCTATCAAGTATGGGAGAGCTTTTACCAACTGTTTCCTCTAGAATGTGAACAGTGTCACCAATATCAAGTGAAATTCTGTGTTCTCCTTTCTGCTTGAAGTTGTAAATTGCTGAAAGAGACAAAATATGAGGGCAAAGGTATTATTTCTTATAATTATATACCAAGAAAATTTGGACAAATTCAGGATAAACTCAAAAATCAAACTATGTTAATATAATAAAATGTCCTCACTATTTAATGCCCACATAGATCTATAAAGAATTTAAAAAATTTTAGGTCAAATTGCATTCTTGCATTTATGTATACATCCCTATATGAAAGTTCATCTTTTTCTTCTTTTTAACTAGATTTGTTAAAAACGAATTAGAAGATAAATCCTTGGAGATAAATATCTGCTAGCAAAGTAGGATTTTTGCAGCTTTTACAGGAAAGTCTAGGGGCTAACTCTTGTCATCATGTCAGTTCATTTAGATGAGTCTTATTTTGATCCGAAACGGTGTAAGATTGCAATACTGCATAATATTTTGATCTAGATCTTCTTTGCCTGAGGCAAGGGCTGCTGGACCTGATTATATTGGATCTGTCTCTGGAAATAGGACTCATTGTACATGGCTCAGACTTGGTCTTAGAAGCTTACAAAGATATGTACACTTCCGTGTTAAATTTTACTTACCAACTCCGAGTTTAGTTCGACTGTCAGTTTTCTTCCAAATCATGGTGTATGACAGCTAATGACATAAATGCAAAATAATCAAGATTCAGATTGGTGTGATGAATGCGCTAAGAAAAGAGCATATTTTAAAAACATTTTTTCAAGCTTTTCTCTTTTTCGTTGATTACACCAGTCCACTTTGCGAATTCGTGAAGTTGTAGCAACAAGGAAGCCCTTGAACAGTTCCTGAAAGGGACATAACTATGACGATTTTTGAAACGGTGTTAGGCTAAGTTCAATATCACAGGGGGGGGGGGGGGGGGGAAACATTATTTTTCTTTTTACCTTTGTTTCTTCTTTAGAATTTTTTTTTTTTTTTACATAAAAGGGTAAACGTAAGTGGTAATGACAATGAGAATGATAAGAATGTCAGGACATATTAAGCTCTGGAAAATTGATTTCCGTATGTATTATATTTATTATTAGTTGTTCACTCAGAAGGAACAATTTCGAGTAGACACTTGTTTTTTTCCTATTCGAAATCATCGACTGATTTATTTTTGTGCGCACCCGCATTCGCCGATTAGCTTAAACTCTGCGTCATGAAACTTTCGGCCCGCGCTCAAAACAAATCGACGAAAACCCTCGATGAATTAATGTTAAGTCCTCATATTTCAGCTCATGCTTGTATGTGCAAGCATACAAAAAAAATAAATAAATAAATAATAATAATAATAATAATAATAATAATAATAATAATAATAATAATAATAATAATAATAATAATAATAATAATGATAATGATAATAATAATAATAATAATAATAATAATAATAATAATAATAATAATAATAATAATAATAATAATAATAATAATAATGATGATGATGATGATGATGATGATGATGATGATGATGATGATGATGATGATGATGATGATAATAATAATAATAATAATAATAATAATAATAATAATAATAATAATAATAATAATAATAATAATAATAATAATAATAATAATAATAATATCAATAATGTGGGCGACAACAGGATGCTAAAGGAGAATCAGTTATGAATCAACCACTGCATTTGGAAATCGATCAAGTTGCAGACACTTAAGATTGTATAGATTGGTGTGGCTCTTTGCTGAGAGTCTTTGGCGGCTAATTTGACAAGAGAGTCTGTGGCGGCTAATTTTGACAAGAGAGTCTTCTTTGGCACATGATCGTGTACACTGTACGAAAAAGTCGTTTTGTACCTTACCATAACCAGTTCTCTGTTTCATCATAATTATCTGCCGTTACCCCCCCCCCCAAAAAAAAAAACAAAAAAAAAACCATATTCTCTCTCTCTCTCTCTCTCTCTCTCTCTCTCTCTCTCTCTCTCTCTCTCTCTCTCTCTCTCTCTCTCTCTCTCTCACTCTCTCTCTCTGTCTCTCTCTCCTCTCTCTCTCACTTTCTCTCTCTCTCTCTCTCTCTCTCTATCTATCTCTCTCTCTCTCTCTCTTTCTATATATCTATCAATTATTTCAACTTATCTTCAAACTATATATATATATATATATATATATATATATATATATATATATCAGATCTATCCATCTATCTCGTCAAGCGCACCTCTCTTTTGTTTTTCTGTTCTCTTCTACAGCTACGTGCGTAAATCGCCCTCTTCTCTCTTTTACTGTTTCCTGGTACATGTTCATCTTTCTTCAACTCTCTGGCTTCTTTGGCAATAAATGGCTTTTTTTTTTAAATAAGTCGGCTAAATGCCATATACAGTGTTAACTAAAATATGTGCTAATTAATTAATTGCATTACTTAGGCCTTGCTTACTTCGAGAATACTTCAGGTATTGGGAGACGAAACACTTGTGACTTTGAGGCCACATCGGATCAAGGATCTATAATTATGTCATGTATAATTATGTTTGAACCTTAACTTGACAAGGTCCCTATAGTGGGGAAAAATACAACAAGCATTTCCTTGAATTTGTGGTGTTTGGAAGCACTAGGTATAGATATAGATGTTTTTGCACAATGACAAAAAATTGTCCACTTGGATGGGCCGATTTTTTTTTGTAAATACAAAGTATAATGCTTGGCGCACCTGACCTTCCTAATCTATTAATAATATTGCTCATCGGAATTTTCCACATTGTCTGCTGATGTTTAGGCCTATCTCCTTCTCTATCCGTCGCCACGCCTGTTATCTGTTGTTAGTGCGTTCAGGTTCTTTAGTTTGGTTTTTTTATGGTTATTGTAAACTTCTAGATGGGAATGGGGTTACTGCTTATATTTTTATTCAGTTTTATGGGGAGGCTTATTCTTTTTCCTCCACGGTGTGCTTTATTTGTTTTAATGAAATAATGTAAATTGAATACTGCGAAAACCATTAAGGATAACGAAAGTAGAAAATCGTTTTTTGTTTTCCTTTCATTTCTTAATACTTATTTCTTTAGTCACTTGCATCCTTATAGATCTAGATTCTCAAGCTCCGTCTGTCTCAGTCTTTAACGTTGTTTGACTGCTTTCTTTATTTCTATTTTCATTTCTTTACAAACTTCTCAAACTACTGCAAGTCTTGAACTAGATTAAGATGGACCTAGATCTAAATCTAGACGTATCTTACATTTTGTAGCAAAGATTAAGTTTTAAGTAATATTTCAATTAGGTGCGATCATGGTGTTTTTAACAAGATGTGATCCCATCTCAAAACATCTTCTACATGAACAACTGAAAAGGATCGTTTCCATTGTAAATTCTTATCAGTGGATCATTGATGCATATGTATCGGTATGAAATGAGACCTAGAGTCTAGAATATTTAAAATTTATATCATAAATTTGTCTTGCAAACTAAATTTTGATCATTTCCAAGCATTCCCAGATATCATAATATTAGCTTAACAGAAGAAAGATCTATCCTGTTGTAATTTTGAAAAGCTAGGCTATACTTTGCATTTCATTGCAATAGGGCGGGTTTATATAGATCTAGATTTAGTACAATTCAGGAGGAATAATTGTAATATAATATAGGACTGTGTAAAAAAAAAACAAAAAAAAAAACAGGATTTCTGATTGGATATGTTGCAATAGTATATTAAGATATGATGTAGGATATAAATATGATGCCGCAGTTTGTTTGTTTGTTTTTGTTTTGTTTTTTTAATGGTAATTTATTGTAAGAAAATGATTTACACTTACTTGAGGTAGTTAAGTGGCCCAATCAAAGGAAACCCTCTTTTGTATGATAGATGTATCATACTCATTTGGAAGTCTTTCCTAAGAAACTAAAAATATTGTGATTCAAAAAACTAATCCAGCAATATGGTAATTTGGATTTGTTTCACTGAAGTCACACAAATTGGAAAGAGGCTTTGGTTCATTATAAATCTATTGAAAATTATGTAGATCCATCTAATCCGATTTCAGGATTTTTACACAAAAGAATTCTGGAATGGACTTCCAAGATCTTACCAAGCATACTTTGATGCTGTGAAACCCAATGATCTAACCTGGCTGCTCTGCTGCTTTGATGAAATGAAAAACCAATCACAGACTTGCTATAGGTGAGAAAAAAAGTTAATTAGTAAAAACCTTCAAGCTTTTCCTTTGAACATGAGCTTTAAAGGTTGATCTTTGACAACATGGAATTATATTTTCTTATTATAATTTTCAATTGTTGTTATTCCATGCAGCCAAGTGGGTGTGCCACTGTCCTCCATCCTTGCACTCGAGATTTAGAATACCCTTTTACACATTTAAATCTTTTATGTGGAAATGTTTATTTTTTGATGCCTTGCATTCATTTCAAAGATGTTATTTAAACTTCAAAGTGAAAACTTAAGACGTTATTGAAATGATTTACAAAAAAAAGAAGCTGAAGACATGTAAAGTACAATCTCTCTCACACTAAGATATTCAAAACACATCATATTAATATCTTTTGTCAGAAAGTGTATAATTTGAAGAACATGTTATTTGAAATGCATTACCAAACACTATCAGCCACACAAAAAAAAAAGAAAAAAAATTAGGGTTGAAAAATAAAATGATCTCCCTTTGGGGTGCAACTTTTGTCCATGAATATCTCCTAATCTAAGGAAAGGATTTTCTTTTTAAAATATAAGTATTATATTTTCCAAAAAAAAAATTATGTACCAGTTGCCTGATTATAAATTTTCATTCAAATTGACAAGACCAAGTAACCACCATCTAATAGAAAAAAGGGTTCATATCCTTATGGTTTGCCAAGTACAAATAATAAAAAGACACTTTTGATAAAACACTTTTAAGTTTCAAGTTGGGAGCTAAAAAAAGTTTTTCTTCTATGTCTTGAATTAAACTTTGTCAGATTTTTTCTCTGATATTTTTTCATGTCCTTTTTTAGGTTGATTTTTTTTATATACATGTTGCAAAATGTGAGATTTAATTAAGTTCTTGAGGTCATACTTTAAGACATAATGATAACCATGTCCAAGCCCAGTATAATGTCTTTTCAAATGCAACAAGGATTTCGTTTCTAAAGCACCTCATCAAGAGATCATTCTATTTGAACCTAAAATTTCAATTTGGATTTTAATTTATAGCTGCTCATTATTTTTAGATCAGGTGTGCCATTTTTTTTTGTCTATGATTACAAATTGTTGATTTTTTTTTTTTATATTTTGTATTAAAAAGGCATGCTGAATTGCATGCTGGTCTAAATGAGTCATTGCTTGCTCTCTCTCTCTCTCTCTCTCTCTCTCTCTCTCTCTCTCTCTCTCTCTCTCTCTCTCTCTCTCTCTCTCTCTCTCTCTCTCTCTCTCTCTCTCTCTCTCTCTCTCTCTCTCTCTCTCTCTCTCTCTCTCTCTCTCTCTCTCTCTCTCTCTTTCTCTCTCTCTCTCTGTCTCTCTCTCTCTCTCTCTCTCTCTCTCTCTTTCTCTCTCTCTCTCTCTCTCTCTCTCTCTCTCTCTCTCTCTCTCTCTCTCTCTCTCTCTCTCTCTCTCTCTCTCTCTCTCTCTCTCTCTCTCTCTCTCTCTCTCTCTCTCTCTCTTCTCTCAAGTTAAATTTTTATTCTAAGTTTTTATTCTTTCCTAGGCAGGGATCTGTTTTGCCACCTCTTTCATTGCTCGCTCTTCGTTGCTGCATAAGCTCTTTAGCTTTGCAAAGAAAACCAGCAAATATTGAACTTCAAGAGTTTAAAGAGACGCTTCTGGCAGCTCTTCACAGAAGAGACAAACATCCAGACAATGCCATGAATTCTAAATGCCTAGAATCAGAAAAGGAGGAACATGTTTCAAAGTATCCACAAGAGGAGACCCTAACTACTGAAGCAAGTTGCTCTCCCAATTTCAAAAATGGCCAGTGCATGGACATGAAGCATGTCTTCAGAAAACATGTCAAGCCCAAGAAACAACACGAAATCAACAATCTTGGGCAGGTGTGTGCACAGAATCATTCAAACAATGTCAATTCTAATGAGCCAGACTTTGGAGATATAAATTCAGAGAAAGTTTGAGTGAATACTCTTCTTTTGATTGGTTAGCTGGTTCTCATCCTGTTCCTTATCCAGAGTATGTCTTTTAGGGCCATAACTGGATTGAATGCATGGGAATGGAACTCCTTGTTTTCAGTGTCAGAGGCAATGACTAAGCTCAGTAACTTAGTCACATAGACTTTTAAGGCACTTTTAAGGTCTACGTTAGGGCTAGTTAGATTAGGGCAGACCCCACCACCTTAAAGCTCAAGTCGAAATTTTAACCCTGAGGACCTTAATACTGCATGCCTAATGCTTTGCTGACTGAGTTATGTGGCTCTTTACACTCTTCTCTTAATAAAGGCATGTGAAAACCTTTTTTTGGTATAGATATTCCAGATTCGAAATTAAACTGTAGTAAAAATTGTCTGATCATGAAGAGTAATGGGTTTTTTTTTCAATGACCAAAAAGAATATCCATATTCAATTCTATTTTTTAATTTCATAAAAGTTCTCAGTTTTGCAAAATTATGAAGCACTTATATCAAGACATTGGATCAGCAAAATTATAAACCTTGATTTACATCTTCAATTTTGAGTTAAAACACTGTTGATATAAGGATATGTTTTCATAGTATTACAGCTTTCATAGTGTATTCCCTATCATTCTTGATGAAATTATAGTATACTTTTGCCAGGAAGCATTTTTATCTCATAGGTGTAGTTAGTTTTTGACTTAAATTACATTTTATTTGAAATTATAAGAATAACAAACTTGTTAATGGTAATGTACTTTCGGTTTTAGTCTTGATATATTTTTTTTCGTACCTGTATAAAGGTAATGTCAAAGTAGAAAGTATTTTTTCTCTGAATTTTTTTTTGTATTCCAAGTGATACCCACATGAAAATATTGAAATGATCTAAATGTACCTATATGTGCAGCCCTACCTCAATGATTGTTGTTGCATCAAAAAATACAAATACTGATACCGGTACTTTGTGTAAGTTAATAAGAATTAATTGTTTTTTAAAAAAGAGAGAAATTCAAGGAATCATTATGCTTTGTTTTATGGATTATTTCTTATTTCTCAGAAGTGCTTTAAATAAGAGTTGTGTGAAACAAATAGCTCAAAAACATTTTTTAAAGGCTGATGCGTAAATCAGAAATTTCACTTGAGTGCAATACTGGTAGAAAATAATGGAAAACAACTGTATATGGACTCCAAAATAGGTACTAGTTAGTCATCATTTCAACTTATCAAAATTGTAATTATGAGGACTCTCCTTTACTCACTTTCAGTAGGTCTTTAAAACTTGTGTCAAACTCAATCAAAGCACTGCACACTTTTTGATAAGCACTGAGGAAAAGATGCAACATGATGTTGCCTGAAGACTTGAATTTATTAAACTTTATTACTTATTTCAAATCCTTTTAATTCAATTTAACTTTTCAACTTTCACAGGTAGTTAATCTTCTTAGCCAGATAACAGGAAGTTCAGCTGCTGTAGATGTTGGAGCAGGTTTAGGTCACTTGGCCCGATTACTAGCTTTCCAGCACAACCTTCGAGTGACAACCATAGAGGCTGCCGGCAGCCATGCTCCCAAAGCTTCTGAATTTGATAGGTAGGCATGCTCAACTAACCTTAATAGTTTGAGTATCTTGGATTAGTAGTTAAATAAGCAATTTTTTATAATTCATCTAACTGCTGTTAATGAGTTATAGTGGATAATGAAAAATCTCAAGAAAATCTGAGCGTGGTAAATTTATTAAGAAAGAAATCACCTTCTTGCAATTGAACTTTGAACTACATATCATTAAAGAGAACATTTCATATTCAAGATTTAAGTTTCTGCTCTATTTGTTTCAAATTTTTAACATACTTCTTTTGATTCGATTTTCTCTGCAAATTCACTTGAATGGTGGTTTGATAATTGTTTTCAAGTAAAATTTTTTTAAAAGATTACTAGTGCAACTGTCATATTTTATAATTACATTATTTTGCACTGATTATTCTCTCACCTCATATATTTCAGAGACCTCAGAAAAAATATCAATAAAGTCAAGTTGAAGAAGGTAGTGCTTATAAAGAAAAATATGGCATTGTCATAAAAAAGAGTGAAATGTTCTAAATCTTTTCTTCTTCACTTTTGTTTGTTTAAAAATGTGAAAGTGCCAATATTGTTTTTGTGAAGTGTATAGAGTTGCCAGAAAGAATACTAATTTCCCTTTGTTTTTTAATTTCAGATAATTTGATGCATTATGATGTTGCATTTTTTTAAATACTTAATCTAGAGATAAATCAGTCTTTTTAAGAAAAATGACAAACCTTGTGGGACAGAAATGTATTTATATGTCCTGCAACCTGTCTAAGAGAGTCAATTGACAAAAATTTGGAATTGGAAGACCATCATTTGAAAGCAGATATTTCCCTAATTTTTTTTGTCAGTTTGCACAGATTCAAAGAACTATTTTATCTCTTTGGAGAACTATTATATTTTCCTGCAAATTTTATTATTGAAAGTATCTTGAGAATGCAATGCCTTAATACACCAACAAATGGTAAAAAAGTGATCCAAAATTCAATAGTTGCTGTTTAATAAATCTGAAATCATTGGCAATTTTCTGAATGAAATTCATTTTACTATCTTAGATATTCAATCCATCCATTTTAATTCAAACATGTAGTACAACTTTTATATTTTTATTCATTTATTTTATTTCTTTTTTTTTTTCGTTCTTTAGAAAAAAAAGCTTTCACCTTCATCCCACGACTTCAGTCATACCTCTTATTGCAAGTCAAATTGTCAAGAGGGCTCCGGGCACAAAAGGGAGACTGAGAGAGAAGATGAATTACATAGCAAATCCACTTGCCATGACGTGAAAAATTTTAATATTGCTGATATTGGAGCAAAGTTCGAGGAGTCAACTTATCAGCTTGGTGAAAAAACAGAAACTCTAACCTATTGTGATACAGAAATGCCACATCATGTTATCTGTCAAGTGCAACCTGACATTGCTGCTAATCAGTTTTTAGATATAATGCTTAACAGAAGTCAATCAGGTACTGACTGCTCTGTGTCGATTTTGTTTTTGGTCTTTCTCTCTTTCTCTATATATTTCGTTTTCCCATTTGCACACTCTCTGTCCCCCATCTTACTCCTTCCCCCATCATCCATCTTAATCCTCCTCTGCTTTGCCATTATGTCAATTGCAATATACCAGAAATTCTAGGTGATGATGATGTAATGAGTTCATGGATGGAGAAAGAAACATATTCAGCATGTAAAACTATTTGATCGTTAGTTTGTTGTTGTTTTATTACTTTCTGGGCATTCAAGGGTTTCAAAAAGAAAAATTGGAGTATATGTACCTTTTATTTTAAATTAGTTGAGTTCAGGTTTAGAGTCTGCAAACAATCCTGAGTATTTTGTTTTTTTATTTAAAGGTTCTATCTTGTTTAGATCAAAAGTTATGGAGTTTTAAAATACCCTGTGGGAAAGAGTTATTTTAAGAAAATGGCCTTCAAAGTTGAACATACTTTTTTCACTGGAACTGTGAGTGTGAACACCACAAATCTGATCTGAAGTGGTTTCACAAAATCAATTTATTCTAAAGCTTAGATATTTCAGAAACGAATAAAACTAATCAGAATGAAAAGATACATGAAGTTTCTAAAGAGATTAAGTTTCGATTTTCAAACTTGGATTTGAAAATCGACTTAAAATAGGTCTAGCGCAAACGTAGACCTAGCGACATTCGAAGGGTTTTCCCGCGCACACTCAGATATATGATCACTTATGTCTGGTAAATAATGTTGGAGTCAGGCTTTTCCCCCCTATAATTAGCCAGCACCTCAATCAATGAAATGTATCTTTATTATTTTATGATCAGATGCTAATTACTCAAGGGAACAAAAGTCAGCAGACACTAACTTTGTCTTGGTAGGACTACATGCCTGTGGGGACCTAACTCCAACTTTGCTGAGAGTATTTCTCAACTGTCCCACTGCTCAAGGCCTAGCATCTGTTGCGTGCTGTTATATGAAGATGACAGCTTCATCAAGGTATGCTTCTGGTGGTTGATATCAGAATTACTGGGCTAAAACTCAAAGAAGCCTTTGGAGCTTAAGGTTAGGCGTGTAGAATGTGAGATAAAAATTTTGATAAGTGGCTTGGCGTAACTTTCTTTTTTTATGTTCCACTTCAGAGGTTATCAAAATTTAAAGACAAAGTTTATTCTTTTTTTATATAGGAAAATTGCCACTTCATTGAAGGGAAAAAATATATCAAGATTTACAAAGTTGCTAATAGTTTGTAGTTTGAATCGATCATCGTTACAGACTTTGCATTGTTAGTTAAAGTATCAAAAGTTTCCTTTTCAGGACATTTTCATGCATTACTTACAGCAATTAGGAAAACTTGTTTTTACAAATTTCTGTCACTGACTTGGAAAATATTAAAAAAAATTGTTTCAAAACTTTCTTTTCCTGCCCTTATATATCTAATTTGATACATGATTGTTTTAGAAAATACACTATAATCAGTGACTGCAAAGCCTTTTCATATTAATATTATATGTAGATCAATGAACCTCAAATAAAGTTTATAAATATAGGTATTTCTTGGGGTTTTTTCTGATTTTTTTTTAAGATGGAGTTTTTTTTTTCCTTTAACCAAAATATGTTAATGCCAATTTTTTTTTTGTTCTTGTTGTTGCAGCAGCTCATCAGCACATGAGTTAGACAATTTTCCAATGAGCTCATATCTTCATGATCTGCAATTCCCATGTCTAAGCTATGAAGCAAGAGAGATGGCATGTCATTTTGCAGATTCTTATCATCAAAGGCTGCTAGGTGATGTATCATTAGGATGAATTACAGTGTGTTTTGTTTTAGAAAATAAGTCTAGGGAACAATAAATTCTTTCAATTTTGACTACATCATCCAAAACCCTTCTATTATTTTAGTTGTAAATAAAGCATTTTTTTTTAAGAAATCAAAGGTAAAACAAAAAGTCTTTTTTAATCATTTTCATAATATTCCAAATGTATGAGATCTGGCAATTTGTATACCCTCGCATTTAATTTCATCGCCTCTTTCCTCATTGATCTTAGAAAGGGATACATATGAGGATACATAGATGGCAAGGCAGCTAATTAAACCTGTATTTTATTTTTTGTTTAAGAAAACATTTTTTTGTATTTTTATCTCCAGATAATCCACCCCATTTAAAAAGCCATTCATACAGAGCAGCCCTGGAGAAACTGTTAAGATCAGTTGATTCAAGTTTTAAGAGTGGGCAGGCAAGAATTACAAGTAAGATAGGACATGGCCTGACTTTCCATCAGTAAGTACAGCTTTTTATTTCATTTTTTTTCTGAGATTTTTAATTTTTTTTTAATTTTGGCAAAATTTAACTTTCCAGGTGAGTTTATCTTATTGCACTTATCTGTCTCATGTTGCCCCCTCATTTCATACTTTAAAAAGGACTTCTAAGGAAGCATCACTTGTCATTTGTGAAATTTTGCAAGGCATTTTTGGGGGGCTTATGAATAAGATCCACAGTGGGTGGCTGAATTTTCAACCAATAGCTTAAAAGCATCTATTGTTGCTGCTACAACTATTATGCAATAGCCATATGAATCTACTACAGGAGTTACCTTCAGAACCACATCTAATGCTGCTTTAACCGTGTTGATATGTTGGGTTTTTTTTCTTTTCTATCAGATATGCTGAAGAAAATCTAAAGAAACTAGGTATCAGCATTGAATCAGTACCTGAAAGTTTGATGAATAAATGTGCTGAGCTTACAAATGATTGGATGAGAGTTGTGGCTTTCTATACACTACGACTTAGCCTGGCCCCTCTTGTTGAGTCTCTCCTTCTTTGTGATAGAGCCCTCTTTCTCTCTGAAAATGGTGAGCGAATTTCCAACCAATTAAAGACTAGAATGTCAGTAGTTACTCCATTTTACATCTATGCCTTGCTGTAAAAGGAATTTTAAGGTGATTTCATTTGACTATGTTAAATTCTGTCGCAAAGGGTTAAAATTAAAACAATGAATTTTTTCATAAAAGTATTTATCCTCTTTTTGCCCCTTTAAACCTTGCTTCATGTGAATTTTACAGAAACCCCAACTTAACTGAAGTCAATAATTTTATCATATGTTTTCAACAGAATTGTGGTTATGTTTTTGTATCTTAAAAAGTTGTGACATAAAAATCTAAATTACAATACTAATTTATGATTTTACCACCTGAATGTAGGAAAAACCTGTTTTTTTCTTTGGCTGTTTTTTTTATGAATCATTTTGATCCACATGTGCTTGTTAGCAATGAAAGTCTAACAAAAATCTCTCTTTTTCTCTAAAGTGTCCTCTCTTAACTGATAAGCAGCAGTATCAATGTCACTGAAAAAGAATCAGATCAAGAATATAGTTTTAATTAATTCTTTCATTAACCTTCTTCCCCATATCTGTTTATTCTCAGGTGTTCCAAGTGTTCTTGTACCCATCTTTGATCCCAACATTTCTCCAAGAAATTTTGCCTTGCTGGCAGTAAAGCCCTGACATAGGGTTTGTTTGGACGGAGAATGAAAGGAAAGTATAATTAGTGAAATCAGTTGAAATAACTGTTTTGACTTCATGTGAATTGAGGTCGAAGTATTCATTTGTAAACTGACTGGTGGTTTGGATTCTTTCATGTTCAAATAAAGGCTGGTATCAACAATACAACTGAATGCCTATGTCAATTGGACAATTAATTGATACCTATCAGAACGCAGGCATTATGTTAGAAAAGTGTGCTTAAGCTTTCCATGTTTTAGGCAAGTAGATTACCATGCTGTCCAAAGACAAGAAGCATATATAATGGGCTAAATTTCAAAATCTTTCCAATCTTTATAATTAAATAATTTATAAAGATCAGGAAGGGGTTGAAAATTGGCCCATAGTCCATCTTTGATCATGCATTCATAAATATCACTGACATAATTATTATTAAGAATTATTCCCAAACCAGGCCCAATAAGAATTAAGATGGATGTCATGAAATAATATATTTGAAGAAATTAAAAGCTTTTAAAAGTAAATACATCCTCGTATAATTCTGAAATTTTATGCAATTTTCACCCCTGAGAAATTATGTTAAATGCATTGTACGACATGTACATATCAAATATTTGATTGCAAGATGCCATTCATTTTGAGTAGGTGCAAGAAAATCAGTTTCATCGTTTTACCTTTTGATTGGACCAATGGCTATAAGAATCTTCATGTACATGCCTTTGACTTTATTACTCCCTTCAAGGAGTGCAATACAGAGATATCCTTTTAATGCGTTAATTTTGTCTAAAAGACGAGCTGTGGCCCAATTGCAAGAGCAAAGGATCTGGTTATCAAGTATTTGCAGTGTTTTTTGTTGGCTTTTTTTTTTTACTTCAGCAAGTATTTTATAATCTATAATTTTATAATGTCATTCAGTCATAATTAAGTTGTGTTGGTAGATGAAAAAACATTAGAAGGGTGTCAGTAAACTGCACTTCTTTCACTATTTACAGTTTTAGAGGTGTATGTTTCCTAAAACTTTTTATACAATAAAAGATATAAAAGACTGTAGTATTTAGTGCTAATCTTTCTTTGGTAATAATCAGTGCTAATCTTCCTTTTGTAATAATGGATGCTAATCTTTCTATTGGACTTAAAGCCTGTTTTGGGTTTTAAATGATGTTTAATTCAAACGCGACAAATTTTTCATTCATTTTTTTATGTACATGCTGATCAAGAAAACTCCAGGCTGAGGATCATAAGTAAAAAGAAACAAGAAACTTCCTTTCTTAAATTATTAAAAAGGAAACTTTTTATTTATGATTTCTTGCAGGTATAAGAACCTGAACCCACAATTGGAACTGAATGAGTGAATGAAAAACCTGTCTCAAGCTGTTTATAAGCATTAGCAGCATGTAAAAAAATTATCAGTTATTTTTTTTTTAAAAGCTAGAAAATGACCATATGTCTTGTATTTTTGTTTACACTTAAGAATTTTTTTAATCATTTTTTTTTTTCGAACACCAATCAATAATCTTTAATTTGCAATGTAACTGTGTTGTATAACATGAGGCCCTATTTAAGAGTCAAATTTAATGTTGCATATATCTGGGTTTTAGCTGTTGGTCTTTTAGTTATACATCTGTGGAATGTCTTTATACCTGAGTGAAAAAAAATGTACTAACATCTATGTAGACTTATTTCCTTCTGCTCCCTTTATTGCACTTGTTCTTTCTTATTATCTCTTCCCTACTATCTTTCATTCTTCTTAATTCTTTCAATCCCGTCTCTCAGATTTTCTAATCTTCTTCTTCTTCCTCTTCTCTTTCTTTTTCTTCTAAATACATGTAATACAGTTACTATTATTATTATTATTATTATTATTATTATTATTATTATTATTATTATTATTATTATTATTATTATTATTATTATTATTATTACTATTATTATTATTACTACTACTACTCTTTGCTCAATTTTAGTTCTTAACTCCTTTTTACATTTCAGTTTTAGAACATATGCTAGTTCTTTGAAGTATCATTTTGTTCATGGTTAATATTTGATTATTCTTATTTGTGTATCAAACCTTAGCTTACATTTTTTAATGATTATTACACTTACATGAAAGCATGTACTGACTCAACATGGGAAAAATTTCTATTTGTGCACTTTCCTTATCTAATTAAGGACCCATCTAAATGCTCATACAAGAACATAAGTTCCTGCAAAAAGTGCCTTGTGATGTTCTTCCTTTTGGGAATTATTTCTCCTCACAAGATACTAAAATTGTCTGGAAATAGTATGTGGTTTTACAAAATTAGCTCTTTATATTCGGATTTAATCTTTTTATCTCTCAAGAAAACAAATTAGTTGCATTATACATGTACTTATATAGTTTGAAATGTGGATGTACTTCATTGTTAGAGATTATTTTAACACGTGGAACCAGTAGGAATTAATGTTTTTATCATTATTTTATCATGAAATAAAAAAAGAATGTTTTAGATATTTAAAAGTATACTGATAATTTGGAATTGAAATGAATGTTAGGTCCAAGAAAAAAGGCTGAAAAACATGTTTCATTCTTTATTTTTTACATCATGGAAAACCGTGTTTGAGTGATTTTTTTTTTCAAATGTCTCAATTTTTTCTCACTGACATATGCTTAGCTGAAGTTATTAAGCATTTTCTTGAATTGACCTGCCCGATTCTGATAAGGGCTTGTGAAAAAAATGAACAAAAAAGATTTCACAATGTATTCTATAACAGTCTGAAAACGCAAATCAATATTATTGATGTTACCATTTTACTTGAAAAACACATACATTTTATTTGTATCAAAACGAGTACAAAAGCAAGAAAAAACATACTTTGAAGTTGATATAAAATAAATAGAAACAATGTACAATATATATATATATGAAAGTATGTTGTAAGTGAAAAGGTAATCTTCAGACTTGCCTCATACATAAAAGAGAGAACTGGTTTTTCCCATGGTAAAACAGGATACACATTTATAAACTATTATCTCTCAAAGAAAGTTACATGGCACTGAGTATTTTACTTACAATGAGTAGAGCACTTTCAGCAAAATGTTTCCTTTGATGAAACTTGATTGAAATGCAGTTTACATGTATTTTGGCACAAACAACCAGTCCTACGTCCATATACATTTCATAGACTAATTATTGTGTGTGTCTAAAGTTTTAATGATCTTTTCTGTAGTAGAACTAGAAATGCAAAACCAATAATATTTTATTTTAAAAAAAATACCGAGCACATGAGGCTAAAAACCATTTATCAACATAAAATCTAGATTTACATAGTGGCCAAAGTTTTGAAATGAAAGAAAAGTGCAAGGAAAAAGATGCACTTTTTAATTTTTCTTATATTATAAACTTTTTCATTAGTGCAATGACATGATATGATATGATATATTCAAATTGCACAGGACACATAATAGATTTTCATAAAAAATAGATCATCACCCATTTTCTCTTGAGTCTGATTATTCTTTGATACAAAATAACAGATTTGCATTTTAGCAGCAGAGCTGTCAAAGAGTGACGTTAAAGTATGATGTCCTATTCTCAGAAGCTCAAGCTGAATAATGCCATAGTTATTTGATTATTCTAAGATATTCCATGAAAAAGATGTTTTATTGATGAGTTATAAAAAGAAGATAATTAAAATAAACTGGAAAGATGTTGTTTGGTGACTTATATGCCCCTAAGTTTCACCAAAAATCTTTTACTTACATTGAAACTTTCCATCTAATGCAGATCTATCAGATTTAAACTCCTTATAAAATGTTAAGCCATGGATAGAACAAAGGGTGTCTTTTTATCTTAGCTATTTAACGTTCTCAGCTGTAAGAAATACTAATTCTCCTCTGTATAATGTCTCTCTCTGTCTATGTCTCAGTCTCTCTCTCTCTCTCTCTCTCTCTCTCTCTCTCTCTCTCTCTCTCTCTCTCTCTCTCTCTCTCTCTCTCTCTCTCTCTCTCTCTCTCTCTCTCTCTCTCTCTCTCTCTCTTTCTCTCTTTCTCTTTTTCTTTCTCTCACTCTCTAATTCTCACAGCATTGTCTCTTAGGAGGTATTTAAACACAAGCTATCAAGCACACGCACACTCATATATAGAAATGCCAATGACATGTTCACATTATCTGTGAAGTGAGAGCAAAATGAAGAATGAAAATAACAAATTTATCAGTTGGAGTAAGCATTAATTACATTTTCGATCCAATCATAGTAGAAAGCAACTCTGGTAAAGACACTGGGGTAGCCTGTAGTTTGGCATCCCCCAACTCCCCAAGATGTTATGCCTGCCAGAAAGTGATAGCCATCATGTCGACATATAAGAGGTCCACCTGAGTCACCCTGCCAGAGAGGAAAACAGGAAAAATGTACGTGTATATTAAGATGCTTGAATAGTGGGTATTTAGCACTTTAGTGACTGAAAAAAAAAAAATTTACACTTGCTCCAGCACTGTTGTTTTGTTTTAATTTAAGGAAAAGTATTGGTGCATGTGAAACACAAATAGAAAGAAATCTCATAAGTGAAGAATCTTGCAGTGGTTTGTGTTTAGCAAATAATTTTCAATATATCTCTAAATCATGTATATATGAGTTCAATACAAACTGAGTGCATTGTTATCGTTTTTCAGTCATTTAAAAGTCAGAGGAACAATAATTTAGTGGTTTTTTAAAGCACATTACGTGAAAAACATAGATTCAAGGATAAAATGTAAAAAAAAGTCAAACGAGTTTTCAAAATTTCATTTCAATTAAAGTACAACAAGATTTTCTGAAATTTGAAAAATATGAAAATCTGGCAGGGAAATTGACCTACCATCCCTTGCTGTGACCTCTAATCATACACAAGTACAAATGGTTGGTGAAAACCAATGGAGACAAGGCTCAGCCCACAGAGCTTGAACCTGTAAGATCCTCTAGTTTCAGAATCCAGCATCGCTATGAGGCAGATTGATTTCGCAATAAATGAAGTAATACACTGAATATGTATAGGCTAACATATTTGTCAGTCTATTATTCCAGTCTACAGTGTTCAAGAAATGACAAGCAACTATGTTGATAATATTGAGAGTTTTTGCAAACAAACGCTTACATAGCAAATGAATAAAGTATGACAATTTTGGTAGAAATGATACGTACATTACAGGCCCCTCTTCCTCCGTCGCCGGCACATACATGAGAGTTGAGAATTCTTTTCCATCCCCATCTGGCCGAGCACTCGGAGTTCTTCCTTACCTTGACCTCCAGCTCCTTTAGTTCGCTGGTGATGTCATCTGGAAGAATTGAATAATGAAGAGCTTGTTACTACAGATACACTAGGAACACTGTTTTTACCAATTCAGAGAATTAATACATGTATTGCCTTAACAAGTTATGATAGTCATCTCGTCAGTTAACACCAGGTGTTAAACTTTCGAAGACTAAATCTTAAGGATGTATGTGACTTTTTTTACCATCCTCCATAAATTATTATTTGAAAGGAGGCTTCTCAACAGATACAAAAACTTTTAATTACTACTTCATCTTCTAAATAAAAAGTCATTTGCTTATTAATTACATGTAGTTGTTTTCATTTGAATGATATACTAGTTATAACTCCTTATGTTCGACATTTTCAAGCCAAACGGAAAAAGTTTTATTTCGATTATATTATAAGTAGTATATGATGTGAGTGATCCTCTATATACCAGGGATAATAGTGGTAATTCAGCTTCAAAAATCAAATGAAGGAAATCAATGCAACATGTGTGCAAAAGTTTGTTTGAGTTTTTGCCTTGTCACTAGAAGATCTAATTCACTACCTCTTCTTTTCCCTGACCACATATCCAGTTCACTTTTGCTTTTTCCTCCAATTATTATCAACAGCTGATAGTGGAAAATAACTAATCGGTACTGTCCCATTCCATTAAAACATCTCTCTGCATGCTCATTATAAGACTAAGTAAAAATATGAAGTTGCTACGGGTTCATTGCCTTGCGGTTATTCAGCTCTGCACTTTCTTTTGTATAGGTTAGACGCTTGAAAGTATCTACAGGTATGTTGGTATTTTACACAATTAGCTTTCTATTCTTTTTGCAACGACTTGGCAAAGTATCAGTTATCATAAATAAAAAGGGAAGTGTAAAGTGCAAAGAGTATATACTGGTACCTTAAAAAGAAGCACAAAGAAGGAAATGAATACAAATTTAATTAGAATGCTATATAGAGCAAATAAAAAAGCCAAGGAATCCTTCATCAAAATATTCTATTGGTGCTTTTAGTGATGATAATCATCTCTTAATTTTTGTCTCTCTGGAAATGGTCCGATAGCCTTCTTTCAGTGTTTAGTGACAATAATAATGTTAAAAAACTGTCTAGCTAACGTTATACCTTTAGAATCCCCCCATCCCATAATCCAACATTTCTCCCACTGCTTCATCCAATCTTCACGTTTTGGCAAGCATGCATGGCGCAGATCAAACCCTGTCACGTCTGCTGGCTCAGTCAGGCGCAGTAAAGCGATGTCATTTGGATAGTTGTCTCCATTAACAAATCCAGGGTGCTGAGAAAGTAAAAATAAAATGAGTGGACTTTTTTCATATCCGAATTTTGGTTTATTGATATGACAATAAACCACCATTATTGTTTATTCCTATCAACTAACAAGCATACTGTAAACCCATTGTTTATTTTCTTACTTATGATAAATAGTATGATGTCCAGTTTGGTTCTAAGCAATCAGAACGACATACAGATCAGTTATAGTAAATCTGAGCAGTCACAGTAGCTCCACTCATCAAGACATACAGTCATTTAAGAGTTAGAATATCTTGGATGGTTAAAATTATGTTTGACAGTAACTTAATTTAGGGTGACATAGATTGCATAAAATAGAAAAATAACTGGTAAGTACTTTTGAATCATTTTCCGTTAATGCTGTCTTTCAATATTTAGTACGTGTTGTTGCTGTTGTTGTTGTTATTATTATTTTTGTTGCTATTGTTGTTGATGACAAAAGCCTTGGTACAAATGGATTCCATTTAACCAACCCTATATCTCTGGTTTGACGAGAAGCCACACTCTCGATTTTAAAATCTTATGGAAATTTAAGGATTTAAACTAACTTAAGATGATTTTGTTAACTACGACTAAAAAAGTTCTTACGCAGATAAGAGGAAGAGCTATATAAGACATGAGCAGTGTGCTCTCTCTCTCTCTCTCTCTCTCTCTCTCTCTCTCTCTCTCTCTCTCTCTCTCTCTCTCTCTCTCTCTCTCTCTCTCTCTCTCAAATTGTTTGAGATACTGTCATTTTGTGTTGTGGGTCGAAGGTCACAACTCGATATTTTCAACTGTTTGTAAAAGCCTCCCCCCACCCACCCCACCCCTCTCTCTCTCTCTCTCTCTCTCTCTCTCTCTCTCTCTCTCTGTCTGTCTGTCTCTCTCTCTCTCTCTCTCTCTCTCTCTCTCTCTCTCTCTCTCTCTCTCTCTCTCTCTCTCTCTCTCAATATTGAATGTAAATGGGGTTTATTTTTCTCCCTCTGTCGGATTTTCTCTCTGCCTATATCTCTGATTCTGTGTGACTTTCTCTCGGACGATTTTTAAAACATTTTCATGCAACCAGAAATTGAATAACAATAGGAATGTAAAGATAAATACAGTGTTGTTTCCTAAACCTGTTGAAGAAATTATCATGATCATACCTGCACGATAACGTCTATCTCGTTGGAAGTACCTTTCTGCCAAAACAGCGCTCTCCATTCGTTCGCTTTACTGAGGTCTGGGCTGAAATATTTCATTTTGTAAAATAACAACCAAAGCAAATTCAATACCAATGCATCACTTTATACTCTCCGCCCCACATTTTCTTTTTATGTCTCTCCTCCTCTCTTGTGGCTCTTTCTCTCTGACATGTTGTCTGCCTATATGCCGTTATAAGATTCATAATTTTACCTTTCAGTTTTTCCCTTGTTTAGAAAAGTATACAATTATATTCCACTTTCGTTTGCCTTTCGGTATCCCTTTTTTAACCCTCTAGCTTTGAAAATAATAGATCAAAAAAGTGTACATACTTTCCTCTTTTCTCTTTGATCTGAATAACAAGTAGCCTTAAATTGTCGGAACTAGAATGTATTTTCTTTCGCTAATCAAATAAAGGAATTTAGTACTTGAGAGTCCAATCTTTCAAGCTTTTCCTTTGACACTATCTACTTTCCATGTCAAGAAATCTAAACATTTTCTCATAAAATTCATATCATTGTACCTTTATGTATATAAAATCAATCCCCAAATCCAACCTTACCCATTCACACAATGAGCTGCAGTTACAATCCACTGCGGGTGGACAAGGGTGGCGCCACAGACATGGTTCTGATTCCAGGTGAGCTGGAGGGAGACAACCCACGGCCACCGGCCCTGCCGAGCTGGGAGTCCCCCGACGATCATGCTTGTAGCCGACACACCGCACTCTGGACGGGACAAACATAATCGGACATTCTTTAAAGACAACGGAACTAACTAAAAATTATAAAACAGACAAAAGCCTTGGATACAATTTTTCTAGTAGTAATGAAGATTGCTATACAGGATTTAAGATATTTTTTCATCAGAATTAAAGTTATTGAATATTAATAACACCAACAATACAATTTTTGCAATGTACAAATATATGCAGTCATTGAACATATTATTTTTTAAACAATATTCAGAACGATAGCAATTTTGGCACAGTCAAGAATAAAAGACGAAGAAGGCTTGTAAGAATTATCAATGAAGTTACATATTTACGACATAATGATAATACTCATAATACTATTGAGTACTTAACATGCACTTTTGATAGTCCGATACACAACGGAAAAGCAAAACAATTTATAATTGCTTCTAAAATGCACTTAAATTACATAGCAGATCAGTTCATACAAACATATCTTCAATTTAAACATGAATAACTTTGTAGACCAAAAATTATTGCTATAATCCATCTGAAACGGTATTTGAAAAGTATCAGATCCTATCTATCTTACAAGTCAACTCATGTGTACCTGCCTCTCTCTCTCTCTCTCTCTCTCTCTCTCTCTCTCTCTCTCTCTCTCTCTCTCTCTCTCTCTCTCTCTCTCTCTCTCTCTCCCTCTCCTTTGTTTTTTTTTCTCTCTCGATATTTCTCTTTTTCTTCCTCTCTTTCTGACTAACTGGCTCTATTTCTCCCTCCCTGCTTTTCTTTCCTCCTTCCTCTCTTTCCTTCTTTCTCTGACTCTTGTTTAGTCTTGTTTTCTGACTGTTTCAGCCTTTCTTTCCGTCTGCTAATGGAGCGATTTCTATCAGAGTTTCTCTCAATCTTTGGTTTTTTCATCATCACTTTTGCAGCCTTGACTAATTATTTTTTTAGAATTCTTTACTACCTCATAATCTCCAAAGATGATGAATCAAATGAATTGATTTTTTTTTCCAAGACCCCTTTAACTTAGACCTACATAATTATGTATTCCCATTACTGAAAACATTGACATGGGCTGCATGTTTGTGAAATAAAGCACTATTGGATTCAACAGAAAATTGAATTTGTTATCCATCGTGTGTTGAGAAATCTAGCAAAAGAAGAGAGAGAGAGAGAGAGAGAGAGAGAGAGAGACGCACAGAGAGAGAGACACAGAGAGAGAGAGAGATAGTCCTGGTGATAAGCAGACAGGAAGAGGGATAGAGAAAGAGAAAGAGATGGAAGGCAGATTAAGAAACGGAGGAACTAGGCAGTCAGTGCAGAAAGATAGACGGGAAAAGACTGAGATTTGGTTTTTGGTGATCAGAACAAAACACTAATCGGTCTTACCTGGAGTGTATCGGTGCCTGGAGCTGGTCTTGGATTTTTCAAGAGAAGTTGGCATTGTCGTTGAAGACGTTGTTGTCCACTCTGTGGTTGTGTTTTCTGTGGTCAAGATCGTGCTGCTGGAAACTGTTGAAGATGGTGTAGGTTGTTCTTCAGTAGACATATCTAACCACCAATGTGATTCTTCTCCGCCTGTCTCAGTTGTACTCGGGATAGTCGTTGACTCTACAGGATCCGGAGTGTGATTGATCTTTGGAGGTCTTCTTATAGCATCATCCTCAAATTCATTGACCCTTTTGATATTGTTCAAGAAGTCCAAGTCTGCATCTTTCACTTTTTTAATTTTCGCCTTTCCAAGTTTAAGCCTTAACCTTCTTTGCTTGTTTTGCATGATGCGATAACGAAATTTAGGACGATTTCCTGATCCAGAGGCAGCAATGGGAAACTGGCTGGAGGTTGTTATAGTTGGCTGTTGTGTAGAAGTAGACTCGTTGTCCATTAACTGCAGACGCCCTGAACCAGGCCTGTATCGTTTCCGCATTCCAATACCTCTAGTGACCAAAGAGCCTGCCTCAAATCTGTGCTGCTCGTGAGGAATTCTCCCATGTTCTCTGTTATTCGAGCCGTCATTCCAAACAAAGTCATCTCTCCTCCTATGGAAATGTTGAGATTGGTGAACGTTTTGCTGTCTCTTAGCAGAGTTGTGAATCCTATGAACTCGATAGCCTCCGCGCCTGTTTTTTGCGGCGAGGTTGAGCCTCCTCCCTCCAGTCTGGTAATATCTCCCATGACCAATTAGTTGCCGAGTATAATACCGTTGATTGTTTTCAACATTAGAATCTTCTGACTGTTTGATCTGTTTCTCTACAATCGGTGTTTGTAAAGGAATTTTTGTAGTCGTCACGATTTTCCGCCATCTTCGCCGAACTTTTCGTGGCTTTAGTGTTGACCTTACCGGCTGAGTAACTTCCTCGCTTGCAGCATGTGGTGGTTGGCGAGTATCGAGACAGTCGTCCCATCTGGAGAGAATGGGGACACAGTTTGTTACTCTATTCGACCAATTCTCTCCCAACGGACAAGTCATGATGGCAGCGGCTCTTCCTCGAGCACAGACAAAGAATACAGAGCAGTTGTGAGTGTCTCTCACCCAGTCGACCTTAGCATCAAAACATGGACTCCTAGAACGATATGCCTGAAGAAGAAACTTGTCGGTCAGCTCAGAAAACGCCTTTGGCTCTGGAAGTTGGTGAAATCTATTGATGCCTTGTATGTAACCAGCAACCTCAATGGTAGGCGTTTGTTTGTTTAGCAACCCTGAGCCGTTATTTCTCCACGGCCAAGCATCATTAATGTCTTTCATTACCTTTGATCCCTGAACATAGCGCCCCGTAATAGAACCTGAATTTCCTGCGAAGTTTCTTATATGATCGGGATCAAAAGCATGATAGACTGACTTGCTAGTCTCGCTGGGACTTGGAGCGTATTGAAATCGAGAAATAAAAGAGGTAGGAAATATCTCACTAGAGGGTATTTGAATAAATTCTTCCTCCTTTCGTAATGGTGGAATGAAGTCTTGAAAACGGGGCTCAATTCGACTATTTATTAAAGAATATTCATTGTCAACTTGGTGCCTTATAATACGTCTGTCATAGTCATAGGGAAAAATATCACCGTTGTGAGTTAGGAGATTATGCAGATGTTGAGCTTGGCAGTGAACGAACAAAAAGGGCAAAACGAGAAGCCAGTAAACAAGAGTACACCTTGCATTAGGGGAGAAATTCGGGGCGTGTCCAGCAGAATTATGGAACCACAAGTCACACCCGTACAGATTTGTATGATCGGTCTGTTTCCTTACGACCTTCATGCCGCCGCTAGTGTCAGTCTCAACCTTAAGCAGAAGCCAAAACTTACAGACGCACAAACAAATTCACGGCTTCAAGGAAATACTGTCACTCGAGTCTTTTTACATGCTATCTGTGCATATAGCAAGTGTGTGCCCACAAAAAATAAAGAACGGTGGAGTGTGGTTTTGTATTGTTGAAAATACTTTCCCCCTTAAATCCTTTGCCTTGAAAGTGGAAAGAATACCGGTAAACTGGTATTTTCCTTGATCAACTTGTCTGGCTTTTTCCAATGTTCTTACCTATATACTTGTGATAGAAATTAAAGAAAGCGAACGTCACTGGTGTCAGATCTATAAAGGGTGTCCGTCTAAAACACTAACTGAAACTTGCTATGACTGTTTCAATAAATAGGCAAATGAAACATTGATTTAGGAAGTTAAGTGGCCTGGTAACTGAAACTACATAGTGTTTAAGTAACCGATATGACAAAACTATTTGGATAAACAATTCCGCTCTTTGATGCACACGATTGTATTAACTGAAAGGCTTATAAATGCGAAGAGTAAAGATATCTGAAACTCAAATGACTAAACGTTAGCACACATGAAGCAGCTTTGAAGTAATTTTATAGAAATTATTTTTTTAACCTATAAGGACAAATAAATCTACAATCCACACGAGTGCGAAAGTTTCATAACTAATCATTAAAATAAAAGCCCACACTACAGCAGCAGTTTGGAGAAATGAACTCGAGATATACCGATGGAAGATTCCACCTCAAGTCGACACACCCGTCCTATCTAGAAAAGCGTAGCTTGCTCCGAGGACAGCTTTAGTGAGACTGTCATTGATGCGAGAGCAGGTAAAACCTCAAGGAAATCGCGTGGCGATGTCAGGCAACAGGAGGGGCTCATCAGCGATTGACAAAGCCTCGGCATAAACAATACCAGTCACCAAAAGCTGGCTTCCGAATTCTACCACGTCACTTCTGGCGGGTTTGAGCTCCGCACAAACCAGTGCTCTGTTTCAACTTGAAATAAAGAGATAGTTGAGAGTCTTTTAATAAATGCAGGCCTAGCAGGTGCGAGTGAGAGGTATGAGTGTACTGCTATGATTCCACAGTTAACAGCAGAAAAACAAGTCGTCGCCTTAAGCAAATGTGATACATGTTAAAATTAGTTTTAAAAAAATAGAGCAACCAGAACCGCCCTTCAGAATTCCCTCTTTATTTAAAAGTTATTTTAAACGGGTGACCTCTAAAAAAATTTTTTTTCGATTGAAAAACCTGATTAGAATCCATAATGTCATGACATGACGAAAGACCGGGGTGTAAAATCATAGGGACGCCAAATAGCTCCATCAGTAGAGAGTTGAGCTGACAAAAAGGGCAATTTGGTAGTAGTGTATAATCCTATCTTACAAGCCAGACCAAAAGCACATGCCGCGGTGTAACACTGCTTCGAGAAACTTATTATGAAACAAGAACTTTCATTGCTCAATAGCTTTAACGATGTGAAAATCTATGATAAAGACAATATCACCTGGCAGCATCACAATAATTTTGACACCTCTATCAGACACCTTCATTGACGGATACTTGGGTTCGAGCTTCTTCCTTATTCCCCTCAGATAGCGATCTTAGTCTCACGAGTGTAGTCTATTGTCGTTTGGAGGTCGTTCACATTGCTCCACAGCTGATTTGGGTCACAAGCTTATTCTAGGTGTAGTGAACAGTTTTAGAGGGTGTGAGCAGCCTTCTCTTGCAAAGGCAGAGTGGATGTTCTCCATTGATTGTAAATTTGTCGGAAAATGTGGCCCGTAAGACTTTTATGCCCAATGCGAAGTTGGATATTATCACTTGTTTTTGGCGATATTTTAGGCAATATCAAGCACCATAATCCTTTCTGCCGAGGGTAATCCTTTTTCAATTTATTTAGATAATTTTTTTTTTCTGCTGGTGAAGAATTTGCAGTTGCTTCAGCTGGTGAGGTATATATGTGGGATGCCATTGTCGCTCTTTGATAGCTGATACACTTTTTTGTTTCACCTGATGCATATACTGTGAAAAAATCTGTTTAACTACGTTTCTCTTTCTTTAACACTAGGTTTGAGAGTCAAGCCTCTAAATCCTGAACTTAATAAAATATTTAAAAAAAACCAATCAAACAAACAAACCACTATTAGGTTGCTCCAGTAGACATGATCATTTTTAATCATATTCATATTTCATGCTCAGAATAAATGTAGTTGATATAATTGTTTTAGCAAACAATGCGCAAACTGATTTTAAGCTTAAATTTTCTTTACAAAGATGGGACTGATGAGTGTCACAAGAGACAGTATTACCCAGTGGTTTAAAGGAAAGAGCTCTTGTCGATGCATGTAGAGAATGCTACCATCTAAAGCCCCCAAATTACTCTGCAGATTTTCTGCACCACATGGTCTAATTTTTTCAGTTTGCCAACTCGCCCATGGTAAAGGCCAGACAGTACTCATAAATCCTTCTTACTGAAACGGCAGGTTAGAAAAGACGCGATGAACTAAACTCCGAAAGCCAAAAAGCAATGTGTCTTATCCTCTCATTCGTCTGATTTCCACGGAATATCCTCATTTGCCTCCCTCACTACAAAGAAGTTCAATGTCACCGATGTTTACATGTTACCGTGTGCAAGTTTGTAATGGACTTTCTGTGTCCACAATTCAACATGGTCGTGGCAGGAAATAGAAGCGTCCTTGTTTGTTTAGCATTAACATGCCAATGGTTTTTAGCGGATAGAAACAAGCCGTTAACAGTCTGGAAAGATAATGTCTCGTTACTGTCATAGATTATGACACTTTAAAGAAAATGTTATCACAAAAACTTCCTCTAAAGTTATTGCAAATGGCCAAAATTAGATGTCTCTAACTTCTATCTATCTATAATATAAAGCCTATTTGCTGAAATTTAATTATGAAAATTAACCCTTTCTTTAACTAGTCAATAAAATAAAAAACTGGCTAGCGTTATAAAATCCAGATCCATTGGTAGATTCTTTCAAACATAAATATCGTGGTATTTAAATACGAAACTTTCAGCGGGAATCCTCAGCCTTATAATGAGTGTTTAGAAAGATTCTAAATAGATAAAGTAGAAAATTAGCGTTCTTTTTTTTTGGTATTGGTTGATAATGTTCTGACATGATAATCCAATCAATCAAAAGCGTTGGTCTTTGGCTTTGTCTAGCTCGTTACATCTAAATCCAAAGAGGATGTTTATCAGTGATTTGAAACTATTCGATACTATACTATTGTAATAAAAAGAAAAGACAAACACATCGTCGAGCACTTCTAACATAACCTGTTTTTTTTTTTTTTATTGTTTTCCATTCAAATTTATAATGTTTATTAGCATATCAGTCTTAACCTCGAAGTAAAACTGTGAAAACAAAATGTACAATAATACACAATAAACCTTAAAATTTGTTTTGCCATAAGAGTCTTACGGTTTTTCATACCAAAAGGAAAAGAAATATTTCTGCGAAGAAGTAAAAAAAAGGATATATAAGTAGGTAAAGAGAAAGACTGCAGAGTTCTGGAATCCCGTCTCTCAATAAATTCTTGTAATCAGAACACAAGGACAAGTTTGCCCTGAGAACAGAATACAGTATGTTATGGATAATCTAGGGACTCACATCAGTATTAACCTTACACTTATACTCGTACGTTAGTAATATAAAAGCTTCTCTAGAACGATTTTTTTTCTATACGATTATTGTTTACTTATCGGAAATTTAAAGCTATAGTAAAGGATATCGATGGTAACTGCTCAATGATACGCATTGCAGATATTGATTCTGTGGTCTAAAGAATCTAGAAACACTGGGCGATATTTTATTTAATAACTTCAAAATTATAAGGAAGAGGGAAAAAAAAGGACAAAGAGATAGTTTGAAGAATGAGGAGAGAAGGAGAAAAGAAGGAGGAGAAGATGAAGAAGAAGAACATCAACAACGATAACAACATCTAATCAGCAACAACAACACCATCATCAGTAACATATAGAGCGATAACAAGTACAATCTTATTTATTAAATATTTTTCATTGAAGATGTACATGAATGATTATTATGAATATCATAACAGAAATTGCAAAAATAACAATACCAACAGTAAAACAGGAAAAGTATAATTATTGTACATGCAATAAGAACGGCTATCTTTGTACAAGTGATTCTCCACCAATTCAGTGTACAAAAAAGATTTGTCTTTGATCATGCGCATATGCCGCTGTTTTTTGTCTATCAATGTTTCATCGTTCACAGCGTATTGTCAGATATTATACGTGGACAAATGTTTCCAAGAAATATTTTGAGCCAGCCGGAACTAGGAAGTAAATCACACAACAGACAGGTGTTCTCTCTATGTCATTCCTTTCATGTGTACAGATTGTCCTGCAGTTACGGACTCCAATAATTTAGTCTCATATAGAGGTGTGGTTTGCTGTCTCCACCTCTGGCATACAAGAAATCAAAACATAAACAAGTCTACACCCATGCATGCCTACACACGTCCATGCAGAGGCAAGAAGATTGCGCAAAGCCAACACAGGCCCCTGTAACACAAACATGCCTCTGATGCGAGCATGGCCTTGAAGTGGTGACCTGTTTGAAAGAGACACCTGACCGTGTCAGCTAGTAACAGACGGCGGCAAATAGCAATCAATATAGAGCAAATATAATTCAACATAAATAAACTTCGAAAACCGGAAAGATATGAACCATGGTATCCTTAGCTTCCAAATTTTTTTTTGTTTAATTAGTAGACGGAAAGGTTAAAATTAAAGTGTTTCTTGTGAATATACAAGGGAAAATGATAGGCGTGGCCAATAGTTCACATAATTAACTTGTATTTGTGTTGGTGTGTGACCTTGGTTCTATATGCTGCATGAAATAACCTGCAAAACTACAAGAGTAATTTTCATGCTCTTCTGGTTGTCTGCAGCAGATCATATTTCATAAACAGCAAAGGGAATACTGTTCTTGTTTTGCGATTTAAAAAAATGAGTAAAATAAAACTGGTAAGCGTATTGAGCACTGGAAAAAACACCCTTTACTTTTTTGCAGTATTGCATCGTTGCGTTGTTAATCATTTTCAAAACTGCTTACACAGACAGATTGAAAGGAATTTAGTCCTTATCTCTTTAGAAGTTAGCTTCAAGATATTTAACAAAAATCTTATAGGCAGTGATTGTCTATAATGGGAAAGCCACGAGCTGTCTTGGTAATGTATTACTATTAGTCAATGACTCTCCTGAGTCAACAATTCTTGGTCTTTCTCATATCTTATGGTATATGTAAAACCTACGCAGTAGTTCTCAGATCCAACAGTATTTGCATAATGAATCGTGATAAATTTGATTGAGCAAATGGAAAAATATTGCAGCATAGCCTATAAACATAAGTAAATAAAAACTGTATTCTTACATTCAGGATTGAGTGTTTTCATTTTCTCTCGAAACTATGTTTTTTGAAGAGAACACTCATACACTGAAGTCTCTGAAACTGAATGGAAGGATTTACGCGAGCAGTCTGGAAACCGAAAATGCTAAATGAAGGCTTATGTGCATTTTTTTCCTCTGGGAAATGGGAACGCATGTCCCGTTATGATTTCTAAGACATGTTTAGTATGTGGTAAACAAGGCGATGAAAATGCTCTGAAAATGGAGAGAATGTTCATATATCTCTGCAAAAATGTTGAGATACCATAGAAAGATATGTATAATTTTATCGTTTGCATTACATTTTCTTGATGCAAGTGAAAACAGTTATACTCATGAATGTGAAGTGTCTCATTTCCCGTCCCAACAGCCAAACCAAGTCATGAGAATATGTTTATAGAGTTATGTACATGTATTTTACTTAGTGTAAAGGGACAACTTGTAAAAACGATTGGTTGTGATATCGATTTGCTGATTTTGCTGATAATTTCTTTATTCTCTTGGATTTACCACAGAGGTCTGGATTACTTTTCCACGCCTGCATATTATACGTGTTAATTTTTTCCTTAAACAAATAAGATAGCAAGAAACTGAGCAAGAATATGAACTCCAATTCAATATTTACTATGTGAAAGGGAATTTCTGGGCCAAGAAATCCCTGAATTATCCTTTGAAACTTTCTTGTTCTACTTCTGTT
Source organism: Elysia crispata (assembly GCA_033675545.1). Lineage (NCBI taxonomy): Eukaryota > Metazoa > Mollusca > Gastropoda > Plakobranchidae > Elysia > Elysia crispata. The sequence continues at coordinate 2,628,403 of JAWDGP010004263.1, read as the reverse complement.
ATGCAGCATTTCTTTTGTAGCCTTTGACAAACCTTATCTTTTTGCATTGTTGCATCTCTTTACCACTTAAGGTCTTTCTGTCGATAATTTTTTATTGATCATGATATTTTAGTACTTTTGAAACAAAATAAATAGAAGTAAAGAAATGTTTCTTCCTGTAACAGAAAAAATTGGCATTCAAAATCATGTCAAGTTTTATGATTAAGATCAAAGTATTTGTTGCCAATACAGCTTTGAAAAAAAAAAGGAAACAAAGAAAATTTTGTAAACCTAACACAGACAAATCAAGACAGTTTGGCAATTTTACTTTGTTGCCAAGCACCTGAAACTAAGTGAAAGTGAGTACCCTTCTGATTGAGAGGCATGATTTCTAATCAAATATTATCAAGTGTCAAGGGCCATTATCACTAAGTATTTAGTCTATTTTTCTCACTTTCTTTCTTTCTTAAAATTAACAATTGCTTTCTTCTGAAATAAATAAAAACAGGCAATTACTGAATTAGCATTTTCTATATCTTACATTGGAAGTTAAAAAAGAGCACTCTCTTATTTGACCTACATCAAACTTTTTAGAATCAAAGTCCAAACCAGGCCTGAATTTTCAAGGCTGATGTTTGAGGAGCAGAGACTAATTATCACTATTTAGTAAACAAATGGATCTAACTTGATGATTGAATTTAAAAATGATGCTCATATAAAAAAAATGAACATCTGGATGGATCTCGGTGTGTGTCTAATTAAAAAGATGTTACTTTGGAAATACTAAAACACAATTATTTCATTCCCAGTCTTCCATAACATGTTTATGGGATCCAGCTAGATGTGTAAAATAGCTCATGAAGTTCATGTGAAGGAGTCAACATTTATAGTGTTACAAGGCAAGATGAATTAACCTTAGCAAAAGTAGTCTATTATAGTAATCATTCTTACCATTTTGTTCTTTATATCATTACATACAGTTTTCTACGATTTTTGTAAAACTGGAAAATCAAATGAGTGTATGTTAGCTTCAGTTAATTGGATATTACCTTACAAGTCTGTAGGCCTAATGCTTGCTTCATTTTTTCTTTAACCTGAATTACGTCAAAAGCACAGCTCTAGAATGAAGGCTAAAAAGCTGAACTTTAAGAGTAATTTTCAATATATTTTCAAGTGCATGAGCATTTTCATTCAGAAGAACCCCTTCCCCCTCCCAGGCCTCTTTGCATAAAAAATTTTTGGACAACCAAATTTTCTGCATTTCAGCCCAAAGCTATTTTTTCCTTTAATTTTTATACTAATCTTAAGAGGTTTAAGAAAAGATGAATTTCTATTTCAATAAGAGGTAGTAAATCTACAGCATATTGTTGCATAAGATCTTTTTAAAAAAATATTTAGATCAAAATGTAGGGCATAAATCTTCCAAGAAAAAACTTTGAGATGTAACAAGGTAGTGAAGAAATCTGAAAGCTGACAAAGCATGTATATCTTAAGTTATTTTTTAAATTCTTCTCATATCAATTTTGTAACGTTAGACAGGCAGTAAGTAGTCCTATTACAAAGTATCAGACAAAATTTTCATCATTAAAAACTTTATATTCCACTCTTGTAGCTTCTACTGTTAAAAATAAACAAAAATTGAACTATAAAGTAGTTGAAAGAAACAAAAAAAAAGGGCCACGATAATTGAGAACACGAAGACTAAGCATTTACAACTTTCAAACCCTGTTCTTGTGGCCTAGCATTTATTAATGTAAAAGAAGGTACTACATAAAGCTTAGCTCAATCCATTCAAGCTGATCAAATAAGACCATCCCTTTTGGATGACTTTCAAGTTCAAGTCCTCTAACAACTTTAGGCTATTCACCCTTATTAAATGTTCCAAATATTCCCTCTCATAAATTCTCAAGAGTCATTTTCAAGAGCTTTATTGCCCTCATTTTGAAACAAACATTTTTTTCATATTTACAGAGAAACTATATCAAGTATTAATTATAAAACACAACATCAGAAAATTGCCCTTCATACACTATATTTATTAACAAAATGAAAAAAGTAAACTTGAGTTAAAACAAAATCACAATCGTCTCATTTTCTTGGGTCTGCAGCCATTGAATGGCAATGGAGTTGTATCTGTTATAGAAATGATGTTAAGACCTGACATCTGCAATGCTTTCAGTGCAGGCTACAGAAGAAAAAAAAACAAATGAATTTTACATTAATTCAAATGAAAAGCATAGGAATACTGGGATATTATCATTATTAATTTTTAATTTTGAGCATGCAGTAAAATAAAAAAAAAACATGACTTATTCAATATACAAGCAACAGCCTTCCTTTCCAAAATCAAAAAAAAAAATTTGCAATTATTAGAAAAAGAAATTTCTATTAAAAAGGAAAAACACAATAAAAAAAAAGCCAACTTGCAGTTCATATGCATATATCATATTCTTGCCCAAAGAGCTTTTGATTACTTAAACAAAAAAAAAATATAAGAAAGGGAATCACAGCCCTGAAACCTGAACTAGCTTCAGGTACCCAACTATGGTTCAAGCAAATCAGCCCTTCCCAGGACGACTTTTTTACCTAGAAAAACCGACTGAGAATGATATTTTAACATATTATTTTGGGGGAGGTTCAAATATTTTCTTATTGTTGATATCTTCTTAATTCTGACTCTTTTTCTCTAACATGTGATCTGGAATGTAAAAAAACAACAAAAAAACAAGAGAATTTTTACGTGAATAAAAATGCCAAAACCACGTGAATAAAAATGCCAAAACCACACAACTTCAATAATAACGAACATGTATATTTGTAAACTATGATTCCTGATCTAGAGTAGCAAAAAATAATACTAAAATGCACCTTCGAAGTAGGCAATTATATTAATAACATATTTTTAGGTGTCAAGAACACACATGGAGAGGAAGCAATTGGTACTGGAAAATATTGCCATCTAAGTAATTACTTACTAATCTGCCAGGCCCAATGCCCTTTAGGCATACCCGGACTGTTTTCACATCTTTCCTGAGAGCATCCTATGGATTTAGCAGTATCATGAATTATACAATTATACTACCCAAAAACTAAGAAAAAGAAAAAGAATTTTCAGGTCTGCAAAAATCAAAAGAAAAAAAAACATAGTTAAAACAACAATTTCCTACTTACTGACGAAAAAGGTTTAAATTCTTATACTATAATGTTTTGTATGCAAAGGAAATTGCTTACCTTGTCTCCTTTTTTTTCCTTTAAAATTTTTTAATATCAATGGCTATATTCATAGTGCTTATAATCAAAATGAAATGAATAGTTATTATAATAATAACAACACTAACAATAATAATGATGATAATAGTAATAATAATAATAATAATAATAATAATAATAACGACGATGGTGATGATTATAAAATAAAAGATAATTAATAAAATAAAATTGATGATATAATTAATCATAAAATCACGAATCAATAACCTAAGACTTGTTGATATAGTTAATCCTAAATTGTATGTTGTACTCCACTTCTGAACAACAACTTTTATCTTATTATTTTATCTTGCTTTTGCAAATTTTGTAAGTTTCCATAACAATGTTTATAATACCAAAAATCAAACTCCCTAAATAAATTGAGGGTGAAACATTTTCTGCGTGCCTACTAAAATCTTCAATTGAAGTCCTGATAATTTTAACGACATAACTGTTCAAAAGCAAACCAAGTTTAAAGATTTTTACTATATCTTTCAAATAAGAAAACTCACAGAAGCCAAAGCTATTGCTGCTGCTTGTGCTGCCACATTTGTCCCTTTCCTTGCATTTCGGAAACCTACAGTACCCTGAGAGAGGCAAATAAGCGCATCTATATTATTCTGTATTCAAATGGGTCCATATACTTTCACTGATAGCACTTGCTAGTAAAAGAAAAGGGGCATTTAATGTTTAGGTTGCTACATAAGCAATTACCTAATGACAGATAATTTTTCTGTATTATCAATAAATATGCACTCTAGAGCTTGAATTATACCGATTCCAAAAGTAAGAGGAGGTAAAAGCTTTTTTCCATGTCTAATATAAATCAAGAACACTTTAAATACTAAGAGATAATTATCTATTATTTATTGAAATTTACTTACTGCTGACTGCAATGCAAGAACATCTGTAAAATGGGAAGAGTGAAGAAAATAAGTCAAGAGTGGAAGTTAACAGATGAAAGGAATTTATATCAATAAAAAAATATTCAAAATGATTTGATTTATTTCCGTACCCACACAAAAATCTATACTTCATATTAAATCAATTCTAGTGTAGTTAGAATCATCTCTCATATCGTTTTTGAGAGCACAGCTAGGAAACTGACACAATGTCACTAATAGGCAGATCACTCAAGCTGGTCAAGCAGATGATCCCAGTATATGGGGCAATGCTAAATTCAAAACTGAAACTTAAGAAAATCGAGGAACACCATAAAACCACCAAACTGTCAAAATCCAACCAGATTCTTCAAGAAAAATATTGTGTGACTCTTCAAAAATAAATTTGAAGTCTTAGGAGTATCTGAGGAAGTGGACAAACAATTAAAAAAGCTCAAAGTAACAGTCACAGAAGTAGCAGTGGAACAAAGACCATGAGTAGAAAATAAAATAAAACAAACGTAGATGACTGAGGATATTGCAAAATTCATGGAAAATCTGGCGAGTAAAAATCAATAAAGAAAAATACAAAACAATGCATAAGGACATTAGATAAAAATGTATTGAAGCCAAAGAGAAATGGATCGATCAGAAACATCGATTTATACCACAGAAGTGCTGAGCAGACAATATACAGAAAAATTGAAGAAATCTCTGAAAAGAAAACCTGCTCATCCAGAGGATGTCTAAAGTAAAAAAACTGGTGAAATCATTATAGAGAAAGAAAAAATCCTATACAGATGTGCAGAGTACAAAAGTGAACGTTTTGTAGGCCACAGAAAGGATTACAATGTAATAAAGCGCAATTTCACTGGTTCATTTATCATGTAAGATGAGATCTCGGCCACAATAACAAAGATGAAATAAGGCAAAGCAACAGATCCAGACAATATATCAGTGGAACTTTTAGAAGCACTTGAAGACTATGGAATTGATAAGACTGCAAAGTTACTCAATGAAATCTATGACACAGGTGAAATTCAACCAGATATCCTTCAAATCTACATGTAGAGCACTGCCAAAGAAACCAGGTGCAACAGAGTATGAATTATATAGAACGATCAGTCTTATGAGTCATATCTCCAAAATTATTTGAAGAATCATCATGGTGTAGGTCGGAAAACAAATGCTATCTACATCCTTCAAACTAAAATTGAATCAGCTCTGTAAGTACAAAAAGTGGTATACATTAACTTCACCAAGGTATTTGACAGAGACTGACATGAGGAGATAATCACAAAACTAATACCATTGAAGATAGATAAGCAAAATCTGTCACTGAAAGGGAATAGACACCAGCGATGCAAATTGAATAGAAAATCAGCTCAATTAATAAAAACGTGTTGTCAGACAAAGGTGTGGGCTTTCTCCTGACCTTTTCTCTCTCTAGAGTTAAATAATTATACAAAACCTAGAAAAATATCTAGATTTAGTAATTAAAGTAAGAGGACACAATGTAAGCAACTTGAGATATGCTAATGATACTGTATCAACTGCAAAAAAATAAAAAAAGGCATGCAACAACTAATAGACATTCTTGAAGAAGAAAGCAGAAAGAAAGATTTAGAATTGAACAGCAAAAAGATAGAAGTAATGATCGTCAGTCGAAACAATGGATGTCACAGATCAACATTTTCATAAATGGGAATAAACTTAAGCAAAGGGATCAATTCAAATACTTGGGTGCTTTAATATCAAGCGATGGATGCAATAATACTGAAATTGATTTAAGAATTGCGCAAACAGAGAAAAAGTTTCCAGAGAATAAAATCAGTACTAAAGAAATAAAGACATCCAAAAAAGAAGAGCCCTATAATATTATATTGAACCCATTCTGTTGTATGGATGCGAGGACTGGACAATTTCAAAATAATAACTGGAGGCAACAGAAATATGGTTCATATATAGAACACTACGAACCTCATGCACGTGCAAAAAAATTAAAAAAAACTATGTTATGAGAAGCTGACATGAGAATATCACTCATTAACTGAATATCACATGTAACGCCAGGCAACCGTTTTTTGAACATGTGATGAGATGAGAAAAACTGGACCATCTTGTGAAAACTCGAATGAACGAAGGCAAGCAGAGGGAAATATGTAGGATGGACTAACAAACTGACAGATGCATTAAAAGCGACGAGAGATCAAGATGCGTAAAAGATCATGATTGCCTCTGCTAAAGAGCAGGGTACCTGATTGACTGATCGATTAATCTTAACATACAATCTATTAATTTTAATCAAGTGAAGCTTTAACCTCTCTCAGTATTTTAGAAATTCTTATTTACAATAAAATGATAAAGAAAGATAATAACAGGCTTCCCTTGCAGAATGCCTCTTAAGAGGCTGTTTACTAACAGTTCATTAATATCATGTCCTGCCTATGGCCAGGTACCTATTTTAAAGATGGGTGGACTAAAGAATTTCTTCCCCAAGGTAATTACAACTTGAACTATGGTTTGGATCATACATTTAACCACTTGATAATGAGTTTGACATGCTTAACACTATGCCATATTACTCTACAAATATATTTTTCTTTTTCCCCAATAAACATTTTGCTTTAAATTATGTAGCCCTAGATTAACAATGAAAAAAAACTAAACATCACTTTTTTCCCAAACTATTTATGGAAGAATGAATTTCTTTACAATAGATATAAAACTTACTTGAACCACTTGCAACAGTAAGGATTGTGTTATTGCTTGTTGATTTGACGTGAACTACTGGAACATCAGTGAATTTCAAACCATCAAATACCTGAGAATGTGTCTCCGCAGTGGGAAAAGATGATGTCCTGAAAGAATATTGATATTTTTAGCAGATCTCATCAATCTTAAAACCGTCTAAAACATCAATAAAATGAACCATATCCATTAAAGTGTGCCTCATATACTAGAGCTGTAATCTTTAATTTTTTTTTGAGTGACAACAGCCAACAACATTCCAATACAAACCAAGAGAGTCGATGCCTAAAATATCTCATGTTCTCATACAACAAATAATTTTAAGAAAAATTCTCCTTTGGATTTTATAGGTAAGATTTACAAAAAAAAATATTCCCTCTGTTTCACTTTTCTCAAAAGTCTTAGAAAAGAATGAATAATGAAAATGCATGGAGTGTCCTTGCTCTCTCTTTAGTCTTTACAAAGAATTTTCATTGAAATCAAAATTAGAGGTTAAGGGGAAAAGAAAATTTAAAACCCTCATCAAAGATCACCAATATATATTATCTCAGAATATTTGGAAGTTTATGCTGCTGTCATCCCATCATACACCAAATTAAACAAATTGAAAGTGAGACATACCCATATGTTTTATCATACTGAAGAGGTTGTGTGTCTCCATATTCGTCTGCTTCTGTGTCAATGCCTGCCTGCTTTACAGAATCTCTAAATCTGTCATATCTTTTGAAGCCAGCTGAATTAATGCTTGTCACAGCTACAACAAACAAAAGATCAAAATTTATAAATTTATACATTTTCAAATGTGCCCCAGTAAAAAGTTTAAGGCTTTACCTAACCATGTTTACTCTTATTGTGTGATGAGCAGTTTTTAATAAGACCACTTTCATCTTGTCTGAGAATAGGAGATAGATTTCAAGTAAAAAAAAAAAGAGAGAGGGACAGACAGCAATTTCTGTAGGCAAAAAGGGCCTGGTTAATGTTATTTTTTTATTTTAACCTCTTTTGATTCCATTCAAACCTATCACTAAAAAAAAAAATCCTATAAAAGAAATAAAGAATGATCAAAATAGTAATGCAAGTCAAAATTTATTCTAGAGTTAAATGCTGAGTGAAAATATCAATTTTAATGAAAATTAATTGAGAGAGTGTGTTAGGTCAGAGCCTAAAAACTGACCATTTCAGTTTACTTTATAACAAGCCAATTTCTAAATTTAAAAATTAAGATCAACTGTTGAAGAAATGAGCATGGGTTGTAAAAGAAAATATGTAGAACGAAACGTCTTAATCAATCAATGGACAGTATAGAATTTCACTGCATTCAATCATCTCAGAGAAGCAGATGTTGTAAAGAATACCAAGTAAAGATAACAAAATCAATATAAGTAACTACTAAACCAAACAAACTGCAACACTTACTAAATCTGATATTAAAAATGATATGAAGCAAATAAATTTGAGTACATCCAAAGTAAAGTTCTGATAAAAAAAAAAGCCATGTTCCTATATAAAATATGAAATTATTAACTGTAGTTAAGGATATGGCATAAAATCTCTTTTAAAAACATTCCCCTAGATCAATTCTATAGAAAAAAAACAACTAAGAAGCTGTTGAAATTCAAGAGTTTCTAATCTTTAAGGAAAAAAAAACTCAAGTCATAAATCTCAACTTAGGTAATTTACAAAAAGATTTTTGCTGTCAGCACCTTCAATTTAAATTAGCCATACAGTTGATTTCTATTCTGCTATTGTAAGAATCTGAAAAAAAAACTACTTCCATTCAATCATATTCAATTTAATACTTGGCCACATTAGGCACACACACACACACACACATACATATACATACATACATACATATATATATATATATAAATCTCTTACCAAGGCTTCTCAGTGAAGTCACTGAGAATGTGTCACAAGAGGCACACAACCTCTGAGCTATGCTTAATATTTTCAACATTTTGGTTGAAAAAATATCTGCAATAAGATACAAATAAACTGCTATTAAGAGGAAAAAAGAGAAAAAAAAAAAATATAAAATACGAGTGAGTTTAGAACAATTTTCATTTTCATCTAGAATAAATCTGAATAGAATAGTCTTTCAGATCTAGATCTAGAGATTAGCCTGAGAAGCCAGGGAGCTTCATTTTGTTGACTGAAACTAGTGAAAGGCTAAAAAAAAAAACCTCCAGTTGAGCTGGCAGTATTAACAACAGAGAAAGAATCTTGAACTGTATTCAAATTTAGCTGAAAGGTGCAGAACAGGTAAAGGGCTATGCAGCTGTACAATCCAAGTACATGTAAAATATTTTTGCCCGTGCCCCAGTTGCCATGCAAAGACCACTTTAGGGACCTGTTATGGGAATAACACAAATTTGTACTTCATTATCATGACATCAAAGATCCATTGAGCAGTGATTTTCAAACTTATTCACCTTTCTTTCAAGTACTCAATAATCAATTTCATCTCTCTATTGTATATTCACAATGGCTTTAATAATAATTTTCAGAAATTTATGAAGAATATTGTGCCTAGTCTTTCCTTGTGTCCATTGCATCATATAGTCATAACAATCATGATAACACTGTTCAATGCAATTGTGGAAACATTAAGTTGTAATGCCTTTAGCACACCAAAGCACTTAGAGCTCCTCTCACAAGCCAATCCAACTTCAGCCCCATTCATTTTCTTGTTTTTTGTGTTCCCAAAGTCCATTCTAATAAAGAGCCATGCCCGGACTATAAATGCTACAATTTTAAGTCTGTAGAGTTATAATTATAATCTAGGTAGATGTTACTTTTGGTTTGCTAGGATATAAATTAAAAAATAAAAGAGTCAGCGTACCTAATAAATTATTTTGTACATATGTTGTACATTTCTGAATAATATTGAATGAATTCAGCTATATATATATATATACTGAAGCAAAAAAATTGAGTGCGCAATGGACAACAATCAATTTATGTTAAACTGCCATTATTGCATGCGCTATCATGTAGGCAAAACAAGACTTGAAATTAAGTGACTGTACTTTTAATTTACTAGATCTAATTATTGGGGAAGAGGGGATAATATTATTAGCAGTTCTTCATTATGCCAGGAAAGATATCTAACCATGGGACAGGAAAACCAAAAAGAATCTGACTTTCCTAGCTTCTGTTTTTGTGGGAATTTGAGACTATGGCCTTTAAATTAGAACTGACTTCTAAGTTCTAGTTGTGGCAAGTCAATAATATATTTCCCATTCGTTTGGTCTCAGATTTTTCCAAGATTTATTCTTAGTAAATTCCATTACGTGTGGTGTATTGGGTATCATATGTGTCTAGTTTATGACAATTACTTTAAATTCCATCTTTAAAATCAATAAAACTGAACTGATCACAAATCCAATTCCACGACTGGAAATTGTCATCCTAAATGAACCTCAATATCTTAATTGAAACAGAGAATCCTGATAAATGACTACATTTTCTAATTCGAAATACACCTAATCATTAATTAAGATTCCATCTAGATCTAGATCTAGAGAAGAAAAAGAAAACGTTTGAAATATTGAATAGATTTCTACATACACAATATCTTGCTCCGTCGAATTATTCAATGTCAAGACATCATAATCTGAACCTCAATCTACTTTCGGTTTCGCTAACAAACGGCGGTTAAGGAAAAGGCCGATCGCAATTTTGGGTGTTCGAGTGTGCACTACAACCTTACCAGGCTAACTCGTGACAAAGCACGCGGATTACGAGTTTATCTCCACCCACTTACGCGCAAATTGACTGCTCCCATGTAAAGCGTGTATATTTGAGAATAAAGGAACAAATTACGGCATAAACTTTCCATTATTTTTTATATTCTGATGGGAAGTCTTCATCGTGATCTCAATAAAAGACTGACATTCATATTTAATTTTTCAGCAGAAAAACCGTGCAGTTTTATCGAAGTCTAAAAAGAAACAGTTTGAGTTATGTACAGTTCTGAAAAGAATATTTTACGTAAGACTTATACGAAGCACTAAACAATTATATCCTTAGATTAAGTAGTTGTGATCTAAATTAAGCTGTTTATAAAAGGCAATGCAACAACAGCGATGGCAGTGATGATTATGATATTAATAGGCTACTACTACTGCTGCTGCTGCTGCTACTACTTCTACTACTACTACTACTACTACTACTACTACTACTACTACTACTACTACTACTACTACTACTACTACTACTACTACTACTACTACTACTACTACTACTTATAACAATAATGATGATGATGAAGATAATAATAATAATAATAATAATAATAATAATAATAATAATAATAATAATAATAATAATAATAATAATAATAATAATAATAATAATAATAATAATAATAATAATAATAATAATAATAATAATAATAATAATATAACAATAATAATAATAATAATAATAATAATAATAATAATAATAATAATAATAATAATAATAATAATAATAATAATAATAATAATAATAATAATAATAATAATAATAATAATAACAATAATAATAATAGTGGCTACAACACCAATTATGGCGACAAATTTATTAATGTGAATTACCAAGCGCTCAGCCAAATATACTTGTGTCGTCTTTCTTCTCTCTCAATAATTATATATCTGTTTCTCTTTTCCTTTCTCTCATTCAGCTCTTATAAAAGTTATGTCATATTATTCTTTGCTATTTTTATCTTTTGTGTTTGTTTCTTTAGCATGTACATGTCATCTCAGAATCCCAGTTTTTTTTTTAACTTTTTTAAAAATTAAATATTTTAACCTTTTTCCATTTTAATTTTTTTTCTTATACACATGCTTTGACCAACAGATTTCTCTGGACTGCGATGCGTTTTATTTCTTTCTTTGGTGTGAAAATATGATAATAAAAACTATCATAATGCAAGTTGCTACTGAGGTTTAAATCTATACCTGCTCTTTCAGTGCGGGCTACTGCACCTCACAACAGCAAAGAGCCCGAGTTTATTTATTTTTTTTTTAAAATGTAGTATATCTATGAAAGGTTTCATGTAACTACTCTCTTTCGAAAACCCGCTCTACACGATTCTGAACCAGCATAATAAGAGTTTAAAACAGCCTTCTTAGATAATATTAAATAACATCTTCCAAAAGTACATTGAACACTTAAAAAAATCTATTACACAAAAATATTTCATAAAGCTACCTCCCCTGGACAAAAATCTAATACGGTGAAAGAACCCTATTTTATGAGATAAAAATGTACGATTAAAAAAATTAAATAAAATAAAGAGGTTTATCTCGAACCTACAATTACATGTATTTTGTTGGCTTTAATATATTTCTAGTGGAAAGGGCCCATAATTTGCTACTTGCTTGTAGTAGAATATGAGTTGTCCTTCTGATGCAAAGATTTAGAGGTGTATCTGAAGGGTAAGGGGAAGACGGATTGAGGGAGGGGGGGGAGAGAGAGAGAGAGAGAGAGAGAGAGAGAGAGAGAGAGAGAGAGAGAGAGAGAGAGAGAGAGAGAGAGAGAGAGAGAGAGAGAGAGAGAGAGAGAGAGAGAGAGAGAGAGAGAGAGAGAGAGAGAGAGATTCAATACAGTACTGCTGAGAGATGAGAATTTTTGGTACATACAAAATGAGGAAAAGGGGTAGTAAATAGTAAAGGGAGTGAATAATGTAAAATTATATGGTGTAGGGATTGGGAGAAAAGAGGGAAATGGGAGGAAGTTGTGTGGTAATTATAGGGTAATAGAAGATACTCTAAAGTAAGTAAGAAGTTAAGAAGATAGGGGAGTAAGAGCGGAACATGTACAGTACATGTATCCCTATAGCCCACTTATGAACCAATTTCACTTGCGTAAATCGACAACAAAACTTCATATATTTTTACATATAAATATGAGATAGATTTTGTCCATTATTGCCGAAGCAGTTTCTCTGAATTCCGAGAATAGGATCAGTTCTCACCTGTTTAGTCCATTTCAGACGAGGAAAGAGCTAATTGTCTTTTCATCAAAGAAGTCTTTCTCATTAAAGAAAAACTGGGGATACTGAAGGCTTAAGTATATGATTAGTTATTCGTCAACATTCTTGCAGACCAAGCCATCTGAACACTTTTTGCTCAACTGAAAAAGTTGTATTTTGCGATGCCATTACTAAAAGTATGCACTGCTGCGTGAACATGTATCAATGCGGTATATAGACAATTTTCAAGTTGAATGCCTTAGCATCTTCATGACCACCACAAATTCATAGGCAATTGGTTTTTGCACGACACAGTGTAAGGTAAACTTCTGCCGAAAGAAAGTTAAAAATAGTACACAAAAGGTAAATTACTCTTGACTTGCACAGATTTTAGTTTCACTTTTCATTCTATTCGAGATAAAAATGGATTTTAATTTTTGTATTAAATTCTATTTTTTACTATCAGTTCCACACCTTAAAAGTTTAAGGTCTTAAAAATAATGATTTTTTTTTAAACACGACATCGAGGCTATCTATTGCCGCAAATTCATAGTTTTAACTTTACTGAGTGACATTAGCTTGTAAAGTTGAATTTTTTTTTTTAGCTTCCAGATCTATTCCCCCCCCCCTCCCCCCCCCCCCCCCCACACACACACACTCACACTCTGAAGTTTACTAATATTCGTTCAATTTCTTTAAAAAAATGGGACTGTTAGTAAACATGAATCTTTTTAATTTATATCTAGATCTAGGTACTTAAGTGTACGCTGAAATACTGTCTCCAATGAAGCCAGGAGAATCACATGAGAAATCTTGGCCTAGATTTTGATACAATAATTACATCAGTTAACTGTCTAGATTTAGACCAAAATCATTACTCAGGGACAGACTCAACGAATCTTAACACTTTGGTAAGCAAACCTGAAACCTGTTTTTATTTTTCCCAAAATTTTATAATTAAAGAATTTACTATAAATTGAATTTCATTTCTGTAGCCTAGATTTCTCTATGGCCCTTTAGAAATTTTAAACAACTGATCATTTGGATAACTCTTGAAAACCCTTCAAGTGTTGATGGTCAATTAGATTGGCTATAAGTTCACGTCTGTGGCATTACGGCCGTTAAGTCAGCCTTTTTTTGGCCATGTCAGTGATAAAATATACACTTTTTTTAAGTTGACCGTCTATTTCCTTCAAGAAGAAGAGTTCCATTGAAAATAAAGTGAAACTTCGTTGTTTGAGCATTTGAAAGTGGATTTACGCGACTGTTATCATCGCTCTTGAATTACCCTGATGCCACACAAAATCAATCAATGGCACTTAAAGGGTTAAAAAATGTAATTTTAAAAGCGTCAGGTCACTTAGTCCTGGGGACTGCCCCAAAGAGTGATTTATTGTCTGCCTTTAATTTCTGAAGTAAAGTGGCTTTGGAAAGGTTTTGTAAAAAAGACATTTTACAATTTACATTTGCACTAGATTGACAGCGCAGATCCTAAAGCTATCAGGCATTTTTTTATCACATTTTTTTCAGAAATCAGGGGACACCAGAATATAAACATCGAAAGTAAATCACTCTTTTGAGTAGTCCAGCTCAGCACTATTAGAAACACTATTAGAAGTTACGATACACATAAAAAGGGTATAAAATCAAATTTCCACCTGTACCAGAGATAATTATGGAGAATTGCTATACTTAAGACCTTTCATTCATCTGTAATTTTTCCCTTCAGGTCTTGATCTCTTTATATTATAACTTTTTTAAAAGTGACTTTTAGTGAACACAGATAGATTTAAGTATTATAATTAGAGTAAAGAATAATTTTCAACATCACATGCTGATTTCTCCTAAATAGGCATACCAAACAAATAAAAATTTGATATGATATTGTACTCAGCATAGCAAAGATATGTGTAAGAATTACTTTTCAAATGGTATGCGAGGATTTTGAGTTTATAAAATTAGTAGTTCATGTTAGCTACTGAAATTTTAAAAAAATTTGCCAGCAAGTACTTGTAGAATAGACTATAATTTACAATAAAATAATGTTTGCTAAAACTTATATGAAAAACAGCGTTGCAACCTTTGGAATTGCCACCTGATCAATCAACTACATTCTGTAATAACAAACTTAGTTTTGTGATATCTTATCATGATTTGGTGTGTTTATGTTTCTGCAATCCTTGACGAATAACGAACACAGTTAAATGCTACTCCAGTTACTTAAAGCAACTTTTCATGAAGTCCTAGAATAACAAGAAACTGCTAAGACATATTAATCTTATGATTTAATAATATCCAATATAATGTTGATTGTCAAAACCCCAAATATCTAAGATCATAGCAAGATTGTGCTTTGCTTTGATCACTAATATTAAAGTGAAGTCTAGTTATTTCAAAGTTGTTATGGTTAAAAAAAAATTCATATTAGCAGAATTTCAGATTATAAGATTAGAGAAAAAAAAGAACCCAACGACTTTTAAAAAGAGTTAACTGTCCTCATATTTAAGGATTGCAATTTGACCGAAAATCAAAATTATAAGAATAAGAATCATTTGAATATGACTGTTGATACTGTTCTCACACTCCTGGGCTTGAAAATCTATTAAGTGTTTACAAACAGTTTAAAATGAATGTATCTTTTTTTTTCTTTATCAAGAGAAAATAACCTTCAGATCAAATGTAACTGTCAAAAAGAGTTAATAAAAATGTTTGGAATTCTATAAAGAAATGGTTGGAAATAATTTAATTTTTGCCATCTATAGAGTTACCAAAATTGCTAATCAAGTGTTTTACAATCCCAAAGGGAGACTCAACTGAAAATGTCTTTAGGCGTAGATCTAGGTATATAGAGCTTGGGCTCTAATGAGTTGTTTAAAACTCACAAGGTTATAAAAGTATTAATGATTCTTTTTCAGGAATAATGAAACTTGGGAGTTGCAATTTTCTTGGAAGTAAAAACAAGACACACCCCCCCCCCCAATAACTTATTATGTGTTTTGAACTTTTTATGTATCAAACATTGTGTCAAAATTTTTAGTCCAATGACCAGCTTTTAAAGTAAACTTTTGTGCTCAACTTAATCTTTACAAATATTTTATGGCTATTTTCTGTGTTTGCTCAGTGAAAGAAGTCATTGAAAGATTTTGATCTATATCAGTTATGGTCTGCCAAATTGAAGCCATGTCATCAAGTTAAAATGTAGATTTTTTCTTTCCATATGAATTGTAAAAATTGTGCCATCAGTGAGATAATATGTAATTTTCAGTGAAATATCTTGAAATAAAATATTATTTGAAAACATATGATCCAGTCCAACAAATTTGTGTTGTGACATCCTTTTTCGACCATTTTCCATTTTTTTTTTTGTTATCTATTCTAGATGGAGCTGCCAGATCATTATTTTCCAGTAAACCCTTGTCCGTATTCAAGTGAGAGAAGCAACAAGAGACTCACTTTTGCTGAGTATGGTGCATATCAAAATTCAGATCTGTCCTTTGAGAGAGAGAAAAGTGACTTGAAATTTTGGCCTCAAAAAGGGCAAATGAGTACAGTAGGCCTTTCTGCTATATTACCTACCATACCTCTGAATGACAAGCCCTTAGAAAGTAAGTTACAAATGACTTTTAATTATCATATATATATTAAACAAACCATTTGGAATTGAAACTCCTTTCTGAAAATATAAAGATAAGTTACAGCTCACCCAACTTTCCATTTGATGGCGCTAGCTTAGAGATAGAGGAGAAATCAAGATTGAGAGCAAGAGAGCTTAGTAACTTTGCTATTTTCAAATTGTAATGTACTCTAATTAGTGCAGAAAGTCACTATTTCCAGGAATATTACCATCCTTATTTTGATTTATTGAAAAAACAAGGTTTTTACCATTTATTGCATTTCAAATATAGAGTAAAAAGTAGACAAATATTATGTTTATAATTTTCATCATTTGTTAAACAACACAATTTTTAATTACATCCTTTATCATGCAATATGGATATGAGCTGCAATTTATAATATTAATTTTTTAAGGCAAAAGAGTTTAAAAGAATATTTTCAGCTGTTTGTTTTCTATGGATATTTTTTACCCAAATTTACATAGATCTAGATTTTGATATTCTCAAATCTGTTTTCTAATTTTTAAAAAGAAAAGAAAACAAACAACCCATAGCAAATTATGAATATTAGTGTAATATTTTGGCAAGCTCTTTTTTTAGAAAAACAAAAAAAAAACATTGTTAAAGAGAGGAAGGGGTGAAAAATTTGCTGAGCATAATTTTGAAAATATTTTCAGTGCCTTTTGCTTTTCTAATTTTTAACAAATTCTACCTTGAATTGGGTGAGTGTTGGTCAAGTCGGTAGGGTGCTTGACTATCAATTCAGAGACCCCGAGTTCGAATCACAGTCCGGACCAAAAAGTTTTTCAGTTCCCCTGTGTCCACCCAGCATTAAATGGGTTGCTAGGTCTCTTTAGACAACGAAAGTAAACCTGATAAGGAAAGCAATGGCAAACTACCTCACAATGTTGTATGCCAAGAAAATTCAGGCCCCTACTCCTGGTTACCCTATACTTGGATTGAATTCAGGACTCACTTACCTTGAAGTAATTTGGGCTAAATCTTTTCTTGTCATATCAGTCCCTAACTGTCTTGATTTTTTAAAAAGATTTTTATGTCTCTAAGTTTTAGCTTTTCAGTTGTGGAAAAGATAATCCTAACAAAATTGGTGGCCTGGGTTTTGCTTGTCTTATGACTTTCCTTGTCTCACACAGATCAATGGATTTCCCGCGACAGAATTTTGGGTGTGTCAAATCTCAAAGACACTGTGTGGAAAATGAATTCTGTGATATTTACTCTGCCTTTACTGAAAAAAAAACTGCAAAGTGGAAATGTAAGTTATCAAAGTTTTAGCATATTTCTTTTCAAATGGTGCTGTATTTAGACGAAAGTAAGAGAAATCAATGGAAAATGATGCTTAGGATTTTCACTTTGCCTGGGCCTTAACTAACCCCTCTTCCAAACTGCTGCCTGTAAATGGTGTAACCATTCTCAAAGTAAAGTTTGGTGAGCTATCTATTTCCATTTGTTGAAGAGACGAAGAATGCTTTAGAATATTTATATATATATATATATATATATATTACCGTATTCGCTCCAATAGTAGCGCCGGGCACGTGAAAATGAAGAGGGGGGGGGGGGGGGGGCGTGTAATTGAATTTTTTTGTTGAATTTATTAAAAGACAAAGTGTAGTTAGTTTTAGAGTGCCATGGTTGGGTTACATTGGAATTCGGCCTAGGCCACGTGGTCAGAGACCAAGCCTATTGTATAATTCTCTCATTCGCTCACCGCACGTTTCGTTCCGTTCTTGTCATTTCCTCTTCAAATTGCTTTGCAATCAACATGTCAACAACAAAACGATCAATTTCATTCATTGTTTACATGTGTTGACTGTTGTTATCATCAGATCTATCGCTTAATAAATGTTTTGAGTTTGAGTTTAATAAGAATCTTTTGTTCTCGAAAGTGGTGTTTTTTAAGTGTTGCTTGGATGGGAAAGTGGGGGGGGGGGGGGGCGCGTTTATTAGAGATGGCGCTACTAATGGAGGGAATACGGTATATAGCTATTTAAAGCTGTTAGTCTCCATAACTTTCCAAAGCATATTTTGAGACAGTCTATGTTGCTATGTTTACAAACAATTTAACTGTATTTAATGATGATGTTAAGTTCTTGTGGAGGAACTTTTTCTTTGGAATCATTATACTTTTGAATATCCTATAAATCTTTATGTACTTATGTCATAAAAATGAGAAAAAACAATAATGTGACTTAGAAATTGTATGCAGCGTTTCTAGTTTAAAAATTTGTAAGGAAATAAAAAAAAAGCATAGATAATGCAATATCTGGGGGTTTCACTAATCAGAAATTGAATGTACGTGAGGAATTATCTTCTTTATGCACTGTTTTATAGAGGCAAGATAAGCTTTAGCTCACCTTTTTATTGTTCGACAAATTCTAGCTAAATATTCACAAACGCACAGACTATTTGTAAAAGATTTGCTGTTAAAGCTATTTGAGTATTTTTTTTTATGTATGCTAAATCTACAGCCACCCTATGTTGGAAAATCAGTTTAAACTAAATTATAAAATAGAAAGATAAAAAATTTTGAAGAGTAAACTATTGATGATAATTAAAAAGATAAACAGAGAAATGTGCTTGGACAACATTAATTCTGAGGCTCGAATGGCTTTCCAATAATTATAGTGAGACATGCATCACTGGAATAGAAGGCACTTAAAATCTCTCTGACTGAGACAATGTCAGAAGATTGACAGTATAGTGTGAGATGCAAATCCAGTTTTAAGCTTAGGTGTGGACCAGGTTTGTATCTGTGGCAAGGGAGAAAGAGAGGCATGGAGATTTAGGAGAGTGTTTTTGCTCCATGATTATTTAATTTCCAGCCCTTCTTTAAAATTTTCAATGGGAATTTCCCTTTCATTTGAACCTTCACAGCTAAACAAATGGAAAACAAGCACATGAAAAGAAAAATTAGGAAAATGTCTTAGGAAAACAAAATTGAAAGGCTATAAAAAGAAACAAAGTGCATAACCCTGCTCTGAAAGTTTGCTGAAAAAAAAATGTGGTTGATAAATCTATAAGGGTTATGTAAGTTAACATCCATACACGAAATCTCTCCACAAGAATGGTAAATAACTTACAGATAAATTTTTACATATTCTGAAGATCCAATGAAAATAACTTTTAAGAATTGAAAGCTTTAAGGTGATCAGTTTCTTTAGTTGATTTGAAATCAGATGACTTTTCTTATTTAGGAGAAAAACTTTACATTTTTTTAAAAAAGGAGGTAATCCGGCAATTATCTGTCAAAATTTCTTAATGGTTGTGTTGGCATTTTTTTTTTAAAATTTGTCCTTTGTATTTGCTTGCCAGTTTGAATCTGATTCATTTTGTCATTATTTTTTCACATTTTCAAAAAGAGATCATGAATCAAATTTCATTTTAATTTATCAAGTCAAATTAAAATTCTCTTACTGAAAAGAATATAAATTATTATAATGAAAATTGTTGGTTGGGGCGGAGAGAATGTAAAAATATAATGAAATGTACTGAATTTTCCGGATACAATGAAGGAATTGAATACAGATTTGAATATTTTCTGGTATATTTAGGATCCGAAAATTATACAAAATAATGTAGGCACCAAACAGAGATTTTAAAAAATTACATTGAAAAAAAAACAACAAACAAAATACAATCGAATTTGTCGTTTTAAGATTTATAGTATATACAACAATGTTTGTAACTGTTATCTCTATTTTAACTTTGGAATCTTTGTATAATGGGAAGGTTTCTTTTAAATTCATAGTGGACTAAAATATACCTAGATTGAAAAACATGTATTTGGTATTAAAAAGAACATCAACCCAATCACAATTTTATCTTTATTTCATGCATATATAGAAGTCAAATGACCTGAAGCAATGCATAAATGCCCTGCATGATTTGAAGAAAGGCAAAGACAAAACTGATGTCATGTCTATTTTACACAAGAAGCTACCTGTCTCTGTGAGGGCTTTATATGAGAAAGTGGAAGACATCGGCCAAGCTTACAACAGCAATGTGAGGATAACATTAAAAAATCTTCATTTTAATTACTGATTAAATAACTCAAAGTTAACACGTTAAGAAGGTTTTATAGTTTTTTTTTTCTAGCAATACTTCAAAAATTGTTTTTTTTAATTTTAATGATAAAAATAGTTTGAAAGTTCCAGTAAAGGAAACATTAAGCCAAGTTTGATTTTTTTGTTTTCCACCCTAAAAAAGCAACAAATTTTATTTGAACTTTTCTTTCAGTGCTGGAGTGGTTACAACAGAGATTTCTATGGTGGTCTTCTTGCTCATGCCACAGCAAATGACTATTCCACAGAAACTTTGGTCCATGTTAAAGGAGAAACCTTCAATGAAATTTGTATCTTTTTGTCATGAGTTGTTTAATATAAAAAGGTGCAGGTTTTGTACCCTTTGTGCACCCAGAATCATAACTTTTGGATATTTTCTTTACATAAATTTCAAAAGTGTGCCAGTCATATGAACCAGCTTATTAAAAATAATGTCATTTTAGTGTTTATCAAAATCGTTTTTTGAGAAAAGTATTTTTTTTTTGTAAATTATAAACTGCATCCGTGTGTAGCTTAAAAATGTTCAGCCTCCTTAATGCCCTGAGCATTAAAATGTTTATGGGTATTTGAAGATCTGCACAATTACTGTATATTTCCTAGAGGTTTTAGATATTTAGATGTGCAATATAAGCATTTTGTATCATTGCAAGCTTTAACCTCACAATGTGTCAAGGTTCCCAATTCCTCTTTGGAGAAAAGATTGATTCATTCCATTACACAATAATCAAAAAGCATGATCTGTTTTAAAACAACATGAAAAGAATCAATGTGGATTGTCTTGGTTTTATTTCTTTATTTTAAAATATGCATTCGATGTGGAGTAGCTGAAGAGGGGCAAACTCCTTCACCTGTGTTTAAAGTTAAAAGTTACTCTGTTCAATATGTATAATTGTGATGGATTTTTCATTTTATTAGAGAAGGTGAGTTACAAAGAAAGGGAGATTTTAATGGGCACAACATTTACATGAAATGAGTGAAAAGTTATGAAAGGATGTATGCACTTTGCATTGTTGATGTGCAGATTTTGAAATGATCTTATATATATATATATATATGCGCTTCAGCCCTCAAAAAACAAAAACAAGAAACAAATCACTATAGTGGCTCTCTGTGGAAGAGACGTCTCTCAAAAGCAATCATTCATTGCATCAGATTTCTTAGGAAAAATTATTGCTTGTTGAGTTAAATGTGAGAAAAATGGATGAAGATCTTTTTGCAAACAAGCCTCAAACAGTCCTGAACAATCCTCCCTTTCAAGTTACACAATATAGACATTCTTCTCACAACACAAAAATACTCAGTAAGCATGGTGATGACCTCAGTCATTCTTCAAAAAGTTGTTGTTATGGAATAGGACTTCCCAACATTAATATATATTAAATACGGAAATTGATATTGGCTTTGTAATCATTGATGGGATGTTTTTTCACATCCTCTTCATTCTTCCAACTATAAAAAACTACCTTGCATGGAGCCTGTTAGCACTAAATAAGATGCAAGAAATTTAGTATAAATGCTAGCAGATTGCGTATTATTCCAGATAGGTTTTCAATGCATGAACCAAAGTTATCAATTCTTGAAAATTTGCTGTCAGAGGTTTATTGGTTATTTTATATCAGTGGGGCTTTATTCAGATATAGCTAAGACGTATGCTTTTCAAATGGCTGCAAACATGAAATTAATTTTTACTGTTTTTCTAATCTTTCAGTAGAAAGTGAGTGTCAAGTTGTAGCTCATTGCTTCTTTAAAGAAATTCTTTGCAGGAAAAATTCTGTTTCATCATCTGTAACAGTTCCTTAACCAGATACAACAGGTGTGTCTAAAGTTTCTAAGAACTCTGATACTGGGCTAAAATCTCTCAGTATGGCAAGCATGCTTCCTGGTCAAAGTGTTTTCCAGCTTTGCACATCCAACAGGTCTGGAACAAAAGGTAATGCAGTATTTTGTAAATACCTACAAAGGCTGAGCCTTGAAATTTGCAAATAAAAATTGTTTCTCTTTGTTGCAATTAATTTGATATTAGAACTTTATTTTTTCTATGTTGAAATTTTCACAGGATAGCTTAAGACATAGATAGGGTAGTGATGGTGTGTATTATTTAACTCGTATGTGGTTTTCATCTTTGAAAATTATTTCATCCATAGTGTGCTAGTGTCAATAAGTCATTTTGTGATCATTGTGATAAATGTGGATGACAAGTAATGATGTTCTCTCATAATCTTTGTTCACAACAAAATTTATGGACAACGACATATAATTTTTTTTACCTCATCAGCCTTAGTTTGTTCAAGAGAAAGCTACAGTTGTCGAATATTTAGTTTGTGTGATGACACTTTGACTCTTCAAGAGGAGAACAATTCTGAATTTAATGGAAACATTTCATCCATTTGTTTCAGGTAGATTATATGTTATTAATTGTGAATCACTTACATATATTTTACTGTTGGTTGATCAGAAATTTTTTTTCTTATTAAGTGATATTTTCAATGTGAAACAAACACAGACACCTGCATCCAAAGTGTAAAAAAGATCAAGTGTAAGAAATTATTTTGAGGAGCTCAGATTTGGGGGAAAAAAATGCATTTGAAGTTAAAGCAAAGAGAATCATGTGCATTTTAACCAGCAGTCTCCTCCCCCTTCAATGTTGTTGTTTTATCAGAAAATCCTGAGAATCTTTTCTTTTTTTTTTTCTTTGAGACAAACCCTGTCTTCAAATATTTTTCAAGGCAGTTATTTTGTTAATTTGCTCAATGTGAGATGGCGCTTGACACAACTTTGAAGTCGTGGTTTGAGAATTTGCTCCATCTGTGTTAGCGGATCAGAGATCTGTTGAATTCTTAGCTTTGCTGGCCGGTCAGTGAAACTTGGAGCAATCATGATTCCTGAAAGATTATGTAGTTAGGAAAAGGATATTGAAAATACTATCATGACAATCCTCAGACCTGATCTGGTCCATTACATTTTAATTATAAGCTTTTCAGTAGTCAAATTGAAAATGAAAAGGACATAATTTTATGTAAAGTGTCAGGAAAATTTTACTTTTTTTTTCACATATTTTCAAGAAATTTTATCTCTAGCAAATCTCAGTTAATGTGAATTATTAGAAATTGCAATACTTTTGAATGTACATTTTATTACATTTTGAGAGTGGTTTTTTTTAGTTCTTGGCAACAGTATATTAAATCTTTAAGTGTTGAAATAAGAAAAAAGACTTTTGCTAATTCAAATATCATATTTTTATCCCTTAATACTTCTTGCTTTTCTTTTCCTCTTTCAGTCCATATATGGAAAATGAGATTTTGGCATCTTGTCCAAATGGCGATATACACCTATGGGATATTGAATCTTCTACGAATCCTCTCAGATATGGGAAAGAGGACAGAAAGTCTCATGTGTATGAGCCGTGGTCCACATCTTTCTTTGGTGGACACCCGCGCCATATTGTGATGGCAAATGAGACATCTGTACTCTCATTTGATCATAGAGTAAGTTTCTTTTCATTGAAATAAAGATTTAGTATATGCGCAAATTTAAAAGTTTATTAAGAGAGAAGGAGGAAAGATGTGGTAGCAGAGAATGAGACAGAGACTGATAGAGATGAAAACATAATATAAAAACATTTCATTATAGGCTGAACGTTAAATAAAACTTAAATTTATAGAGTAGGGACTCCCAATTTTCATTCCTAAGCTTAACAAAGTGTTTAAAATGAATTAAAATATGTCCTCTCTACCCTGTGCATGATTAGGACAAGTTTCAAGAAGGTGTGGTCCTCTTTGCGCTTTCTGCATCATTCACAACAGCAGATGAGCAGATCATGGCTGCATGCTGTGTAGGATTTCCTTACCATTGTGTGGCAACTGACTATAGCCTGTTCCTGTTGGACAACAGATTTCCAAAGACACCTGTAGGATTTTATTTGTTTTATCTTAGTTAAGTAGAGCTCTGAAGTTAAGAATCAAATGGGGTAAGGGGAAAGCCATAATAAAGGAGTGTCATTTTTGAGGTTTCATTATATGACAGTAATCTCCCATAACTCATTTTTTCCCCATGATAGCATCTACATATCTCATGAGCACGTAGTTATATCTTCTTAGTTGTATTGTCAATCTAAATGGTATAAGTTTGAAAATTCTTTTAACGCATTCTTGTTTGGCATTAAGACACAAAAAAAACACAAATTTGTTTCTGACTCAGGCAAAGAAATTTAGTGGAGGCCTTATGCTTTTTCTGTGCTGTTGACAAATTTATCCCTGTCAATCAAAGACAAAATTTTCTAGCTTTGTTCCTAGGTTACTCTATTCTCCAAACAGTGGTTTCCCTTGCATTGTAGATCATGACTGTACTGATTTCCATTAGCAAACTTAGAGGATTTTTAGTACTTAGTAATGCTCTAAATAAACAGCTTAAAATTATGTATATGCACAATTTTTAGTGGGTTTTGAAATGCAACTAAGACACTATAAATGATTTAAAGATGTACTGTGTATGTTGTAGACACAGAATACCAGGCTGGCGTATATTTAGATCTTGCATGTTCTTCTTTCTTATAAATAATTTTGTTCCTAAAATTTATGTCTTGAAGAAACATATATATATATATATATATATATAAGCCATGCATTATGTTCAGATACAATGTTTTGAATATAACATTTAATTTTTATTAAAAAAAAAAAGTTATTTTTAAACAGGGTCCAACATGGTGCTTAGATGGAAGTATCCCACCATAGTGTATCTACTAATTCAGATAACAGACATAGCTTTGGAAGGACTAATTTCAATAAGAGTTTGAAAGGCTTGGTCATACAATTAGTAATCCATTTCTCTCAAGTTTATAACCAAACAGGGGAAGAAAAAAAATAGCATTGACAAACATGAGAACCATTGCATCGGTGTGACTATATCCCCTTCAAATGGCATCTACTAGGAATTTGACCAAAAATCAGAAACATTTGCTACAAGGTGTTATATTTACTGAAGACATTCCAGCTCCATGTTTGTTATCTTACTATCTTTACTCAATCCTTTTTGTGATACTTAAGATTAACTCCACTTTATATGCCAACATCAAACACCATAAAAACCATAATCATATTTCAAGTGTCAGAACGGAGTGAACATGCTGAAAAGAATTTCTTTAAAAATTAGAGAACATGATGTTTTAATTAGTTTATTGAATGATTTGATTTAAAAAAAAAAGGCAGTCTGTTAATATTTAAGACTCTTTGTTTCTGACATGCAGGTGTTAATTTGGAGCACTGAGATGATATCACCACCACAATATTTACAGTCATTAGAAGCACGAGAAGAGAGCAGTATGTTACATTTTCAAGATTGCCTCTTTTTCCATTAAAGAGTAGAAGGAAAAACAGGATAGGCCCCAATCAATGTTAAAATGAAAGTGTAATAGTTTGTAAAACTTAGCTGATAACATTTACCTTTTTCAATGTAAATAAGTAAATATATTTTATACCAAGCTGAAAATATTTAAGGAAATATGTGAGCTCTGTCTATTGAAAATGAAATTGGTCCTTTTTCTCAAAATGGTACCAACCAAATTTGCGAACCCCTAATGTACCTGATACAATCTTCAAATAATTTATCTTGTTCAAATTGCAGATTGTTTCCTTTTGTACTAGACCTAATGCCACCTCAAAGAAACAAAAGAATGACAGATGATTGTTCAACCGAGCAAATTACAGTTATTGAAAAAATAAACTTGAGTGAAACTGTTTATGTACAATGCTATATGTACTTCTTTTATTTAAAGAAAATATTGAAGTGTTTTAAAACTTCTCTTGCATGTTTTTTGCTGTATAACTGATGTTTTCATTGTTATTTTAACACTCTCTTTCAGAAAAGCTTGTGCTCTTGGCTTCTCAACAACCAGCAGAGGTGATGTGTTTCCCTGTGGACATGACCAAGGCTCGGCCGCCAACTGCACCAATTTATCCTTGGAGAGTGTCCAAAATCGAGTTAGTCTTTTTTTTTGTTATCATCATCCTGTGTCTTAACATATATCACCTGTGAAAATAATTATCTTAACAACTAATCTGTGAAAAATATATTTATATTAGTCAAACTAGTATAAATATTCCTTAAGATTTTTTATTTAGTAGACATCAACTTGCACGAACCTTCCTGGAAGTTCCTTAATATTTCAGCATCAAACATTTTAGTATATGCGAGATATTTTTATCTCTACTTAAACTGTCCTATGGATGTTTTAATTTTATTTTTTCAATGTAATTATCTTTAATTATTCTTAAAATATCTATGGGGCTGACAAGTTTTATCTTGTCCATAAATGGATATATCTTGGTGCACTAATAGATTAAAATAATAAGTTTAAATTGTAGTTAAGATAAGTTGAAAAGCCACCAAAAAATTGATTCTCAGGTTGAACTATGACTGAATTTGACATTCAGATTGATTGTTTGGAAATCTGATGATTATTTAGTTAATATATTTCATAAGTTTGTCAGCCACACTTATTTTATGAATATCTTTATAGCATTGTAGGATAAGTACTTCACTATTGTAAAATAAAGCGTGATAAATCAATTAAAAAAAAACAAACAAAAGAAAAATGGTTATGATTTTAGAGAAATGACCAATGGAATATGTGTTTGATAACAAGCTGATATAGATAATCTCTATAGAGATGTATTATCATTTTCAGTTTGTAAGATTCATTACTAATATTTTTATCCAGTATTACATTTATCTTAAGTTACCTTGTACATGATTAACTTTTATATCTTCAAATATGTCCGCAGTGAGTTCAGCTCAATCTTTTCAGCAACTGACACAGCAGTAAGCAGAAGATTTAAAAATTCTCTGGCAGGCTTTACTGCTCCTGCACCAAATCCAGATGGCAGTTTCACTGTTTATCAAGTAAGAGCATCAAATTTTAAGTACATCATGAAAAATAAAAGTACATGGTTCTCCTGCTGTATGATAAGGCAGCTACCAACCAATAATGCTGAGGATGAATTAGAAATCTAAAACATTTTTGAGCCAAAGCTTGTCAAGCACAAGCTAGAGTTATACCATCTACATGACATTATATAGTTCCTTCTCTTCAAACAAAAAATAATACCCCTAACATTCCAGGGAACATGAAAAAGCTTTTGAGTTGAAATAAATCATGTTTGTGGTTTGAACTAGAAAAGGCAGTATTGTGTTTGTAAAAAGCTTATGGGATGTTGTGGTCTAATGTTAGACATACAGCTAACAGAGCAGGAGATCTGGGATTAATTCCTGGCTTGGCCATGTGTTGTGTTGAATATTTGGGGCAGAGTCTTTAGACACTTTTTTTTTATGTTGCTGAGGTGAAAAATGAGTACCCAGTTATAGGGTTCTATTTTAATAGCTGCTCCTCTTTTATTTGAGAAAGTATTTTTAATTGATAATGGCTTGCTGGGAAAGTGCGATATCAAAGTTTTCATTTTTATATTTAAAAGAAAGTTTTAACGCTTGTGCTTGATCACCAAAGGTGTAAAGTTAATGATCTGCTGATAACTCGAACTTTGCCAATTCTCTTTCTGCTGTTTGTAAGATTTTCCTTTTATGCTCTTCAGTTTAACATGATAATTTTTATCTTTCATGCAACCAAGAATAGTGGGTAATAAGTCTGAATGGGAAATCCAAGTGAGAAAGTTTCCTTCCTTAATAAGGTTTTTATTTAGAAAAGAATCACAAATCAAAATGTACATTTTGCTCAGTGTGTTTCCTGTTCTATTTTACAGCTTGATTCATGTGGTGACATCTTTTACCAAACCTTTGATCCTGAGAATTCTAGTGAATTGCCATCACATTTGGGAGATTCCTCCACTAGTACATATTCAGAGCCATTTAAGTGCTTTAAAGCTTGCAGAGATGATCAAAAGGCAGCAGCAAAATCCAGGGTAGAACAGTGGCTCTCTGCTTTGGAACTTCAGAGTTTTTCTAATTCACCAAATGCACCTATTTCAAACCTTGATAAGAAAGATGGAGGCCCAAAACTGCTTGATATTGGTGTGTTTTTGATTTGTCCCACTTTCATTTACCTCAGGTTCATTTAAAATATTTGTTTTTATCTTCAAGAAGTCAAAATTTAAAACTGAAGGTCTAAGGTTAAACTCGCTGTATTCACACTGACATCACTTTTTCAATGATTAATAATGCTGTTCAGGTTAAAAGGGAGTGAACCAACAGCATAGACATAGCCTTGGTCATCCAGGCATGTTTGTTTTGCTGGGATGTGTTTGAAGTCTTAGGTACAACCCACAAAGAGAAAGGTGCATTGTATGTTGGTAGTATAAATCATTAGCCAAACCTGTGCGTTAAGAAGATGTGATTTGTAGGCTTTATGAATTGCAGCCATAAAGTTTACTCAGGGCATAGTTGCATTGCCTCAGGTTCTTCTTTAATGTGTTAAAACTTGGCAAAATTTGGTGATACTTGATATGATAAGGACAGATCTCGAAAGCAAATACTTAAAGGTCTGTGTGACAATTAAGTCAGTGCTGCAGTCATGTATATGCACCATTTAAGTCTGGAATAATTTCACATAACAGTGAATATAGTGCATAATGATGAGTGTGATTTTTTAACTTTTCACATTGCCAATATTTGAACATGATTATTGCAACAAATAATTCAATGTAAAAAAGTCTTTCCTCTTATCATTTGTAGGGAGCAAAATGCTCTGAATTTTTTTTTATATCAAATTTACAATTTATTCACAATATAGGCAGCTGACTTTAGCTTCAAATACTATAACCCTGGTGAATATTTTTTTATTATGAATATCTGTATCAAATCAGTGTTGGTCTTTAAGGCCAAACTACTTATTTTACTTTGATCAATGTACAAATCAATTATATAAGGATACATCTATACGATAAATTTAAAAAAAATCTTTTTGCGTCAGATTTTGTATACATGTGTGTGTGTGTGTGTGTGTATATATATATATATATTAAATAACTTACACAATTGTTGTGGATGAGTTTTGAGAATTTTGAGAATTCTATGGATTTTGCTGTGCCTAAAATATTCCCGTGAAAAACATGCAACTAAAATTGATATATATATTTTTTAATCAATCATGAGATAAAATAACATTTTAAACATTGTATATCACCACAGATCCAAAGCTGATGTCTGAAATATTCAGCTGTTCTCCATCAGAAGTGGAACAAATAGAGCAAGAACAGGTACTTTTTATTTATTCATAAAAATATTATTTAAAACTTCAAATGAAAGCATTGCAGGTTTATATTTTAATCCTTGCAAGGAAAAACATACAAAATATTCGGCACATTTGTCAACTTCCTCAAAAAACTATTTTTTTTTTATTGCTTATGATTACTCATTGAAGTATATAAATAGTGTTGGTTTCAATTTATTTTCAACTGCAGGCTGATCACACAAAAACTAGGAAAGTAAATCCCAATTGGCCACATGTAAAACTGAATCCCCTCAAGAAACTCCTGCATGAAAAAAAGCAGACACAGTTGCTATTGGCATTGAGAGATGGTAAAGACATCAGCGAACTGTTAAAAAAGAGGGTTTGTATATTTTTCGTACTCTTTTTCTTTTATGGGAATGCAAGATTGATCTTCCAAAGATGACTGAAAAATCATGCAAAGAGAAAGTGGAAATATACATTTACCAACAATTGGCATCTTTTGTCATGGGTTAGGGTCCCGAGTTTCAGCTACATCTTTTTCAATAGCAAAGTTTTTCTTTAGAAGATTGTCTTCAAACACATCTGATGCATCCTATTTTATTTCAACATTATGGCCTGTTTTAATGCTTTGAAGGGTCTAGTTCCTCCAGAGCAGCCATTCAAAACTTTTTAAAGAACTCCATGATAAAAACCAATGCATTGCTAGATATTTTCCTGTATTTAAAGCTTGAACAGTAAAGTATATTTGTTCCTATCATAAATAGGCTTAACAATAAGACAAAACTGCCAAATAAAGCATAGATAAGGTAGTTCAAAGCTTTTTTAACCTTGCAGACCTACTCAGGGCTTTGTTCATTGTATTTTTGTTTTTAGCATCCAGCCATAACAAATTTAATATGTGAAAGTGAGGAAATGATGATGATAGCAAAGACTTTTTCCAGTGCAAGTTATCTCCTGCTTTAGCTACATCACCTGTATTGGGAGCAGAGCTGTACTTTTCCTTCAACTTGAGTTTTGCACAATTTTGAACAATTCAAAATAGGGTTAAAATATGCAAAAATAAATTAAAACTGACATTTCCATTTCCTTTTCAACATGTACCCCAATCCTGTTTTGTTAATCATCTCTCTCTCTCTCTCTCTCTCTCTCTCTCTCTCTCTCTCTCTCTCTCTCTCTCTCTCTCTCTCTCTCTCTCTCTCTCTCTCTCTCTCTCTCTCTCTCTCTCTCTCTCTCTCTCTCTCTCTCTCTCTCTCTCTCTCTCTTTCTCTCTCTCTCTCTCTCTCCCCACCCCCTCCCTCCTGTAAAACTGTCTTCTAAACCAGATTAATGTAAAATTCTGTTTTGTTTAACTAAGATAAAGCCCATAATTTTTTTTGTCTAACGACTTACTCTGGTTTTATCAGGAGGCCCGCCACTTACGTCTTAAACTGTTGAAAAGAAGAACATTTTCTAGGGAAGAGAGGCAAAACAATCCAGAGAAAATTAAAAGGTGAATATGTTGTGTTTGTATTCAATAGTTGTTTGTCTGATTAGTAGGATGCAGTATTCAAAACTGCTGAGAGCTAACTTAAATTTTTCTTGAAATATCCTTAGAAACTAAAATCATTGAAAAATAAAGAATACTAGATCTACATATATAGTGATAGCGGACCTTTAAATTTTTATATCTTTTCATACTGAAAATATGTTTTCCTCAGGGTTGATTTTACATTTTGAAATGAATTTTGCAAAGTCTAAGCATAGAAATATAAATAGATTTACTTTTTTGTTATAGAGGGAAAGACCAAAAGGGATTAAAAGACAATAACATTAAGAAGCAGTATCTTTGACTCATTGATCAAAAATGTCTATTTTAGAAATTTTCAAGCAAATGCTGAAACAACACAATTTTGTGATGTTGTTTATCTTGGACAAAATTTTTATGCTGTGGGCTAAATGATTGTATTTTTTTATCTGTTATATTTCTTTCCTTTGTTTCATAAGTATTTTTTAACTATAGTTATTCTATCCCATTTGATCGATCATGTTTGTCATGGAAATGTGCTACAAATTGTAACTGATAATTATTATCATTGTTTGATTAAAAATTTCAGTGAACCCAAACTTGAAACCATATTTCCATGAATTCTGTTTCATTTGTTTGAAAACCAGGCTTAAAGGTAGAAAATCAATCAAATTTTATTGATTTGTCCTTCTTATGAAAGTATACATTCTGTCTTTCTATAATAGGTGAAGAAAAGCTTTAGTTCAGTTTTATAAGTCAAAGTAGTATTTTCAATCACTATCCCTTATAGAACTACCATTTTTATAGCGCTTTTCCGAAATAAAAGTTCAAATTGCTTTACACATCATTCAAACTCCACTGACCAAAATTGAAAACAGTAGTTTATAGCCAATACAGTGAAATCCACTTATATCGACAGCCGCTTTATCAACATTTTCAGATAATGACGCGATTGCTAATTCCAAATTTTGTCCTTCTTTATCATTACCAATTAAATTCTATTATATCGACATGATTTTATGATTTCTCCACTTTATCGACATGCCGCGCATGAAAAACTAGCCAAAACCAGGCTTCAGAGACTGAGAAACTCGTCTCTGCCAGGCATCAAAAAGGGAAAAAAATCGTGCTTGGTATACGCTTTGCTAAGACAAGTTGTAGAGTGATCTAGATCTACCCCTCTCACGCATAGTGAGAGACATACACACTGTAGACAGTGCACCCACTACAGCCCCTTTTTCGGAGTGACGTCCCTTTTTTTTTCTCTCTCTTTACTCCTATAATTTTATTTATCGACATTATATTTTCTTCCGATGGCATGTTGATGTAAGCGGATTATACTGTATATACATAGTTAATGTTTAAAATATGTTCATAAAATGTCATAGATTGTTTTATTACAATTCACAATATGACATTTGTAAAAACTAACAAGAGCACACAAATATCCAAAAAATAAAACAAACACCCCCCCACCCCTATAAAATCTGATCATGAATACTTGCTAACTACTACTCAAGGTAGGTAAGAAAGCTCATAAAGTAAAGCAGAAAATCATCAATGTAGAAAACAGAAGATTCACACTCTGAGACAAAAAAAGATACCAATAAAAAAAACTCAAAAGATTACAAATCAGATCTTTTGAAAACATCTGAAAATACACATTTTAAGGCTCTTTTTTAAATGTTCTAATTATTGGAAGAAATTTCACGCGTTATGTTAATGTTTCACACATTAAATGATATGAAAACAATTTTGAGCAAAAAAAAAAAAAAAATAAACTTGAGATTCTCATGAATAAATTTGAAGAGAATGTAAATTTCTTTGAGGTGCAGAGATTTATTGGGATAAAAACTGTCATAGAGATTTTGTCCACTGGAACAGCATTTGAAGATGATGATAGGCAGGCAATGCAACTCTTTTACAAGGATAAATTTCTTAATCTTTTAGGGATTTGTTTTACTTGGCAATCTGCATGATTTTGAATTGGTTATATTTGTTTTTAATGTTTTCAAGTGATATTTTGTAAGATCAGTTGCAAGTACTCTGACTGTGATTTAATCTTTTGTCAGAGTAGAGGTGTCCCAAGCTTTTTAGAAGTTATTCGAAAAAATTTTATGTAAATTAAAATTGAAGGTTTTCATAAAAATGTATACCTTGACAAGTTTTTATCCTTTGGTTAAAGCATTATCTGATGAATTTTATTACAACTTTGCTTGATAATATTGATAAATGTACATAGATTACTTTGATTGCAAGAAAGCTGTGACTGCAACATAATAAAAGACTAAACAAATTGAAGGAATTGGAATGTGTTTTCATAATCCCACAAAATTAAGACATGGCTATTAAATTTTTTGTTTATGAGCGATTTTGAAAGGAAGATTAAATTGTAAGAGATTTGCAGCTTGAAATATGTAATAGTACTTCTCAAGTTTCTAGTATATTTTATCTCTCTTTTACATATTTATAGTTCCGTTAACAATTTTTAAAATAAATTGTTAAAGAAATCAAGAGTCATTTTTTAAAATCATAGACCTGCACAAATCTGATCAAGTGTTTTTGTTTATTTTCAGAAACAAGCTTTATCAAGCCAGAAAGAACCGCAAACAGATGGAGCAAAGTGCAACTAGCAGCATATCTCATTCATATACACTTGAATCAAACCTCAACAATCCCCATATCCCAAATTCTGAACAGGTAAACATCTTGGAAAATTCGAGTAGATCTGAGGAAATTAATATTTTTAATGATGAACATCAGCTACCTCAAGAGAGTTCCACTTCTGTAGAGGAACCAAGGCCAGAGTGTATTCCTAAAACTGAAACTAATGACAATGACAAACAGCCAGAGCCTTATAGTGACCAAATGAACCCAATATACTCAAAAGAGGAAGAATCAGAGACACAGCCTTCAATCTCTCACTCACCTCGTATAGGTACCCCATCTCTTTTTTTATCCTCTGCCTCATCCTCATCCTCCTCATCATCATCATCAGAAGAAGAAATTGTAGTCAGGCAGGAGAGAGAGCGTGAGATCGAAGATCAGGCTCACAGCAGACATACTTCTCAAAGCCATCAAGAGACACTGCCTTACAGCAATGTTATATCTTGGCTTCTCTTCTCCAACAGCAACAAAAAGGGAACCTTAGAATCTCAAAGGAATGAACCAACAACTTCAGTACCGGCCAAAATATCTCCTACCTGTGCTCCAGATTCATCTTCTACAATAAATAAAGTTGATCTCTTAGCTGATATTGAGAGAAAGACAGATAATATTGAAGATACTCATGAAGATGACGAAGTCTCCATGTGCTCTAGCCAACGAGAAAACACTCTGGCAAGACCTGATCTCAGAAGGATGGTTGATCCACTTCTTTCTGGTTTTCTTTCATCGCCTAAACGAGCAAAGAAAATGAGACAAACTATTCTTGAGTAATTTACAAAGTTAGAAAAAAAAAATGTACACAATCTTTTAAAATAAAATTAACAAAATATTTTCAAGAGAACTGAACAAAGGTGTAGATTCTCATTATTCTTTACATATTTCATTTTTACTTACTGTTCTGCTTATAAAGATATTGCTAATCTGGGATAATTTTTAAAATCAAATTTAGCCTAAAATGGGTCTCTAAGTGTCAGTAAAGGAGCTTCTAAAAGAAAGTTCAATTTGGACAAATGATCCTACTCTCAGGAATAACCTTTCATTTGCATTTATAATAATACACACTATTATCAATTATTAATAGAGAGACCCTTTAAAGCTTAATGAACATTGAAATTTCCTCATTTCTGAGGCACAATTCATACTTTTTCTTTAAATATATCCATGCTTGTTAATATTTCTTCTTCTCCAGTATAGTGCTCATGCATAGATAAGTGATTTCAGGGAAAATGTGGTTAGTTTAGATTTATATATCCTATAAAGTTTTACGCTATTCATAAAGCTGCAGTGAATAAGCAATTATGGCTGAGGTAATCCAAGATCTTATTTTAAACCACATGGCAGAGAATAAATTTTAACAGGCTAGGCTTGACTAAAGGGTTTCTTGTTCCTTACATGAACTAATTGATAAACAAGTTTTGTGGTTTTCTTATTTGAATGGCATTCAGATGAAAAAATCACTTTCAGAAAAACTGAAATTACAATAGTATTAAAATGCTGCTGCTATTAATGCTTTTTGTTGCAATCCGTATAGCTATGTCAGCACGTTTACATTCCTCACACCAAAGATTAACTTTAAAATAACTCATGCAAGACAGAATGGGGTTTTACATCATAATTTTTCATTGTGTTTTCTTATCCGACACAAATAATAGCAAGAAAGAAAAAAAAAGGAAAAAATCTCATACAGCAATTTGGATAAAAAATCTACCCCCTCCAGAATTAAGGCCCCACAAGTTCATGGTGCTCAGGAGCTCATGCAATGCTTTGCTTTTGACTATTATATCATTTCAGATTTTGCCTTGGCCTACATTTCAGCTTTATAAATTTCAAAAATAATTTTCAGAGCTTATCATCTTAGTCTGCTTTAAGTTCCTCATCATGTCTATTGGTGCAAGTCTTGTGTTTACTGCCAGAGTCCACTTTAGTGTAGTTTTTAGATTTGAAAGTATTTTGCTCATATCAAAATTTCAAAGCAGAATGTTATTGGCTGATTCTTCACTTCATTCCTCATTATTTAATTGCCTTTTGTGAAAATATTATTATTGAAATAAAAAATGAAGAAACTGACAAGTTTTTTAAATTCAAAAATGCTTTTTTTAAAGTATACATGCAAATTTAAAATTGTTCAATCTTATCAACTGTATATCAAGAAAAACTTCTGTTTCATTGTTTCTCAAAATTTGAGGGCACTAGGAACAAACTTGTAAAATGGTTGGAATGTTCAAGATGAAAAATTGTTAGTCAATACAAGATAAAGAACAAATTTTAAAATTTTGCAATGATGTGAATGAGAGTTCTCTATGAGCATTGCATAAAAAGTAAGAAAAAAAGATTTATACAGCTATTATATATTTATATTTTGTGCAAGTAAAATTGGCAGAAGGAAAAGAAATATGCAAACTTTCAAAATCCTCAAATTATGTATGGCCTGAGACACACCAAACTTGCATGCAAGCAACCCTGATGCTATGGAACCTTTATGTGAAATATATCAAAAACAAAACAAAACAAAACCTAAAACAAAACAAAAAACAAAGAACAAGGTAACTAAAAAAAAAACACCCAACAACCAAAACCGATAGATAGTCAAGTTCAGTCCAAGTCTTTATTTGCTGTGGAAAACAGGCTTACACCCCAAACCAAACAATATTACAAGGAGGCTATCAAAGACACGTTAGACTAATCAAACTTTATGAGTGTGTATACAAACATAGAGAGGATCTTTTGGTGTTTGACGCTGCCGCCGAAATCTTACTTATGTGGCCAGAGGGTGTTGGTTTGAAAACAGCTGAGCACCTTTCGTTAGCCAAACTTGATTGCTTGAACTTTTGATTGATGCAGTGGCGATCGATCTGGTTCTTTACGATTTAGTCCACAAATCTCCAAAAAGCCACGAGAATCTATGTTGCAAGGTCCGTCAATTGATTCAGGGTCCACTTGTCTGCAAAGAGATCACCAGTTTTATATATCCCGTTTATTTATAGGCATATGTTTATGATTCATTCCTACAGTGTTTTTATGACCTATGCTTTCCAAATTTATTTTATGGTTTCAAACTCCCTATGAATGATTATGATCTAAGCTCTTCTGGATTCCATATCTACTGGGAAAGTTATTTTTCTTCTCATGATTGGTGTGACTGAGCATCGCTCATGGTAATATTCACCTCGATTTTCTGCTTAATTCATTAGTACATATATACACGCTTCCAGTCGATGAGAGCTTTTTATGTCTTCAGACTGCGAACTTTTTTCTTCTTGGCTTGAATTTCATGCTATTAACTACCCTGACGACTCTTGCGACTTTACACGTTGGATAGTGAAATCGAATAATAATAATAATAATAATAATAATAATAATAATAATAATAATAATAATAATAATAATAATAATAAGTAGGTAGAAACTCATTGGGGAGCTAGATAACAGGGAGTCTTCAGAGAAGAAACCCCCCTTGTGGCAAGTGTTTCGACCCTGAACCTCTGACACTCTAAGGGGGCCGGGCCACACCCAGGTCATGACTCCCAGGTGTCTCCCTGTTATTTTTTTTTTTTTTTTTTTTTTTTTGCACAGCGCCAGGATTCGAACTCATACCCTCATCTCTTGATGGATTGGTGATCCCGGCGCTGTACCACTTCGCCAACTGGTCCTGCGATGGTTAGAGCATTTTTAATCCTTATGAAGGAACCTCTCATTCCTCCTGCTCCAGATCCACCGGGAACTGTTTTCGGCTATTTCCAGTAATTTTAGAGCTTTTGTTCTTTTGTTGCCACATATTGAAAGTTTAGTTAGAAGGTCGTAGACTGATGACCCTACGAATCCTCTGGCACCAACCTTAACGGGCATCACCACAGCTTTGTATCCGGCATTTTCTAGCTCTTTGGTCAGGTTCATGTATTTCTCTCTTTTGTAAATGTGGGCCTCTTCCATTCTGTTTTCGTATGGTACTGTTAGCTCCACCATGATCAATTGTTGTGTGGAAGCTGAATGGATTACGATATCAGGCCTTAATCTCGTTTCTTTGATTATACTGGGATGACTGTCCCATTCTGGAAGATCTGCTGAAACATCCCAGTCATCACAGCCGTCTAGAAGGCCTTTTATCTGGTTTGTTGTCCTCACCGGCCTTCCGTGCCATGACTTAGCGCCTCCCTCTGTTGTGAATATCAACGCGTTGGTATTAGGGAAGGTAGTCTCTCCTTTAGCCGTGCTTATGATTGCGGCAAGTTCCTGAAGGACTCTGTTATGCCTCCATGTGTATCGCCCCTGTGAGAGGGCGATTTTGCAAGAGCTCAAGACATGCTCTGTGGTCTGCCTGCCTTGGCATAGCGGACAAGTGGGGTCCTCTTTCTTTCCCCACCGTACCAGATTTGTGTTTGAGGGCAGGAGATCGTACACTGATCTGATGAGAAAGCTGATCCGAAGTGGCGCCATGTGCCAGATCTCATTCCATGTGAGGGATTTCTGCAGGGCATTATCCCAATTAGTCCATTGTCCCTGTTGAGGTTGCTGGACTGCTTTCTGAACCCTTCTGGAATCTTCATTGAGCCGTATCTCATTAATGACCATGTCTCTTTTCTCTTTCCCTTCTGCTTTTGACCACCACTTTGCTGTAGATGATCCTAGCCCTTTGCGGTCAGTTTGAGTTTGCCCAATCACTTCTTTAATCTTAAGGCACTCCTTAGCTTCGTCTACGGCTTCGACAACTTTCCATTTCCTACCTGTCTTTATGGTCGGTTGCACTGTCTTCACAATTGGGTCCTCGGAGTCTTCTAACATCGAGAGTAGCCTGGCTTTGCCACATTTATACTCTTCCAAGATGGATTTTAGTGGGAATCTCAACTTTGCTTTACGGCAGTACATTGCCACATCTGTGAGACCCAGAGGTACCCCTAACCACCTCCTGGTGAACTTATTGATCTTAGCTTCTATTGCCTCCTGTAGTTGAGCAGATTTCATAGACCAGGAGTGGCCAGAGGAGCTTCGGAATTAGCATAAACTGTAGGCACCACACTTTTAGCTTACCCTGAAGGCCACATCTGTTGATGGCTAGCAGGCCTTCGGTAGCAAGTTCTACTGTTTCAAGTCCTCTTTTGGTATCTTTCATGGATGAATCGTACCATCTCCCAAGGCTCTTAACTGGTTCTTGACTGACCGTTGGTATCTGCTAACTGGCCACTGTGAATATCGTCGTCGCATCTATCTTACCTTTCCTGACTGAAAGACTGCGAGACTTCTTTGGTTTGAATTTCATCTTGCACCATGCGATTAAGACGCCAAGGCGCTCTAGCATTCGGCGTGTTTCGTCTTCCTTTGAGCAGATTATGGTGGTATCATCCATGAATGCTTTCAAAGGAGGCATGTAGCAACCACCACCTAGATTTGCCGGGCCTGCGCTATCTTCTCCTGCCTTTAAGATGACTTCCATAGCCATGACGAACAGGATTGGTGATATAGTACAGCCCATGGCGATTCCAATTTCCAAGTTGATCCAGTCTGTGGTGTAGCTATTAGTGGAGAATCTCATCCGGAAAACGCTGAAATAGTCATCTAGCATGACTTGTATATCCTCCGGAACATGGTACATCCTCAGCGCCAGCTGAATCATTTGGTGTGGTACCGATCCGTAAGCATTTGCCAGGTCCAACCAAATGACGTCGAGGTTAAGTTTCTCCGATTTTGCTCTTTGAATAGCTTCCCAGATCATTGTTGCATGCTCTAAGCATCCAGAAACTCCGGGGATGCCTCCTTTCTGGACCGAGGTATTTATGTACCCATTTTCAGTGAGATATTTTGTTAAGCGGGATGCCATGACTGAGAAGAATATCTTTCCTTCTACATTCAACAGCGAGATTGGTCGAAACTGATTTATTTCAGTCGAGTTTTGCTCCTTGGGTATATAAACTCCATCAGCAGACATCCACTGCTCACTGATCTTGAGGTTGCTCCATGCTCCTCGGAGAATTTTGTGTAACCGCTTTAGAAAGTTTGGACATCTTTTATACGGAAGACATATAGATATTTTATACAGAAGCCATTGGGGCCTGGAGTTGACTTGGCTCTTGATTTTTGCACTACTGCATTGATTTTTTTCAAGCTTGGTGGTTTGCTATTGAATTATTCTCCGGGAGCAGCTGGCCACACCAGACCAGCAGGTTCACTTAGAGGTATTCCTCTATTTGGATCAGAATATGTTTTCCTCAGGTGAGACTCCAGCTGTTCTTTCTGTACTGAAAGAGAACCTGATCTTGGTTGCTGGAAGAGTTGTCTTGCAAACTAAAATGGATCTGTGTAGAAGTGTTCCTGGTTCTTTTTCTTTTGACTACGTCTCTTCCTTGCGGATTCTGCTCTGCTCAGTGCTGAGTGTCTCGTGTTCAAACCTCGACAAAGCTCATGCAGCCCATTTTTCTCTTCTTCAGTTGCTGATTTCATTTGTGTCCTTAATTTTTTCCTCTGCTTTCTGAGGGTTTCCATCTCACGTTGCCTTCTACTCTTCTTAGGTTCTTTTGTGGGTTGGTGGTGTTTAGCCCCGAAGGTTTTAAGACATGTCTGGTAGATAATGTCACCGAAAGTGGAAAGTTTGTGCTCCAAAGTGCTCTTCCCGATGAGCTTGTCCAATTGTAGGATTATTTTGCTATCCAGAGCTTCCCATTGTTCTTTTGCGCTTGCTGGTGGGAAATTGATCTTCTGGCGTTTAGCGTTGATGAGCTGTCGGAATTCTTCGTCAGACTCCTCAGCGTGGATTTCCTCAGCATGTGGTTTTGAACCTGGCTTTGGTTTTCCGACGTCTTACCTGCCTGAGCAGTGCGCTGCTGTTGATTCGTCGAAGCATTCAAGCAGCCCATTTTAGTCCTGTGGATCTTCATCCCTCTTTCGGTGGTAAATCTTCTGCCACATACACATTGGTAGTCCATTTCCAAATTGCTCCGTTGTTCTAATCTCGTAGTCCTTTGGGCGTTTTCAGTCGTGATCGATTTGTCAGCTATTGATCCATAATTCTCTCCCCCTTTCGGTGGATCGTGGGAGCATAATAATAATAATAATAAAAATAATAATAATAATAATAATAATAATAATAATAATAATAATAATAATAATAATAATAATAATAGTACGTATCGGAAGGAACTCCTGAAATAACTGCTCGTGACGGACTAGGTTGTTATTTACGTAATTTTCAACCAAGCAAGCGCTCTTCATTTTCGTTATTTCTTCCCCATGCACATCCACGTCTGCTGTGTTCCTCTTGCTTTCTTCACGTCTGATTAGCGTTGTCTCTGCGTGTTGTCTGATTCTCGCTACCTCTACTCAGAACCCCTTCCAGCGCCAATTATACTTTATTGTTTGAAAATCAATCCGCCCATTACAATGTTCTCATTAAATATGGTATCAAATATATATATATACACACACACATTGTATATATCGAAGTCAAATGTTTTGTAGGGCAAAAATAATGGAAGAGAATTCGAATCCACCGGAGAAATCCATATAGAGCTCAGTGTGTGACTAAAGTCTATTCGACCGTTCCCCCTTATTTCTTAAGCAAAGCGCGAAACTTACCGCTTGATTACAGCCGATCTTTTGAAGTAGGTTATCCTAGCATAAACACACTTTATTGATAAAGTCGTTCACAGTTATGATTTAAGGCAACCAGTGGATATACTTAAGCTCTAAATACAAAGGATCGTAGTTGACCTTTTCATCTACTTTAACTGGATTGCTATGTCTCTGTGCTTATAGTTACTGTAATTTAGGTATACGTTTTAAAATTCATAGTCTAACACCTCCTTAGTGGTGACCAAGGGTCACTTGGCAATATAGAAAAGACAAATCTGATAACGCATGTAACGAGCGACGTCAGAACCACCGTCTAAAGGTGTTGAGACCAGGGATAAGCGAGTTAAACAGGATTGCCATAATTGCCATTAAGAATAAATCGGCTTAAACGTGTCCGAAAAATTAGAAATAACGGAACATTAAACAATGTCAAATGGTACTGAAATTTTGTTCCATTCGAGAGCAAGATCATATGGATTTATTTCGTAAGTATTCCCAGCACCTCTGAAGAACCACCACACAACTTCTGAGAATCGACTAACATTTTTTAGTAATAACAGTAACTGGTATCATGTATCCGCCAGCTTCGAACACACAAATAATGTATAGTGTACCATTCCAACTAAAAGTAAAACATTTTATCTATACCGAATCTTACGCATGATAAAATAATAGATCTAGATATTTTAAAACGTATCCTGCTTGGCAATTACGAGCAGCAAAATCTAGAGATCATGCCTAATATGGTTTTAAAAAGTCTCAGAATCGAGATCCCTTTGTCTAGAGCAAACCAAGGAAACGTAAGGTTTCGAATCTTGACATCTTGGAGATATATATATATATATATATATATATATATATATATATATATATATATATATAATTTCGAAGTTTGTTGGTTTAGTCAGATCGATTTCCCTTAGTTGAAGTTGTTTGTATAATTTTATTTGAATAAGTCCGGCTAAACTTAAATTCAGGTGAAAATGTCTATTCGAACAAATCTTATTTAGGTATGAGAGATTTGTGTAAGTTGGGGTCAATATCTAGAATTCGATATTGGAACATGGTATTTTTGCTTTCATAACGATGCAGAGAAAGTCATTATGGTAAAATCCTTAGTATTAGTATTTGGAAATTTCTTATAACTTCTTTGACAACGTCAAAATTCTAACATTAATTTTCCGTTTGGGGAAAGCCCTTTTAATTTTATATCAACCTAGTTCCGAGACTTAAATCTTCTTCGGATTATTATTACATGTATCATCCTGGTTTTTGCAAAGTCAAATAATTGGTCAACTTAATACAAAAATGGGCCACTCTACGATTTGAGAAAAAATGCATATTACTAGTTGCATCGACAGACCACTAATGGGCCTATCCCATACATTGGTTTCACCTGTTTAGTTACCAGTTTATGATTTGATTTTGTTTTTGCATAATTTGAAAACACGCTCTTGCAAAGAGCAATATTAGAACCAACCCACTATCAAAATGGCGACCGAAGATACGTTCGTTAAAATTTATTGGAAAATCAACCCTCAACATATTTTCTTCTTTCAAACTTTCAAATATGCTGTGTAATATTTTTACTTGTTTTTCAAATACATTTTTTTTTCAATGTTCATGTTTTGGCATTTTTTAACTACCGGCATGCAATCGCAGACATTTTGCATTATTTGTTATGAAATGTTTAGCTGTGGTTGTGATGGTCCATTTTCACATGTTGCATACTTCCTTCCATTTATATGCAACAGGTGTAAAATTTGGCCATCCCTGCTTATTTCATAAGTATTAGCTACAGAACCTAAATTGTAAATGTGTGCCAAAGGTGAGTGAAGGCTTTCTCTTGAACAGATGCGTAAAAATCTCATTTTAAAATATATTGAAATTTCTTTTTTGATGTTGTCAAAACGAATTAAATGTGGCATGGCCCATGGCCCACTCTTTCTTCAGGTTGATAAATTTGAGATCATTATCTTTTCCTGTTCAATTCTGTATGAAGAATCTGGACTGTTACCTCAAGATATTTGTTCTGTTAATTTCGTTCTGCATATATCAATTAGGTATAGGCTCGACTGTCACGACTCTATTAATGAAAATACTAAGCGAATTTGTAATGATTTTATACCCTACATTTAATTTATAATGAAGTTAAAGAAGAAAAAGCAGATTGATGGCTTAGAAAAACATAGCCAATTTATACGGATTCAAACTAAGTTGATTGTGAGCGAAACGAAGGATTCTGAAGTATAGAATAAATCTTCACTAGTAATACTACAGCATTGTTATGTGAGGGAGGAAAGAAAATACAAAGAAATAACAGAGAGGTAGAGAAAGAGGAGAGAGAGAGAGAGCGAGAGAGAGATAGAGAGAGAGAGAGAGAGAGAGAGAGAGAGAGAGAGAGAGAGAGAGAGAGAGAGAGAGAGAGAGAGAGAGAGAGAGAGAGAGAGAGAGAGAGAGAGAGAGAGAGAGAGAGAGAGAGAGAGAGAGAGAGAGAGAGAGAGAGAGAGAGAGAGAGAGAGAGAGCATTAACTTTTCTTTCCGGGTGTATAAATCCTCTTATTTCTATTCTTCAAACCTTTTCTGTAACGAGAAGTATTATGACTAAAATCAAATTTCGCAGTTCTAACTACTATCGCCATCTTTTCTAACTACTATCGCCATCTTTTCTAACTACTATCGCCATCTTTTCTAACTACTATCGCCATCTTTTCTAACTACTATCGCCATCTTTTCTAACTACTATCGCCATCTTTTCTAACTACTATCGCCATCTTTTCTAACTACTATCGCCATCTTTTCTAACTACTATCGCCATCTTTTCTAACTACTATCGCCATCTTTTCTAACTACTATCGCCTTCTTTTCTAACTACTAT
Organism: Elysia crispata; assembly: GCA_033675545.1. Classification (NCBI taxonomy): domain Eukaryota; kingdom Metazoa; phylum Mollusca; class Gastropoda; family Plakobranchidae; genus Elysia; species Elysia crispata. Next base: position 2,584,095 of record JAWDGP010004263.1, on the reverse strand, counting down.
CGCCTTCTTTTCTAACTACTATCGCCATCTTTTCTAACTACTATCGCCATCTTTTCTAACTACTATCGCCATCTTTTCTAACTACTATCGCCATCTTTTCTAACTACTATCGCCATCTTTTCTAACTACTATCGCCATCTTTTCTAACTACTATCGCCATCTTTTCTAACTACTATCGCCATCTTTTCTAACTACTATCGCCATCTTTTCTAACTACTATCGCCATCTTAGCCACTGCCCAACATTACCATCATGACTGTTATCATCGTCCTGACTCTCATCATCAAAGTGAAGTGATCCACACCTAATAATTTTTTTTTATCTTGGAATAATTCATATAATTTTTTTTTTAATCTTGGAATAATTCATATTATTTTTTTCCTCTTAAGAGCATCAGCAGGCATTCATCTACAAGACAGAGTTTTCCTTCTTTTTCACACCTCTCAAAATTTGAATAATGAATGTCAATGTTATCTACGAAATTATGTGTACTCCAAAAGCAATCGCAAATATCGGAAAACGAGTAAGAACACAGGTAGTTTCCGAAGCAGTTTCTTTTCATTTTTTTTTTTTTGGGGGGGGGAGAAGTCTTATTATTTAGCTTAAGTAGAAACTAAAACGGGATACCGTGTTTTTAAAGTACAGAAAGAAATTCAACCCAATGAATTTCTTTCTGTACTAAATATAAATAATCTACTCATTTATGTACCTCCTGTTATAATTGTGTCATCACAATATTACACAAAAGTTGTTTCACACAATCTATACCTACGTGCAGGTTGGTTAATAACTATCTATTGAACTATGCAATAGTACTAATAATTTTCTTGAAGCTGGAAACAAGTTTGGTCCCAGCCCTATGTTTCTTAAGCTCAGCGATACGCCCGACTTGTCGAGTGGCAAAAGAGTTCCATGACTATTGTACTCCAGCTGTTTATTCGGTAAGCTACTGTGCAAACAGCAGGTTCCATTGGTGACCAGCCTTTTGCACGGGAAAAAGACACGAGACCAAGTGGGCACCGGGCAGCCATTATTTTCTCAAATCAAAAAAATCAATGTAGACCAATATAATAATTCCCGAATTGATATATCACCGTCATGTGCTCTTATCTGTGCCTTCCATCCAATCTAAAATGAGACACAGGTCAAAAATTAAAGGAAATGAAGAAAATACTGATGAAAAAATTATTTAAGTATTAGTTGTAAATCTTTGATGCCATACAATGCACATCGAATCGGGAGCTGATTCAGACCATACGGAATTACGTATCATTCTTTACGTGTGTCTGACAGAATGTCGCGGTATAGCTTTTTTTCCCCGCAAACCATTATGGTTCATGAGTGTTATCTGGATTTTTAAAGGGCTGAAAAGATTCCTGAATAAAAGTCTTTTGACATGATATTATAAATAGAAGTGCTTTAAAATATTTCGAAGGCAAAATGAGCCTAAACGGCTTTAAAATTTCAATGCATTTTTTTTCCTAGAGGGAGAGAGGGCGAGCTCTAGAGCGAGAGATCGACAGATAAAATAATCAGGAAGGAAAAACAGAAAAGAGTAAAAGATAGATAGGTAGATGGATGGGAAGAAAGAGAAAGAAAAGCATCGATTGAGAGATATGTTTAAATTTGGTGCTAAAGCTGCAATCGAGGCCCTAGATTTTTTCATTGGGAGTTAGAAACAAAATGTTTAAGTAAGTAGCCAATACATCAACAAACCTAAAATCCGAAAGGAGGGAATTTCGAAGACAGTGGTTATGACTCAAAAAGAAAAAGAAAAAAAAAAAAAAAAGAGAGAATTATACACTTGGACAATATAAACGCCGCTTTCATGCTGGTTTGCCCAAGAAAAATTCGATCAAACCTTTCGCTGAAAATAACTGTGCCTACCTTTTTTCAAGGCTGTCACAGGGTTAGCCGTTTAAGTTCACTTCATCTGTAGACCGGTATTCACAACCACTAATTTTGTTCAATGACCTCTGATGATCTTTTCGAAACATTACTTGTGTTAATGATTATGAGTTTTAGTGCTAGTCTCCCCTATATTTTCTCCTATACAATGATTTATCGCTTTTTCAATTTATCAGTTGCTTTAGATCGTGATATATTATACATATATATATATATATATATATATGTGTGTGTATTAGAGAGAAAGATATATATATATATATATATATATATATAGAGAGAGAGAGAGAGAGAGAGATGGCGAATAATTTGGTCTTTCTTGACTTCAAAACTTCAAATTAAAAAACAACAACAAAACAAATAAACCAACAGAATGAGAGAATTGCATCAATTATACTCGCCACTGTATAAGCTGATAATTTTTTTTTTTGGTTTCTGGATAGGGGGTGGGGGTGTTCTTACTTCTCGGATTGATAGGGAATAAGGGAAAAAAAAAAAGAAAAAGAAAACGAGAACAATGACAAAGAAGAAGGAAAATTACGATAGTTTTCAAACTTCACATGGTACAATGTATAGCCCGTTGATGTCTCCTTCCACCTCCGTCGCCTAATCCAACCTTGACAACACCAAGGCGGCCGACATTGGTGTGCAATGACGTCAAAACCAATTAGAGAAAGACTTGGTGAGTTCTCAAGGCTGTAAAGTCCACAGCATTCTAACACTCAATAAAGAACATGTGCACCTTACTGATCAATAATTGAATCTTCTTAAGACTGCCTTTTTTCACCTAGCCTGATCTAGATTTAGATTTAGATTTCTCCGAGGCTTTGAAAAGCAAGACCCAACCCCGCGCATGTGTTATGGTCCGCCCGCAAACGAAGCTGCACAAAGAAAATTGGACCAAAATCTCCCTTTGTCGGTTTGGTTCCAGACCCACTTAAACGAAGGAGCTCTTGGTTCAGTTTTTACTACTCCAGGTCAGTAGACTTAATACCTGGATTAGCTAATTAATCGCAGAGTTGCCCTCACAGAGACATAAAAACCGTTAGAAAAAGAACTTTGCTAAACTTTTCACAACACTGAGGCACATAGCACTCACTATTTTTAGACTTTAAGCCCAAGGCAGTGGCGAATGACGGAATAAATGATTACGAAACACGGAAACAGCTCGTTATTTAATTCAGGGTTCCAATATTCAAGCCCACGCGTTGTGCAAAGCCATGACAATATTACTTTTTTTTTTTGCAAGTTGCTAATGCATATTGTGTTAAAAAAAAAACACCCAAAAAATTTCTAAAAGAACGAATCTTAACTCCAAACGCCTCAATGCATTTCAATAAAATTCAAAATTTCTTTATTTTTTCTTCTTGTTCTTTCTCAAACCTATCGAAAGCTAATGTCAAAAATCGCCCTGTCTTCAAATGAAATGTACATGGCGATCTCTACATTAAATTAATATTGAAATATTACAGATTGTGTAATAAAATAATATGCTTATGGATGCATCTCTTAAATCATTGAGCTCGTGGGAAGGCATAGACATGGAAATTTGAAATAAAGGAATGTTCAACAATTTGACTAATAATACAATTGAGAAAAATTGACTCTTTAAGAATCTGAAGGTATTCCAGACTCAAGATTTTTAATCTTGTCTTTATAACAGAATTAACTCAATGTCATGATAAAAAGAGCTTGAATGAATTCGAGAGCAATATAGACACAACAAAGCAGCTTGTTGCAGTGATTTAAAGTAACAGCATGTGTATTTTTTAATTGAATTCCTTTTGCTTTATGTAAAAAATAAATCATAATTATATTTAAAGAAAAATTCATTTCTGCAAAATTTTTTTCAAAGATGAATATGCCTTGAATTATTTTTTTTATCTATCAAGAAACGATTTAAAAAAAATTTTTTTTTTTATCTTGGAATGGAAATTTATTTTGAAATTTTGAATATTCGGGACGACTGTTGTATATTATGAGCAGTGCTATTGCCTTTCTATGAAGTCAATTTGTTGCTTTTAGAATGAGCGCGTCTCTGTAGATTACTCACACGATCTTCTTCTGTTTACGATAGTCGATTACTAGTTTTGGATCGAAGTGAGGGAAGTTTTTAATTTGATGTACAGGATTTAACGATCAGGATTCGAACTCTTGAACTTCTGTGAACAAACTAATAAAAGCTAGGGAAGAAAATAACCTGTTTGTCAATAAACATATAGGATTTTAGACTACTTCATATCGGTCTTTGTCTGCTTCTTTGGTGCTTGAATATTACGGAATTATTCAAGGTATTGAACCTTTATCTCCCTAATATGAGATTGTGGAGCTCTACACGGTGTAATTACCTTTCATATCTTTTAACAACTGATGGCAAACCAAGGATGAAAACATCACCGAAAATGATGCATGCAAAATTGATATACCCCTCCAGAGTAATCCTCTGAGAAAAACCACCGTATCTCTCTGCTTATATCTTTGTGAGTTTCATTTATTGATTACCTCACGCAGGCCATACATAACAAGAAAATGTAAGTACCGTTTGCACAGTAAAAACCCTCAGTTAAGCAGCCAACAAAGAGAAAACTAATATTATCGAAACAAAGGCCATATAGGTACTTATTGAATTGTATGGGAAAGACATAACGGGTACCGGAATAATACCTCTAACTATATTTGAATGTACTCAGCTGTTTTCGAATGATAAAGCAATAAAAAAAATGTTGTATATAATTATGTTATTTTTGTAATGTGCGGACGTCAAATTAAGGAAAAACTGCTTTGAAGCGATCTTTGCGCATATCGAAATTGAACAGGACCCAAATCTGGTATTTCACGTTTCTCCCTCCCTCCCCCCCTCTGTCTGTCCCTCTCTCTCTCTCTCTCTCTCTCTCTATATATATATATATATATATATATATATATATATAAATATATATATATCGACGGCTGAGCGCAAGAACTGACTAAATCCACTTTTCATAGTTTTGAGAAAATCGTGTTTGAAATTTTGGAGATTTTTAAATCTTTATAAAATACATGTACTTCTTTGAGCACTTAGTGGAAAGACCTTTAGCACTGATGGAATGTGGAACAAGATTAGTAAAGCTAATCAGTAAAATTTAGTTATTTGCTTGTCGCTATGCAGCGAGGTGGCAAAAAAAAAAACAACAACAGATAGTCATTTCTTGCACTGACCTTTTTTTAAAGAGATAATCGTACATAGAGAAGACTATGGAGATATTCCCTTCTTGCACTAGAAATATTTTAATTGCCCAGTGTGCTTGAACACTAATCTGGACATGGTCAGTTCTTGCGCGTGACACTGCTCTAGAGACTGCTGCACTTGATCAGTTTCTTGGACTTGGTCTCATCTTGCGCCAAACGTTTTACGATAGCTGATTGTTGAAATTGTCTTGGTTTTTGTGGATATAGTCATTTCTCGCACACATCCTTTATAACATTAAAAAAGATTTGCCATGGCTTACTGGGCACTTTTTTAAAGATCATGATTAGCCTTTATTACAAAATAAGACAAGGTCGTGTCTTGAAGAATACCCTTCTTTATTTAAATGTCATAACACACAGTAATAATAATCAGCGAGACGTAAATGAAAAAAAATATATTAAATTTCAATCTAAATTCTTTGAGATAACCATCCCGTTTTAAACAGAAACAATAAGCATGTTAAATATATATATATATATATATATATATATATATATATATATATATATATATATATATATATATATATATATATAATCTAAGAGTAGACAACAGGTCATGGTGAATTCAGGCATTAAATACAAAGTGAGCGTCATTAGAAAATGGTGCGTGATAAAGTAAAAAAAAACTTAGAAGAAATGTTTAGAAATAAACTTGTAATTAAGTATGGTTTCACCCGAAATTTGGAATCAGAATTAGCCACTATCAATACCATATAGAAGATAAACAGCAAGAGGATAAAAAATTATGAGTATGCATGTTGTACAAAAGGTAGTCAGTACCTTACAATAGACTGAACTGAAAGCAATACACCAATTCGCAGCTAAAACAAAACCTTACTGTACATAACGGATGACGGCGTACATTGGGGAATAAAGCAAGTGTTAAACATTTTTTTAAAGTTGCACTGTTCTTATATCTGCTCCTAGTCGGTGTCCTCAGCTACAGGCTCTGGTGCACTGTCCCTCAATGCATCTGAGGTTTGCAGATTCGTATACCACGGATGAAACTCCCGAGGAATGACGAGTTTCTTACATAATTCCAGCAAGTCTGACTTTTTTGCCTTGGAAATGGGAAAGTTCTTGCTATATGCTGGGATCAAAGAAAATTCTTGAATTGTGGCAGCTTTTCCCCGTCCTCGTATATTGATTTTTTAAGTGCTCATCAAATCCGTGCCTGTATAACATTGTGTTTAGGGAATCATATCGGTACTGAAATAACTTGACGAGCAGCCAGTATCTTCATTTTTATCCTTGTTCCCATTTTTCATTAGCTTGTCGCAAACAAGTTTGTAATAAAAAAAAATTGTGTATGATCCATGATTGTTACTTTGTATGGGTTTTTTCTCCTAGAAGAAACGAAAATGGTTTTCCAGTCGTTAGTTGTGAAGGTATCAATGTATCTTGTTTCTCGCTCAATGGCTGCGAGCATGCTGTCTACCTCCATCATCGAGTGTCCGTTTTCCAGAAAGTTGTGGGTGATAATTTTTATGTCATTGTTATTGTCCTGTACAAATCGAAGCATCATGACTGCCATTTTCTGATTCCTACATTGCCCCGAGCAGGTATCTGGAAAAAAGGGATACTTCCTCTATCGATGGGGCCAAACTTTCCAGCCATTTCTGCAACTTTGCTTGATGGTACTTGTAAGACACTTTGAAAGTCGAACGATGCTTTCTTCCTCGTTGACCCGATCCTTGTCTCTTGTTTTCACCTTCATAGCATCTTCGTGTCTTTTAAGGTGAGACGCATGTTCGTCCTTTTTTTCTACTTTTTCTTGAGCAGAAAATTGTTTAAATCTGTGAAAAAAGCGCAAATGTCCTTTTTTCGTTTGAAGAAGGCTAAGTTGGACTCATTAGAAAAGACATGGCGGTAAACATACTCGCTGCAAGGTTCAAGCCTTTCTTTGTTACATTTAGCTTTGAAAAGGTGAAACATCTTTGAAATCGTCAGATTAGAATCCAGGTTCGTTCTTTTTGTGCTGTTACGAGTATAGTGGCTTTATACACACGGAAATGACTTTATATGCAGCCTGATGCTATTTCTCTAGTCTTCATGCGTCTTACTTCATGGAAACCACAATCCTCTTCCATCCTCTCCGGTAAAAATGCCGCTTTCATCTTTCTTTGAAAATGCGTTGTCAACGGAGCCATGGCTAATGTCTAGTGTAGAGAGGAAAAAAAGCCTTACAAACGCGTTTTTAACCCTTCCTTGATAAAGAAAAAATGCTTTAACCAAGATCTTTCCCTTTTTTTTGTTTGGATAAACTCGAACACGATTAACTTGATAGATCTTGACATTTGAAAGAATAAACTGTTTTTTCATGTTAAAACTTTCAATAAACCAATACTCATTGTTCAGTTTCAATCTGTCCTCCTCACCGAATATTACTGTGCATTTATACTTGCAACTGCTGCATCTTTAATGGCTGTTTTCTGTTTTTTAGTTTCCCAGTTGAATTAGTATGTTCCATGCCCTTATAATGAAGATATTTTCTTATCGCTCTTTTCCACTCTGCTTCATTTTTCTTCCGTTTTAGTGTACCATTTGATCGTTAGAAGTTGACGGTATGCTCTCCCTTGTGATGAAGTTTGAGGTGTGGCAGTATCCAGCTGTTTCTCTTTCAATGCTGCGAGAGTTCAATAAAATTAGTTCCTGCACTCTATCTGTTCTTTTCTTATTGTTGTGCTCACTATAATCCGCATCTTTTTTCTATTCCATACGTTGGGTCTTCAACGCTGTCATCAAAGTCGCTTAGAGGCCCCAATCTGAGCTCTCTGTGTGTGAATTCTGTGCACTCTCAGAAAATGTAATAAATAAGTGAAGCTGTCGGTAAATGCTTGTTGAATGCCATAAATATGCACATAGCATGCATACCATGATCTCTGCTACAAAATAAAGAAAACAGCTTATCGATTGATATTACTATTGTAAGAGTTAAAAGGTCGTTTTAGATATTAACTAATTTTATTTGAGCCATGCCCCGCAGTTGTTCCGCTCTGAATCACTGCATTTCGTGTAACGATGGATCGTCTGAATCGGATGAATCGGTATCTGAAGTCTCTTTTGATGTCTCGTTTGATAACGACGAAATTTTTTTTTAAATCACTGTTCTTGAACCATCACCATTCTTCTTCTTCTTCTTCTTCTTCTTCTTCTTCTTCTTCTTCTTCTTCTTCTTCTTCTTCTTCTTGTTCTTCTTCTTCGTCGTCGTCGTCGTAGTCGTCTTCTTCCTTTCTTCCTTCCTTCCTTCTTTCCTTCTTTCCTTCCCTCCTTCCTTCTCCTCATCTTCTCCCTCCTCTTCCTCCTCCAATGTCACAACTGTTGATGTAATCACATTATTTAAAAATATCAATATTTAGTGCCAATAAAACTTAGTACTGTCCAATTTTCCCTTTCATTATAGGCCTAGCGCCTACAAAAATGGTATTATTTGATCCACAGGCTGACACACGTGGTTTGAGCCTAATTAAAGCTTCTTCAATTAAATGGTTTAAGAGAGTTATAGCAAAAACAACGAGGGTGTAAAACACAATCTTACCTGTAAATTTATGTACATTTAGGCTTTGAAGTACTAATCAAATCGTGTTAACTTTTAACTTACCAGCTGCCCTTTCGACGTCATTTTCTTTTGCAGAGGCCGAGTAAACAAAAGATTAAGTAAGAAAATAGCATGGCTATTTCCTGTTAAGGAGGAAGTGACCCCGTGAGAGGAATGACTATATCCAACACAATTACGTCAACTCTTAGGAAATAAAAAAAAATATCGTGCAAGAAATGACTAAATCCACTTACCCATTCCTAGTAATGAATGTTTAGTCAAACAAATGACTAAGTGGATATAGACATTGCTTGCATTAACTAATTTGAAATTTTGGAGATAGTAAAAAAAAAAAAGAAATGTTATTATCTCGATAACCGATTAAAGTAGAGCTTAGATATTTTGAGAGGTGAAAGAG
>JAWDGP010004263.1:2562500-2570000 GCA_033675545.1 Elysia crispata | reverse complement strand
CTCTCTCTCTCTCTCTCTCTCTCTCTCTCTCTCTCTCTCTCTCTCTCTCTCTCTCTCTCTCTCTCTCTCTCTCTCTCTCTCAATAGACACTTCTGAAAACTCAACGCCACACAATGCTCACATTCTTCCAATGTATATTATAATAGGTTCATTTGGTTCAGGAAGCCGACAATCATTATTGACTCGTCAGGAAATTATTCATAGGGTAACTACCATGATTTCCTTTAACAGAGAAAGAGGTCTGGTTATATAAGTATTTCTACTGTTTCGAGTAACCTCTGGTTACCGAGGCCTGGCTTGTAGATCATTACCAATACACACAACATGTAACCGTAGACTAGGGAAGGTCGACACCGTAACTGCTGCGCTGGTAGCAGCGCGTTGGAACCCGCTCGCGGCGCGAGAGAAGCCAGAAATTCGTCGGATCTTCACCGATCGTTAGACTATTCAGCCATGAAGATCCAATAGGGATTTCCGGCTGCCTTGCCGCTGCACTCCCGTTGTTCTTGCCACAGCTCTCTAACTGACCAACGGGCATTCTTGTCATTAGGCGTATTCAAATCTAAGATTCTGGAGTCTAGGTCGAGAGTTTAGCTCGAAGGGAGAAGAGGAGCTGAGCTCAAAGCGCTAGCTCTGTGTTAGCTGGTAGACCGCCGACACCAGAACCGCTTTATCTGGATTCAAATCTAGCATCGGTTTCAGTGCATCTGAAAGCTCAGGTGGTCTGTTATAAAGACAGGTGGACGGTTAAGTTAAACTGGCCAGGGATGAGGATACAGAGGTCAGCAGAGGTCTCATTTCAAAACGTGTCTAAGTATGGATTTGTGGACCAATTCACGTTCATCCCTCTGATTTAAAAAGGTAAGAAAGAAAGTTTCTTGTCGAGAAAAATTATATCATGCTTTGGCTGCGTTGTCAAAGATATTTATAGTTCAGCCATTTTTTTTATTTATTTTTTTCCCAATGATAAAATTATAGCTAGGGAAAACAAAACAAAGCAAAAACGTAAAAACTAAACAAGACTAAACAAAAACAATAACAAAACATTTTAAAACAAAAGACAAAAAGGAAAAACAGCAAGTTAACGGAAATTATTTTGTTATTGGTAATATTTCCTATCGAGGTTGATTTAAATACACAATTAATACAATTCTTTAGTAAATATGCTGTATATCAATACACAATTTTTTTTCCTTTTTAAAGTATCTAGCAACTGGCTTTGGTTTAAAATGGTAAAGTTTATCCCACGTGATCGTCGCCTAAGGCATTAAACCCTTAGAATTTCTCAGAAGGGTATGGATTTTGGCATTTGCACACTCTGTAATAGGAAACACTAGAAATAAAAATGAATTGATCACCTTTCCTGATGATACAAAATTTGCCCCCAGCTCATTTCTTTTTACTATACTTGAAAGACTTACCTTTGTTGATGAAAATACTCTTTTACATCGGAAAACCTTTAGGTATTTATATCGAGATTTTTATTGTTCACCATTAATTAGAATTATCTGCGACTTGTACGAAAGATTCATTCTTGAAATATAGCTCTTCCGTGCTATTCAGTTATAAATTATTAGACAAAAAAAATGAAAGCATGAAAGCTTAGTACTGAAAGATGAAACTAATGTTTCACTGGTTAAAGACGTAGAGAATGAAGTTTCCTTAATAATAAATACTTTCTGCTTTGAGAAAAAAAAAGAAAACTAAGCCTTTCGAACAGCTCTAATATTATCTCACTAACATAAATACTTATGGAAGATTGCGTAGAAGACAATAAAATGACAGTCTTTCCTGAATCCCACTTTATTGCATACGTCCTTTTAGTTCTAAATGCACAATTTTATTTATTTTCAGAACTCAATTAAAAGTCCTAAACTGTATCCAAAAATCATGAGCATGTAACAGATTTTCATTGTTCTTTTTGCATGGCATTTTTTTTTCTTTTCCCACATGCGTGTTTTATTTAACCTAAATGTACGCAAAAACTTGAAAACAGAGGTTAACACAAAAATAAAATATTACACACCATAAGCATGGAGACAACAAAGATGTAATGTTCTGCAAAATTTAAAGTCCTAGAGTTGTTTAATTACGAGGATTAAGACTGAAAATCGAAGTTTCCAAATTAATGTAGTAATAAATTATTGAACATGTGAAGTCAATGTGTTGAAAAAAATGAAAGGAAAAGGCCATGAATTTCAGTACTAGTTTTGTAAAAAAGTTATGTTTTAATAATCGATTAGAAGTCTTCGTGCAATTACTTTTTTTTCTTTTTTTTTTTCTTTTCTTGTAACTTAACATTTCAGAGTTATCTTACCCAAACCAGCTGATGGGCATTAAACATTGCTGAAACTTTGAATTTATGAATACCACAATGATCTAAAAATTCTTGCCTAAAACACATAACTGTTTATGTGCTCATAATTTTTTTATCCATTGAAATTGTTACAAATAAGATGATTTTACGAAATAATTCATGACGAAAGAACAAATAAATAGATGAAAAAACGGTAAAATCGGCTCTCTTTTCATTGACTTTATAAATAAAACGGAATAGTGGCATTTTCTACATGTTTTATTCCTGTCGATTGAGAAAAATATTGCGTAAGTTCCTACGATATAGAAATCGAATGCGTTCTAAAAATTCGTCTGTCATATGATAATTGTGTTAACAAGGATGTCTTCTTAACAACCAATCAGTTTAGACTCATTAAAAAAAAAACTAACGTTTGTCTCCTTTAAATGCAATGACATCACACAATTTCTCAACACATCCATCAATATAAAAATCCAGCTAACTCTGTACTTTCTCAAACTATTTAAAGATCACTTTAAACTCTTTTCAAAGGCTATGAATTCCCGCAAAAAATGTCTAAAAGAGTACTGCCTTGCGATAGTTCATAGCGACCCATATATTTCAATGCACATGATCATGAATATTTTAAAGTATATATAATATATATATATATATATATATATATATATATATATATAGAATAGGAATTTACAAAATTAGCTAGCTTCTCATATAAAGCATATTATTCAAGAGATCTGTAAAAGAGTGAAATATTGTCTCAAATTAAGCTTGTAAATACAATGCGATTTCCTGCATTGCTAACACTGTTTCAGGGTTAATATTAGAAAAACAAGTTGTTTATTACTGTTATCCTCTGAATTTCCATGTATGGTAAAGCATTGCCATATCGACCCAACAGCACCTCTCTGATAAGCACCACAGTCACGCATTTTCATTAGGTACTGAAACTAGAACTGCTCGCTTCTCACCTACTTACCTACGTCGTCTTCATTTATTATTAAAAGACCAAAGATCTTAAGCTCCATCTTTTTCTCTTCCTATCTTTGAAGAATACATACAGCTTCGGGTGATTACAGTTTTAATCGAATCTTAAGAGCACATTGCGTGAATTTAACTGTAAACACTTGATTTAATCATTGTGACACCCATTAAAACCTGCTCCTGGAATAAAAAAAAGGGTCATTTATGCGAAAATCAAGCCTTTTAAGGTGATGAATAATAATATTGTACGAAATCTAGTATTCAAAGACTCCTGAAAGATGGTTGAAAATAATTACCTTTCTAAATACTTGACGTTCACATCTAGAGACGTAAGGTTTGATCTGTGAGATTAAGCTCATAATGAGAAGAAAAGAAACGCTTTTCCGGAGGTAGAGGAAGATAAACAAATTCAAGGCATTTTATATACAGCAACAGGTGGGTCAGTCGGTAGGACGAGAAGCAGACAGGAAGCGGCTTTATTTTCACACTTATGCATGTATTTAATTTTCTCTATAGCACCAACGGCAAATCAGGTTATAATAAATAAACTTTCATGATTAGGGAAAAAAAGCACAGAGAAAGCGACAAAGTATTAAAGAGAAAGGGGCTGGTGCCGGACATATAACGGATTTTTAAATAATAAAATGTCTTTTACTTTGGTAATAAGTACTAGGGATTTGATGGTAGGGAGTACTTTTACTTCACTTTTCGAAGTGATGTACGACTTGATTTTTAGCAATTTTTTCACTTCAATAACAGTTTACTTTTGTTCATTTTCGTTAATTTTTTTGCCGGAGTATCTTATATAATTATGTATGCGTTTTCTTAAAACCGTCTGTACTAATTTAGTAGCATCAGTCTGTAATAAAGGGCCAAAAAAAAGTATTCTGTACGAAAAACTAAGTTGAAATCTTTCAAAACGCCATCCGTACCCCTTTTAAGTTAAGGAAAATTTCATCTTTTTAGTCTACAATCCCACTAGATAAGTATAAAGGGGTAAAGACGTTTTGAGATAAATAGTGTTTTGAGATAAATATAACAATCAACAATAAAAACAGATAGATACATAGATAGATACATAGAAAAAGAGAGAGCAAGACAGACATATAGACAGAGAGAAAGACAAACAGAGACAGAAAGAGAAGGTGGAGGAGAAAAGAAAAATAACAAAAAGAGATAATAGAGAGTACCTATTTTTCGAAAGGTAAACAATGATTTCTTTACTTTCCCTATCTTTTCTTATCAACCTGACAATTCGTCTATCCGTTTGAGACTCTCGGCTGCTATTTGTTTTTCTCTCTATCTACTTATCTTCCTATCTATCTTTAAGCTCAATATCTAATTTTTGTTTAAAAATTATTCCGAACTATTGAATAAAGCGCTCATCTGCGGGAGCTTTTCAATAGTTGTGGACGATCTTACCTTAAAATATCTTTACGAAATACAAGTGTGGCATGAAGAGATTTTTAAGGTGACATCGTCAACAATTATTTTCTATAGAGAAAAAGACAGTGCAAAGTGAGGAAGGCTTTGATTCGACTTGCCTATGTGTGTGTGTGTGTATATATATATATATATATAAAACCAAATATTCACTGTGATTGTGGATGGAATAATAAAGATAATGCAATTTAAATATCGAGGTATAATAAGCGCCGAATAAAATCGTGTCTGGGCGGTTATTTCTGTCAGGAGAGAGATGATAAACACTATCTGTGGAACAGAGCCTACGGACTATTTTTATTCTGAGGTGGATAAAATTTTCCATAGATAATAATTATTGTGATACAGCATATAATATCTGCTAGAAAACTTTAGAAGTCCAGGCTTTTTGCATTATACTTAGCACGAAAACTCTAGTTTAGGGGATGTACAATGCTTTTCATCAAGGGAAAAATTGAAGGTGTGTGCGTATATTTCTGTTGTGAGTAACACTCCCGAAAATTTCTACCTTTCGTGCACCAGAGGCAATCATCTTTCCCCTAAGGTCCTGCGCAAGTGCTTTTCGGCGTAATTGGCGTTGACGGCCGATTGGTTTTCCATAGCTCACCAAGGCATGTGCCACATTGAACTTTTTCGTTCATTTTTCTTTTTACCTTTGGACACATTTACCCTGACCTATAGGCCTGGCAAGCAAAAATTGCCCTGGGTTTTCACCACGAAAATTGGCCTTTACAGCTAATGAGGCACGTGAGAAGAGGTGGAAAAAGATTGAGTGCAGCAATAAATGCATCGAATTACTAAAGGGCTGACTCGCTCGTAGATCTAGTTTCATCCGTTCTACTTAGCAAAGATTTTAGCGACATTACTTTTGTTTTTGAAAAGTTTGTGTCATGGATACTCAAGTAAAATGTGTTTCAATTTAGTAGTTTTGTTTTAACTCTTTGTCACACCCTTTATCAGAGCTTGAAAGTCCAAAATGAAACCGTAAATAAAACTAAAAAAAAAATGAGAAAAGTGAAAAAATCAGAACATGGATTTGAAGTAAATAGGATAAAGGATTATCTCTACTTTCCCAGCGACGAAGCCTTTTGATGATATTAATGGACTTGGCATTATGTTAGGTATATTAAAGGGAAAAAAACCAGCAACTGTAGTGTTTCTGAGACTTTATTAATAATCAGTTCGCACATCCTCAAAATATTACCTAAAACCAAAACAGTGAAGTACATTGGCTCTAAAATTCCCCCTCCCCATCCCAAGCAAAATTTAAAAAAATCTTCACAACTATCAATATAGAGACAATGAAAACCTTCCTAGGGTCCCAGAACTAGAATTGATCTCACTCTGCCAGTCAAGTAGTTAAAGAAGACGTGAGACTCTTGAGTGATGTCCTCTTGTGGTTTACCTCAATAGATAATTTGTCTTGTCTTCACTCAGCTACTCTGGGAATATTGAGGATTTCGTGTTGTTGGGGTTAAGAGGAATGTATGATTTCCTTAACACGGCTGTAGTCGTCTCAATATGAAATCTTCCTCAAGGATTGCCTAGTACAACAATATCTTTTTCACTGCTCAATGTGAATGGTCAATTGGATTTCTTGTCCCGTTTTTCTTCGATTAGTATTGTCGAGAAAACTACGGCAGATAAACTAACACGAAAAGAATATGTCCTAGTAAATAGCTCTTAAAGATGACTACTTAGCCTGAAATTATTGGAGACAATTGTGCAATGTCAGCTCTGGTTATAAACAAGCTTTTGCCTTTTCGCGATTGTTAATTGAGTGGTGAAAATCAGTCACAGGAAGAACAAGACTTTAATTTTTTTTTTCGTTACACTTAGAGCAAACTTCTTAAAGGACGACATAAGAGAGATTTCTTAGAACAAACTACAACCATCGCTAAAGAAAAGTAAAAACCATGACAACTATTATTTTCATTATTCTCAATCATTTAACGTTCTTGAGTCTCTTTCAAAGTGTTTTACGTATTTCCCGAGTCCAGAGCCAAAACTGATGGTTGGCCATACGTTATAGAATATATACATAAAGTATCAAGCATATGCTCGCACCTTTTGTTAAAATCGTCCTCTTACCAAATACATCCCTTAAAATACGATTAAACAGTACATTACTGGAACCCACTAGAGCGGCTATAGTTTCAAAGTTCTTTGCTTCCTTGTCACTTTTAATTTGTATTCATTCCACACCAATTTATTTCCGCACAAAATTTTAGGAGACACTAATGGACGTCGGACAAAGCAAAAGTCAATTATCAGACTCAGAGAAATGAATTCTATCAAGCTTGTGCTATAGTTAAAAGCCTTTGAAAAAAAAAGAAAAAAAATCTTTTAATATAAAAACCATCCCTCTTCTTTATTTTTTCTCCCGTATAACGAGTAAAAGTGATGATTGCGAAAGGCTTATCCTGACTTTAGAACTTTATAAAGTCCTCCTACTATGTACCTCTCTCCGACGTATTATTCTTGGATCTGTGGTTTACGAGTCATTTTGCCATGAACTGATTTCAGTATGTTGTGTTTCAAAAAGAAACTATGGTTGGAGATGGCTTCTAGCTACTTTATAATCTCTCCGTGTCGCTTCTCTCTCCCCTTCTCTAAATCTATGACTGCTTTTTTAAATTCTGTTTATGTCGGTTTATATTTCTGTACACGAATAAAGACGAGGAAGCAGTAAAATAGTATTTTTTTTTTCTGTATGCTTTCAGACCGTAGATCAATCTCTCTCTCTCTCTCTCTCTCTC
>JAWDGP010004263.1:2507500-2560000 GCA_033675545.1 Elysia crispata | reverse complement strand
AGAAATGGAAATTGACGACTATTTATAGTTTGCCTTTATTTAACGCACCTGTTTCATAAAGAATGTAAACTAGAGTGATTTAAAATGTTTTGAGATTCACTTTGTAATATAATGTCCATATCCTATGTGTGTGAAACAAACTGCTGAGCAAACAGCAAGATAGTCCAATGGAAGGGGCAGAAATAATACTACATGGAAATATTCCATGTCATTAGAGATTTTTTCTTCAAAATAAAAAAAAAAGAGCACAAGGGGGAAAAAACCACAAACACGCACACACACACACACTGCTGCGCACAAAAACAAGAAATAGTTACGTCATGAATCTCTCAGTCGAGAGTGGATGGGATAATCACCTTGTTATGGTTTGAGACATTGTCTTACAAAACAAAATAATGATCTCTTAAATCAAATACCAGCGTCATAGTCGTCATGGTATAAAAATACCTCAAAAGTCTTGCAGACTAAAAATATTTTTTTTTGTTAGGAAACATATCTACATCTTTTGTATTATCTCAAAGAAAACATTGCATGTATAAATCAGATGAATAAAGTTACTCATTGGGAAAAATTGTTCATGATTAAATACTAATGATTGAGAATTCTATGAAATGAAACTACATTATCTACCAGCGTGAGATGAAAAAAATGTATCTGCTCTTCATTTGACAAACATCAAACCTTTAATTGTGATCTAAGAAATTATGCTTCATTTGTAGAACGCAATATATTATAAATATAAAAAAGTTGTTATCAAGTTGAGACCTCAGCTAGGAGCCGAAGTATTTTAAGCCAAAACCCTTTTTTCAAGTGTAATCAACCATAAGGTAAACTTTAATTTATATATATTAAAAGAAAACGGGAGAAAAAAGAACAAAAAAATAAGTAAGAGTAGGTTTCTATTAAAGAGAAAGAAACTCAACCTCTATATCTTTCTACTGAAAGTTTCAAAACTTGCAACATTAAAAATATTGCCGTTATGAGTCTAATATCTTTCTTCCCACAAATTATATACCGTCTATGTCAACACCGCAATCATTTTTCTGAAATCTGGAACCCAAAATACAATGGATAAACGCTGCAAAACTGATTGATTTATGTGTCTGTACAGCTTCTGCGCTATCAAGGAAATAACAAGAAATAACTTCCATGCCCACACATCTCAAAAAAATTAAAAGGAAAAAAGTAAAATCATGCTTTGCTAACAAAAGGTTCACATTTTATAAATTGCATCGTTCACAGCAACTAACTCTTATTGGACTAATGTGATTGATCATCTAATGCTCCTAGCTTTAAAAAAAAGATAAAAAAAAGAAGCATGAACATCCCATACATTGAACCTATTACTCTTGCTTTCATTTAATAAAATATGAACCGGAAGCACAGAGCTTCGTCATCGGCCACAGAGTTTGTCATGTAAGATCCAAAATTGTATTTTAAAGGAAGTGTTTAAGCGCGAAGCACATTATCACTCTCGGCTGGAGTTGTGTGCAACGTGTGAGTGTCCTGCTGCTAATATACATTGTCAATTACCCTCAATTTCCGTCGTTTGCCATTGGAATGACCTTTTCATACCCACGATAACAATGTAGATGCCAGCAGACATAAGTTGAAAGATTATCTTGTAACATCATTTTCGGCTGCCCAATGCTAATCGTTTTGTGTACCTCTCTACTTAAGTGTAAATCTGTTACCTCTATCCTTCCGCTGTCATCATGCCTGGGTTATTTTTCACGATCGATCTCACACTCTGTTCGTCTGCCTGTCACTTACTCTCTATTTGTATGTCTGTCAGTCTGTCTGTCTACTTCTCTGCTTCTCTTTCTGTCCTATATTTCTTTCCTATCTGCCCTTGACTCGTATTCGTAATGATCTCATTCTTGCTACTGCTGCTGCTGTTTTCATTAGAAACACTGCAGTTGCCACCATTGTCGCTTTTACTACTACTACTACTACTACTACTACTACTACTACTACTACTACTACTACTACTACTACTACTACTACTACTACTACTACTACTACTACTACTACTACTACTACTACTACTACTACTACTACTACTACTACTACTACTACTACTACTACTACTACTACTACTACTACTACTACTACTACTACTACTACTATTCAGCTGCGATTCACTGATCTGTCTCAAGAGACAGTGGGCTTTTTGCGAACTGGGTGGTCGTTAATGCGTGCTCCTTGGTAATTAGGATCGAAACAGTTGTGGTTTAAAGTCTTTAGGGTTCACTCCCTTGGCGTTCTACGAGTACCTACAGTTATAATCGATTTATCTGTTCCTCAGAAACTCTGTATGTTTATGACATAGGTGTTATATGCTTAAGCGACGGCAAATTTAGCTGCCGTTCCTACTATGATGGATAACGATTGTGAACTCCATAATAATGCGTGTATACACCAAGTTACCAAGTAGGCCCAGTGTTCTT
This sequence comes from Elysia crispata, assembly GCA_033675545.1. NCBI lineage: Eukaryota > Metazoa > Mollusca > Gastropoda > Plakobranchidae > Elysia > Elysia crispata. The sequence goes on along the minus strand of JAWDGP010004263.1, from coordinate 2,557,550 downwards.
TCTTTCACCTCCCTTAGATTCTCCTCTCTTCTAAATCACTTCAGGAAAAGCAAATTTACACCTTTTTATGGATATAAAATGAGGTAAGAAATCGTAATTATGTTATTTATCACCGAGAAAAAAATTATTGTAGATCATGTCAAATACTTACAAAAAAGTGTTATCTTCACACTTTTAACCAAAACGAAGATGTTCATTTACAATGCCAATGCGAATAAAAAAAAAAACACACACACCAAAAAAACAAACAAACAAACAAACAAACAAACAAACCCAAAACAAATCAAAACATAAAAAGCAAAACACCTCCTCCGATGCATGATGCGATTGCAAGGATGACAGATGTAAATACAAGAACCATTATGTTTTGGTTACAATAAAGACAGTAACATTAAGACAAATTAATGTATATTACTGCCATGTAACTTGCTTGATTAAAGGCTCAATGAAATTAATTTTTACTGAGGTTGAGGCTGTCATAAATTCTAATATCTATTCGTTTTGACTTTGACCGCAGGATTTGCCCACTACCACCTTTACAACTTTCAATATGTGCAGCCGGCCGTCATCTATCTAAAAATGAATTTACAGATACACCAGATAGTTTCTAAAAATGTGGTCTGTTTCATTGAAAACCAATTATAGAGTAACGCAGATATGCAAAGTTTAAAACTCCAAATAATTCATCTTACAGTTATACGTGTTTGAACACAATCGCACCGAAACAATTTAGGGTAGCTTAACATAACATATCATTTAAAAGAACATTGAGAACAAATATTATCTTTGGATATCTTATGAGGCTCTAATGTTTAATTTTTTCTTTTTCTTCTTTTTCTACTTTCTTTCAGGACGTTCTTTATGGTAGAAGAACTAACTTGGATCAGAAGCCAAAAACTGAGGTTTGACCACATGCTATAACGCGAACCAATTAGTATTATTGAAAAGAGATGCAAGTTTGCTATATTTTTCTCCCATTGCCAGTATGAATTAGCGGTGGATAAAAAGGCAGTCACAACTTCAGAACCTGTAAGCGTTTGTTCTGATTTCAAGGCAGCGGTTTTGACAATCAATATTGTTGTTGGGCCGCATCTCTTTACAATCACGCTATCGTCAACATTTCTAAAAAATTTTTAAGGAGAGAGCTTCATTACGGGAGCCATAAGTAACGTTACCGAAAAAACGAATCCGATGTGAAAAGATGTGTCCATTTGTATCATATTTAAATAACATAATAAAGAGAAGATAGCAACTTAAACAAAAGTAGGAATAAAGCCTACACTGTTGGAATAGAACACAATGGCAAACAACCACTACAGTTACTACAGCCGCGGCTTCGTGGTGGAGTACCTCGACACAGGAGAGGACAGATGTTCCTCCTGGCTGTTGCTTCCAGCGGAAAATCTTTGGCCTCAGTGGTTTAGAGGACTTCTCTACTGCATCGCTCTCTTTTACTTCTTCGTCGGTATCGCCATAGCCTCTGACATTTTCATGTGCAGTATAGAGGTTATAACAGCAAGAAAAAGAACCATCAGCAAGTGGGACCCGGAAAAAAATGAAATGGTGCAGAGGGAGGTAGGTGATCCTTGTTGCAATTTAGAAAGTTGTCCAATCTCTCTAATCAATAAGTATTATAGATTTCAACCTCAACTTAAGCGATATTGGTGTCTTCAGAATCGGTTTTTATATTTTTTTATGCTTTCTTGAAATGCCTTTTGTTCAAAAGTTACTTTTAGTTTTTCATTCAACCTTTGACTTTTTATATTGATCGTTTATGGTTGTTTATGAAGTAGATTGTCAATAAAAAGTGTAGCAAAAACACTTGCTAGGAAATTATGGTGCATAGTCTTATAATTCCTTTAAATCTAGAGAAATAGGCTCACTACTAGAAAAATGCAGAAAAATATGTATCTATACTTTGATATAACAGACGTATTCACTCCATACTGCGTTTTAAGTGCGCGATGGAGAGCAAAGCTGCCTTGCCTCAAAATCAACATCCCCAATGCTCTTCCCGCCACCGCCATCGTGTTTATACATCCATCTCTTCCTTACCCACTTCAGGTATTAATCTGGAATGAGACTGTCGCCAACTTGACCCTTATGGCTCTCGGCTCATCCGCCCCCGAAATCCTGCTGGCCGTTGTAGAGGCTGTGACTAGCCTGGATGATGAGGAGCCAGCAGATTCCCTGGGCACATTCACCATTATTGGCAGCGCCGCCTTCAACATGCTCATCATCACAGCCGTGTGCATCATCAGCGTTCCACTGCCGCAGAGCAAGAGCATTAAGGTGATAGATCACTGTGACGTTAACGGGAGCATCTCAGCTATGATTTATATTTTTTTTTTGAATTTTCAGATCTAACTGGGAGCAACCGACATAAATTTGGCGTAACATTTTCCATGATAACTAATCTTTATGTAAAAATCTTGTTTGCACGTCGTTAGCGAAGGATATGCGTGCACTGAAACCGTAAAAATTACATTTTGCGTACGCCTAAGATTTTTTATCCCACTGAACAACCTTTGGAGACTTATGAGTGTATACAAATATCTAAAACTTGATCTTGCCTCCACACCCTCCCCTCTCCGTCTAAAAAAAAAACAAAAAAACTACAGGAATTCGGCGTGTTCGTGGTGACGGGTGTGTGGAGCATCTGGGCATACATCTGGATGTTGCTTGTGGTGGACTACATCAGCCCTGGTGTGGTAGAGCCCTGGGAGGCGTGGGTCACTCTGCTCTTCCTGCCTGTCCTGGTCCTCATGGCCTACCTGCAGGACTTGGGCTGGTGCTGCTGTTCCAGGAAGAGAGTCGGCGACTCGGAGGACGTGGACGATCCTACCATGGTGGGTGCAAATGTCGATTCCTTGATTTTAGTTATTCTTAGTTAGAACTATAGTGATTGGTAGCTGAAAAAATAAGTTTTTTTTAGTAAAGAGGTATAGTGGCACAGAAAAGTAAAGCAATAAAAATAATTGTATAAAACTGCACAATAGATAGATGGACTCACAGATAGAAAAATCGGTAGGCTTTAAAATAAGTAGTAGAAACTAAAACCAAAAAATAACAATAAAAGTATGAATGTACATTGATATCGATATGAAATTCTGACCACAGTGAATTGTTGCCATGTTGGCTATGTCACGTCAGTGCAATATTCTTCTTCTTCTTCTTCTTCTTCTTCTTCTTCTTCTTCTTCTTCTTCTTCTTCTTCTTCTTCTTCTTCTTCTTCTTCTTCTTCTTCTTCTTCTTCTTCTTCTTCTTATTATTATTATTATTATTATTATTATTATTATTATTTATTATTATTATCATTATCATTATTATTATAATTATTAATTATTTTAAAGAAGATAATTGTCCCCGCTTTAATATTTCAACCGCACACATTTTTGCTACGACGGAGGTTCTTCCATCGATTTAAATTTGTTTTGGTATATGCTTGGACATTATTAAGTCGCCCTTGACATGTAAGTTAAAAGCTGCAAGGCAGCATTAAAAACTTTGACCTATTGAACTTCGAAAAAAAAAAACTGTTTAAAAGTTGTTGAAAAAAAATAAGTGCAACAAGGTAAAAAGCCACCTTGGCCGGTCTTGAGCTCAAGTAGCCAGTTCTAGAGTTCAGAATATTTTTCAACCTCTGCATTTAATATGGGACATCGGACATTATTGCAAGCGACGATTTTCACAGCGACCTAGTTACGAGGCCTTAAACGGTTGTGTATGTAATTTGCAAGAGAGTGTAAATGCCCCGTTCGATTTCTAGGGGTAAGTGACCACAGTGGAGCTAGCAAGGCTGATGAAAGGTGACCTGTTTGCTCGGGCTAATTGGTCCATAATTGAGGTTTGGGTAGATCGAGAAAAGATTGAATTGTTGGAAAGGTTTAAAGGGTCGAAAATCTAGACTTATTGAGTAATTGGTACTAGTCGCCGGGGAAACTAGAGAGAACAGAAGATCCGAAAGATTCAAAACCCACACGCTATGACGTACAGAGCAAAAAATAAAAAAGCAGACTTTAAAAAGATATTTGTTCATGACAGATGTAACTTTTTTACTCAATAGTTACAGGTGTTAACGATCAAGAAGGATTTAAGTGAGCTTGGTTGGGTACGCAGATCGTGCATAGATCTGACATAATGCTTAACATGACTTCCTACAAGTATGTTATTAGGGCATCGTAAGCAGTATTTGTCGAAAATACTCTAACATGACTGTAACGTTGAAGTTTGTAGATCGACCGTATGATAACATAGAAGATTGACATTTTTCTTATAGCGATTGAATTCCACAAGTGGTGGCAAAATTGCTATTTCCTATTAATTAACGAACAAATGACGTGCTAGTATTTCCCATGTCAATTTTCATGGCACGGTTCACAACAAAAATGAATATAAATAAGTATGAAAAAATGGGACCTTAGCTGAGCAATCATGGCAACATTCTGCTACAAATTTTTTAGTTGATACATATTAAAACTGTCTCCACTTCTTCTTGTTAGCAACTTTCGGTTTGTTTTTTCTTGCATTCTCTCCTTCCATAGTTGCCTTTCTATGCTTATAATTAGCTGTTTGCTTAGAAGTCTTGGAAACTATGGTTCTTCGTCTGTCAGCTTCCACCTCTCTCTCTCTCTCTCTCTCTCTCTCTCTCTCTCTCTCTGTCGTTTCTATTTTTTAATCTCGATCTATCTATTCCTACCTCTACACCTCAGCCTCAGTGTCTGCACTGCTCTTATGTTATGGAACTTGTCAGTGTTATGTGGCGGTGATTATGTTTTTTTTCTGTCATTGTTTCCAAAATTCAAAGCATTTGTTTTTTTTTATAGGTATTTATACACACACCAGTTCTCGCCTGGCACTAAGTGTCTGACTTAAGCCACGCTTAGCATGCAGTGTTTCTCCACCATGTCGCCAGCTATGAAAATACGAGGAATGAAGAACAAGAGGAGACAATCATTTTTTTTTTCTAAATATGTGAAATCCGTATGTCCTCAGCCCTCCCCTAGCCGTATTATTAGAATGTGTCCTTTACCGTTGAGTGTCGGACCGTGGTGAAGCAGATCATGCGTGACGTCTGATCACCCGTGAGCTGATCTTTTGTGGACAAGAGTGATTGACGTCATCACCAGCTTTATTCTCTAGCTATGAACTTGTGCGGCCTGGCTTATAGGCCTGGAGCCCGTCACTGCCATTGCTCTGGCACTGGCACTGGCCCATTGTGGTCCGGAAATTAGAAAGGGCTGCAACAAAAAATATAATTACCTACCGGATCAGTTTGGTTTGCACACTGGTAGGTCTTTACTCGTAGACTAATAAAAACCGCTTTGTTGAATGTGTTCCATGGTGTGCTGCAAGCCTAGACTATGAGGCAATGGCTAGTTATGAATCCAGGTGTTAACCTCGGTCATGGTCTATTTAAAGGCCCTGTGAGCCTCTTACGTCCTCACAAAGACCCAAGATTATAAATTAAATGGCCTGATTTGTATTGATTTTTGTCACGTGACAACTGATTAGTAAGTCTCTTCAGAAGTTCTCGAGATTGGTGAACTCAAAAAGATGCCGAAACGGGGCGACTCTTGCCCCGAAATGGCTAAGCCTAGAGAACATAACTTGCTCGGGAGACGCTGTATGTTTAACAGATCCTTTGCATTTTCATGACGACAATAATTTTGAGTGAAGCAAATTTGCAATATTGCTTATATTGGACTTTGCGAAACTATAGCCGGGTGTAAAATAAACATTTCTTTAGAAAACATTCTTATCTAGCTTAAATAAAAAGTAAGGCGTAGACAAATCGAGGACTGTTTAAGGTCATGCAAATTACAGCCAATAAGATTCTTAACAAACATTTAGAGAAAGGATACAAATAAAATGAAACCACAATAAACCTGTATTTAAATTGTCACATCATCATAAACCCATCTCACCAAATTATAAGTAAACATGGAATCAAACTGTTTCTTTGCTGTGGCATGATAGGATCCCACACCCATCTCTACTCTTTTCTCACGATGTAAACAAGGGCATCATTTGGAAATTCTAAAGCACTTAATATACAAACGTTGGCCCTGAGATTACCGCTTATAGTATCCTGGGCTTGTAAAAATTTTCAATCAAATATCCAGTCACGTGTGCATGTAGAGCAATCACCAACTTCTGATAGTACATACCATGCTCAGCTTTTTTCTAAAAAAAATTTCTTTGATTAGTATGTGCATTCTAGAGCCATGCAGTATGGAGACTGAATAATATTTTTTAATGATTGTTGAGAAAAAGATAGTATTGCCTATCATTAAATTTATTTTAGTATAATAAGAAATTACTTGAATCTGAATTGGAATCATACATTTCTCTTTTTTATTCAAATGAACGATATAGAAATTACCAAATTAATAATGTTGAGTTTAAAAATACTTAGTCATAAATGAGATTCACATGTGAATCACTTTTTGGAATCATTTTTCCTAAATGTAGTATTTTTTTCCAAGATGCAACTAAAATCAAGACAGGCAATAATTATATAATCTACAATGAAACACACGATGAGTTAAAAAAATGTATTCATCTTTGTTATTTATCGAGGTATCCTCAGCTAATGATAAACTGGATATGGTATAAAATCAATACAACACGATATATCCAACCAGGAAATACACTGAAGGCTGTTTTGCTATTGTCTTACCTCTTTGTAAGTTTATTACTTGACAAACTTTGACATTTTTTAAATAGGGATTTACTCTTTTTCTACGTATATAAAAAAAAATAAAAATCGAATGTCAAGTCAAACGGCGTTTTTTTCTCTTTGAGTATAAAGTATCGGTTATTTTTTTCACTAATTCCATACATGTTTTAAGCACTTTAATTATTGTCTTGTTTCATTTCTTAACTGCAAATGGGTGGTATTTCAATCAAAATATACGTTAGTATATGAAAGAAGGTGGCAACAGATCTACGAACAGGCAAGTTTTTTCAAAAGACGTTTTCTTTTAAAGAATAACAAAAAAGCAGAATTTGAGCCAGCAAGCTATTGTGTTCCGTCAGGTAACAGGATGTGATATTACATAAGGTAAAATATCTAAGTTGTGTCGTAATGGAAGAGAAATGACATGTTTAATTTGTCACGTTTAACGCTTAATTCTTACATCTTTACAGAGTGTACGTGTCGTGACATCACATCCGCACCCTCAATTTATGGGACATCAGCACAAGGAGCTTCATGTGTTGGAAGCTCAGAAGGCGCACAGAATGAGGTAATTTTTATCATGAGCTCAACTCAGTGTTGTCATTGCATATCTTTCTGAGGTCATAAAGAGGTAGGCTATCGGAAATATAAAATGTAGACCAGAAGGAATATATCTAGTGAAAAGGTTATTCTTATGCTGGTTAAATTGAACTTTGCCTTTTAATTTCTAAAGTGAAATATAGACAACGCGATACATAGAAGATTGAAAAATAGATAGATTGCTCTATAGATAAAGAAATAGTAAAAAAAGGGGGGGGGAGAGAGAGAGAGAGAGAGAGAGAGAGAGAGAGAGAGAGAGAGAGAGAGAGAGAGAGAGAAAGAGAGAGAGATAGAGAAAAAGAGAGAGAAAGAGAAAAGTAAGCACAGAAAGAGATAAAAAAACAAATGCAACAAGCATGGTTTATTTTGGCTGTGAGGCGCCGGAATTTGAAATCTATCAGAATCATAGGCCTATATGCATTCTGGAAGTCAGTTTTCTCTCTAGAATACATTAATAGAAAAGTTACTTTTATCCTTTATACCAAAAAAATTTAAATAATTAGAATTATAATAATGATAGAAACCTCGTAGTCTTCAATTTGAGAAAAAAAAATCCGGAAAATTTTTCTCCACTCAAGACTAGACTTAGTGGTTAGTTAAATAATGTGTTTACCATAAATAACTTCGTCTAAATAGCGGTAAAGGCGCCTCCGTTCTCACTATTCTTGATTACAAAACAGCTTATTATAACAACTCTTTTTCAATGAAATAAAAAGTTGGCATATTATTATTAAGAAAAGTGCATTAGTCGTGCACAAAATGAGTGAAAATTTAACAAGTAATGCAATATTAACCTTTTTTTCCACGTGTTATCGGAGTTTGTTTGGAACTTCTTTACTTTGATCTGAAACTAAAAATTATTAACAATGACTAAATGTGATTCCTGACCCCCTCGCAGCGTTTCATCTGAGCTGTGGGCGGATCTCAGAAACAAGCGCTATTCTACAACATCGTAAGGTTTCTCACGTTGCTTTTGCCATTTTCTGCCGGGGCTTAATGAGAACGCATACTCGGCTTCTGCTTGCCGTAGGACTATTAGACTAAGAATGTTTCGCAATGGATGGAACTGACTTTCACACACACACACACACGCAAAAAATAACGGCATAATGCATAGAGGAAATATTGGTTTAAGCTCTCTAAGAAGAAACGATTTGGCATCATCATGATTATAAGAAAATTCATTGTCAAATTTTTGTAAAATTATTTATTTTTCTTGAGTGCATTGCGAAACGTTCTATAGATGGCTATCACTGCGCATAGAATCTAGTGAACCGCACGCAATCACACAGTTGGCGAGCACACCTATACATCTTACTCAACTTAGGAGTATTAAGGTTAAACTGCTTGTTGTATGATTTACAACATATGATTTTGTTTTCCGAAAATATTAAATCAAATTTACCCTTATAACAAAAGTAGACTCCCTGTTCCCACAAAACTATCGGCCTACCTAATATGTCCATTTTGGGAGCATGCTGTACATCGTAAAATCAATGATTTGTTTTGCCATTATTGTTTTTCCTGCTTTATCCTTTCTGATTCACATTGGATATCAAAGTTTGCTCTTCTTCCTTTTCAAGGTGTCGATTGCTTTATGAGTGCACCAGTTCACAGAACTATTTTTTACATTTGAAATCATTTTTTTTTGGTCACTTAATACTGTAGTATTCCCCCAATGCCTTCAGCTCCCTTTTATCCTTAAGTGTCGAGCCTAAACCTGGACACATATAGCCTGATTGACTTGAATGTGAACTCTATGATTGTTTTCAATATTTTTTTTCAATGTATGCAACACCTCTTTACATTATAGGATTATCCGCACATCAATGTCACCAAAGTAAACTGAATTGTGTCACGGAGATTTATCTCTTTATGTCATCTTGCCTTTCGATCTTACACCTCACAGGCGAGGCGGAAATCTTCGGTTTCGTCTCCTCGTCACAGCTAGTGGAAGAAGCAAAGCTTATTTTCCCCTCTATTCATATGTCATGCGCTTTTCAACTTTCTTTTTTTTTTTAATTGAATGGCAGCGCATCTCTTTTGGTGTGAAGTAATGCTCCATCGCAAATTTCATGTAAACCATTAAGATCAAAGACATCTTTGATAAAAAATGAATCATATAGAGAAGATTAATGAAGTAAAATATGAGTTTATATTAACACAAAAGAAACCAACACAGCCACACAAGTATGCACTTTTACTTTTTAAGCCTTTTAATTTTTTCTTTCAACCTTACTTTATTGTTTGAGTGTTCTTTTATTGTTATTAGAGACTATTTGATGATTTAATTTTTGCTTACCTTTTTAATATATCCCTCATCTTGCTTTTTTAAAATTTGTATTAATTACGTGTACATAAAACAAGAAAAGATGCGGATGTGTATCTTTTTGAAGATAAGCATCGTGAGTTTTCGATTCGTTATCATCATGAAACTAAAAATAAGAAATAAGAGCAAAGCAACCATTGTGTTGTCGTGTTACAAATTTAAAAAGCTGTTTCATGGCTATATAAAAGTTTATATCTAAAATGTTATGGTTTAACTCACCAATCCCAAATAGGAAAGTAAAGGGCGCATAGAGTGGTAGCGAAAATCAACAAAGAAAAAAAATATTGAGCTTTAACGAGACTCTTCATATCAAATAGCGTTTTGTTTTTTTCTAACAAGAGAGTTACTATTGCTCATAACATAAGATATTCAAATTATTATATATTAATTCATTAAAAAAAACAAGACTTTCCTTTAAGATATTCAAATTATTATATATTAATTCATTAAAAAAACAAGACTTTCCTTTTACAAAATTATGTAAACCCTTTGTTAGAATGTGCTTGATTTTTATCCATACTGTCTTAATAACTTTCTTTTCTCCAGTGAGCAGGCTCAAACCATTCAGACTCACACGACGCCGGAGAAAGAGTTGCAGTCCAAAATTAACAAACCCTCTACAACTCTTGCAAGGGCAAGGTATAACTGTTTCATTGAATACTCTATCGATCTTATCGAATAACATTACAGTCAAACTCGCTGATACTTGAATGAAAAATAATCATTGTTTCCAAGATTATTCTGTCTTTTCTTATCAAATTTTTACCAACAAATCCTATCCATTTATTGCACGCGCAAGATATTACTACTTCTTGGTTAGTCTGTGATTTCTTCTAAATAAAATTAACAACCTTCACTAAATACTGTGAGTAGCTGATAGACCAACGAAAATATACACGTATGAGATAAATAGATATCTCTGACTCCTCGCGTGTATTGATTTTTTTCTTGTACTGGCGACCAATATCGATTTTGGTTGTAGGTGTGATTTTCTACATATCGTCTGCTGACACCTATCCTCTGTGAATTAGTCAAGTTACATCGCCTGGACGTACAATGTCGTGTTTTGTCTTTCAATATACCTATATCTCTATTTTCCTTTCTCTCTATCATTTGTTTTGTTGCAAACTCATTTGTAAAACTGTTTCACTTTAATTGGATAGTTCTACATAGTTTAACGCCCCCAAGCCTGCATATCTCTCTCTGTCTCTCTCTGTATCTCACTCACTGCCTGTCTCTCTGTCTCTGACTCTCTCAAAGTCTAAGACGAGGACATCACTTTCGGATAAATCAAATTTTTTTTTTTCAATTATATAATTATGCGAACATTTCCCAAACCTAAATGTTGAACAACGACTCCGCTTAATTTTTTCAATGTATACATCTGACGGTCAATATGGACTTCCTCAACATTTAATAACGAAATCGCACCCAAAATATAAATGTCTCAGTTAAATTTAACATTCTCAATTGCAGTAACGCCTCAGGACTGATTTGTGAAAATTTTAATTAATAAAAGATTAAAATGCATTATGATATTTATAAAAAGAACAAAGGATTTTACCAGAAAACCGTCTCAACCTTTACCATTTAACATAAACGAGAAAAGAACCGAGTATTCTGGTGAAATAATGTTCAACATTTTATAGAACCTTCACTGCTTTCGCATTGAACAGAAAGTTAACCCACGTCTTCAGATCTCGTTCGTAGTAAACATGAAACCATGGTGAGACTTTAAAAAAAAAATATTATCTTGTTTTATTGATGAAGCGTTATTTTTCAATTTTGATTATTGAAACATAACTTAACCTGCCAGGTCCTAATAGTTTGTTGTATTTTTTTCGAACTGTATAAATTATTAATTTAAATAATTGAACCTTTTAGAAATAAAAGATATAATACAAAGACAGGAGATCACCATTCATGAAACTTTGACTCATTTTTAATTATCAATATAAAAAGGTTCTCAAAAATTTCCACCCGTATTGAGACAAATTTATCGTTAGTTTTGAATTCAATGGATGGAAATCAGTATTCACGTATGAAATCATACAGTTGGCATATAAAAAAAAACAGAGAAAAGCATAAAAAATCAGCTTCATTTTTAAACTCATCTGGCATTTTAATATGAACTATGCACAAACCTAAAGCAGTCACTTGTTGCAAATACGATAACAACTGATGCTTGCAAATATTTATTCCTCTGAACCAGGTTAACATAATCTTTTCCTTAATAAACTATTTTTTAGCTGCGGATCTAGTAGTTTTTTTTCCCACATCTTAAGATTTTTTTTTGTCTAAGCTGATAATGCAAATTCAGTACAATTACTCGTAAAAGTTCAATACCCGAGGTTTGAGGTAACGTGGCAATGAACTGTCCCCTCACCCACTGTACCCCCCCCCCCCCCTCCTTACTGACCAGGTTCCGGCACGCCGTGGTGGGAAGTCTCCTGGGAAGCAAGGCATTCCGACCTCACAGCAACACCAGGCCTGCCCGCCTGGCTGAAGTGGTCGAGGTCGTCTCTTCCTGGAACGAAGCCATGAAGCAGGGCAAGGCTCCAGACTGTGAGTCAAAGTTATGCCTGGACTGAATGTCACTTACATCTCTTGACAAATCAGTGTAGCCGAGAGTGTTGGTTCTTAAATCCACATGTAACTGTAACCTGTTCATGCGAAAAATAATCAACAAATCATCTTTTATGCTCGAATCAGTCATTACAGGACATAATAAAAAGATAATGAGCTCATTTGTCTCTGGTTAAGCCTGCCTGAGATTGCCTTCATTTTCGTCTGTCTACTTGTTTTTGGAATTGCCATGGTTCGTCTTAATCTATTTGACTTCAATATGTTTCTTTGTAAAAACGGTCACAGTAGGAATAAAACCGTTTCGATACTTCTGTAACGAAGAGAAAGTCATGCACATGTATTTTTGAGAATCTATGTTAAAGAATTATGCGTAGAATTACCCTGTCTCAAATGTGTTTTCAAGAAGACTCTTTTCCAAAAGTGAACGGTTGAGCGCATTATTTTAATTGATATTTTTTTTATAACGAAATGTAAGCAAAATATCACGCACACACGCACACACATTCAAATACAAATACAACTCTCTTTTGTTCCAGTGGCGGACTCGCTGGGCAAATTCACATTTGGCTCGGACCGCTACGCTGTGTTGGAAAGTGCAGGAAAGCTCGATATAGAAATATTCTTCCATCGAAAAGTACTGTAAGTGAATATCTACAATAACGTGCATCAAACTTTTATATTGTATATGTATTTTACTTAAGAAAAATGTGTCTCATTCTGTCTGCTTTCATTTTGCTAATAAATAAACCATGTTTCATCCTTCTATTCTCTGAGCACTTTTCTTCTAATACAAACATTCTACCGCTGTTAAACGTGGTTCTTAAGATAATGCAAAGTTCTAACTGTGGCGCAGAACGTAGTTTGTTTATTATACAGGGTAAAAGACAGGCTAAATTCATTTGGCTGAGTTTAGTCTGTCTAACAATCTAGGGCATTGTCCACATCGGGTTTTCTTACATCTTGAAGAATTAAAACTCTGCACTCTTTTTCAAAAATCACTTTTAGTGCAATATTTTCTCTGTTGTTTTGTCAAATGCTTTACTCTTAATATCAAAAATAGATTTTTTTCCCCTTAACTTGCTTGACGAACAGAGCAGAACAGAAGTATGGGGTAAATTACGAAATTGAAAAAAAATACTGAAAAGGGAAAAAGCAATGTAAAATTAAAAAAAAAAAAATCTTTAAGGGACAACAATCTTAAATCGTTTACTAATAGCGTAATTAATAATTCATAAGCGCTTAGAATGTTTTGGGGAGTAAAATCGATGTTAATGGATTCTTCTCGTAAAACTTTTTTTTTTTTTCGAAGAAAAGACAGCTTCTTATAAACAATGCGCTATTTTCGAGAATTTCATGCAACAATGAAGTTGAGTTTTCAAATAACACTTTTATCAATCCTTGAATTATATGGGAAGTTTTGAATTAAAAAAAAAAAAAACAAACTCAAAGAAACTTTCTTTAGATCTATGCCGATCAAATAATCATGATAAATCTGAAATTTCACTAAATTTCCGCTTGCGCTGTCTGCATTACCATTTGAAATACCTGATTTAGGAATTCTAATTTTACTCTCTCACTGTCGCACTTGGTGTTATGTATTCATAACCTTCACAATTCTCACTTCCTGATATGTTAACTTTTAGGCCAAATGAAAGTTTATCCAACAAGACGTCTGGAAGGTAACAAACTTTCACACATCCTGCTGTGTTTTTTTTTTTAATTCTTTTTTATTATGCCTCGAGGCATAATTATATACATAATAAGCATTTTTGAAGATTTTTAGATGTGTTTTCATCTTCAAGAATTTTTTTATTACGTTTGACATTATTTATCTAGAGGCGTGGAAACCGATATGTTTGAAGTGCAGTGAATTAGATAGGTGAAGAATTAACAGTTTGTCTTAAAGGCTATTAAAGCAATTTTGCAATAATCTTGTTTTTTAACATGTTCTATGTAGTTGTCGAAAAAATACAGTTCTGTAACCACACAGCTCAGTTTTTGTTTATAAAAACTGCTTTCCGAGCAAAGCGGCAAGTTCAAGTTAAATGATTTTTATGATTTTTTTAAACTATTAAATTATGTTTAAATCTCAACCTCCTTCTTTCCCCATCCCTTCCTTTAACTTTGAAATAAAATTAACAAAACAATCCCCAAACTGACTAGAAATTAAAAAAAAAATTCTTTTATTGCCCACATATGTTATTTTAAGAAATAGTTATATTGTGTTGCATCTTCTTCCTACGTGGTATTTGGCTACTCCTTCGGAAAATATTTATAGCTGTATTCTTTGAATTAATACTATTATTTTTTGTTTCCTGTAAGTTAAACTTTTCTTTCTTGTCTGAGGTTTGATATATCTTTATCGTATTCAACATAAATCGAGTCTGAATTGTATGTGACGGGGCAAAGGAACAACAAAAAATTTAAGTTTTAAGTAATTTCTATTTCTTTTAACCTTTTAAAACCTCTGCTTGGCTCTAATTTGTCAGCAAATATTTGCTTAAAGTTTGAGAGGAAAACGTATTTATAGCAGGCAGAAAGAAGAAATGTTTGAAGAAAACTCTTGAAACATATTATATTAGTGTTTTTTAACCGAACGTTGGCCCATAATAAATATGTTTTTCTGCTGATCATTATAACAGATATTAATGTTAGCAAGAGAAATTCAGAGTCAGTTATTATTTTTGGTCAATTTTCTGCCTAAAGTGCACTTAAGAAAACCAGCTTTTGGTGTTTTAAAAATGAATTAAAAAAAAATTAGATTACAATAATCATAATCGTTTAAACCATAATTATTATTTATGTTGATATTGATGTGCTGTGATAGCTAAAACTATTCTTTTCAACCCATGTAATCAATTATATAGCAATCTGTCTTCGACTATAATTATATACATTATGTACCTTTTCAAATTTTTTGCCTTGCTTAAATCTTTCCTGTATAGCTGTGTATCATTTAATATAATAAGATAATAATTTATAAAATAGCATTTTGATTTACAAATGATGAAGAGTAGTCATGTCACATATGTTTGCTATTGTATTCTCTCTGAATTTCTGCTACTTAAGAATATTATAAAATAATAATCTCAGCCTCAAATTTGGAGAAAAAAACAACAGATTATTCTCTGCTTGCCAATCTATTTAAAAATCCTTCAAAACACTCATTATAAGGCTCTAGTCTTTTACGATCATTCAAGAGCTCGAGATGCGATGGCCGAAGGGAATTTAATGGCTGCCCATCCATTCGTGCCTTCCTGAAAATGAGCGTTTTAAACAATAAAAGAGGAATTTACAAAACAAGCTGACTTTTCTTTGCCATGCTTATTGATACTCACAAAGAGATGACAGACTTTGACAAATATGTAATACAGTATATATTTAAAAAAAATATAGATGTAAAAGGGATAGATATCTTTTCAATAAATAGGCCAATTAAAAAACAAAACAAAAACAAAACAACAACAACAGCAACAACAACAACAAACAAGCAAATTTTCCAACTCTTCATATGTATGAGACTGCACCATCCAGAACGATATCTATATATATATAAACAATATAGAATGGGTATGACGAGCTTTTTGTTTTGCGTTTCCAATTCAGTTTTACGGTTTTACCGGATCATGATCAATTTGTTATGCGTGTAAGATTTGACAAGATGTGAAGATATTGAAGTGCTTGTGGTGTGTGTTATTAAAAATACTTTCTAGGTTCATGAAACTATAATCAAATTCATCAATGGTCATCATTTATCTTTCAGACCAAGGCACAAGTTATTAAACTTGGTGAGTATTAATTATTTTATGTACTTTTGCCATTTTTTAAGATCAGGAAAAAATTGTGCGTTGCTTGTGAAAAGGTTTGATAAGTGGCGGCTGGACCGATGCCTAGTCATAGATTTTATGGTCAAGATTGATTATCCTAGCAAACTCTATTCAAAGAATATTTTTGCTGGAAATGTTTTTTTTTTCATCTTTATCTAAATACTTATCAGAAATTCCTTAAAATCAGGAAAAGGATCTTCAGTGATCGGAACTGAAATAGGCAAATAAATTTCATTTGATGTAAATTAGAGACAGAAATACTCCAAAATATTAGTAAATAAACATAGAAGCTATTAGTCTGGTACCAGTATAAGAGCCTCCATGGAAAACGGGCGAAAAAGAAAATAAGTGCGAGAGGCAGTGTCTTGTAATGTTTTGTACAACCAGTCTCTCATAAAGACATGCCACTTTGAAACAAACAGCTGGATAAAATTGAAATAACGCAGCACATGGCGTGTGTCCCTGAACTAAACACATTGATTACTCCAATTATTTTTTCCATCTCCTAATCTTCCTTTTCAGAAACCGACTCCTGCCTTGGGAAATGGTAACGCGACATCTGGTCAAGACAACTCCTCCCTGACTCCTCCAGACTCCAACGTGGTGGAGCCTACCACGCCAAGCTCCGTGGCTCCATCTGTCACAGAAGCGGTCACAGTGGACTTCGAGACCAGAGAGGGGTCGGCCAAGCCTGGCAAGGATTTCAGATACACTCAGGGCACTCTGGTACGTGGAAATCTAAATTTTCAAGCTGATACGATATATACATGGACCCTGAGTAATTAGAAAAAAAGTTTCCTTCGCACTTAGCGTGCATTGTTCGTCAGGCGCCAAAACTATCTTAAGCTAATTATCTGTAAAAAAAATAACAACAATTTTCTATTTAGAGATTCAAGTCGTGAGAGACAATAAGCCATCATCTGCGGTCTACATATAATGAGTTTGCTTGGACTTTATCCGTCTGCTTAATCCATCTATATTTGACGTTTTGTATCTCTTTCTCTGATAGAAATGGATTTAAAATTTCGGCCATCCGCTGACCCACAAAAGTATTTCCAAATAGTCGTGTATAATAATTGCAACTTCCTCTCTCCTATCTTTGTTTTTCAAGGTATTTCAAGAGAATGAGTACCGCAAAGTGATCTCCATTCCCATCATCAATGACAATCAGTACGAGGCCGATGTTGACTTCTACGTCATCCTGAAGAACGCCCATGGAGGCGCCGGCATAGGTGATCCAAGCGTCACGAGAATCACTATTGTGGATGATGACGGTAAGAGTGAAGGCCGAACTCAAACACTGGTCATGCCACCTACTGATGTCTATATTGATTTGTGGGCAATTATGATATTATAGTTATAGGTACAAGCAAGTCATGTATAGGTCTGCGATGACGTTATCACATGTGTGCATTGGATAAAATTTAAAAAATCGAGTGAATAACGATAAAATAAATAAGGAACCTACTTCTGCCACATAAATTGTGGTTAAAATCATTAGAACCGATTCCAGCATCATGAAATTTTGAGTTTTATCTTCACGACATGAATTTACAAAACCAAAATGATCAATAATAAAACGGAAAACAAAAAGGCAAATCTTTGAGCGTTTTCGTCAAGAAAGTTATGATTCATAAATTAAGTGAATTTTCTCCACATTTCATTAATTATTTCGGAATCTCTCGAGTCTGTATTCCCTTTAGATAAATCGTATCCCAAACGCATTATCAAAACAATATAGAAAACAAATTTCTTGCACTCTATAAACACTTTTGATTTCTGGAGTGAATACAATTTATGTTTATTTCAATAATGTAGTCAGTATTTGACACCGGTTACGATAATTTCAGAACCTGGTGAATTCGAGTTTGAAAAGAGTCACTACCACATCGATATGAAAACTGGCAAGGTGACAATCAGAGTAATGCGGGAGCACGGGTTTGACGGCAAGGTGTCCATGGACTACAACACCACGTAAGTTGAACTCACGTAATTCGTCATAACTGAAGGCTGTATATAGTTTGGACTTATCTTTGTCTTTCTGGAAATGCGGAGAGCCCGTTGAAAGTAAAATCATTTTCCAACGGTAAACTCCGATTACCTTACAAATGAACATTGAAAATGAAATCAGTACCGTGCGAGAGTTCTTATTAAGTTCCATCCCTCAATAAGTCTAATATGTAAAGGAAGCGACCAAATTCACAAATATTAATAATGATGTTAAACATAGCAAAATCATTAACAACAACAACAACAACAACAGCAACAGCAATAACAATAACAACAATAATAATGATAACGATAATAATAATAATAATAATAATAATAATAATAATAATAATAATAATAATAATAATAATAATAATAATAATAATAATAATAATAATAATAATAAGAAGAAGAAGAAGAAGAAGAAGAAGAAGAAGAAGAAGAAGAAGAAGAAGAAGAAGAAGAAGAAGAAAGAAAGAAAGAAAGAAAGAAAGAAAGAAAGAAAGAAAGGAAGAACTATACATCTATAAACCTATAAATAAATAAATATATAGAATTTTACGTATATTTCATAAAAAAGCGATAATGTTAAATACAATTAGTAATGATGTCGAGGAGGAGAGCAAGGGGATGGAAGAGGAGTTTGATAAAGTCGATCTCGAAGTAGGTTATGTTGAAGATTAGAATTAAGAATAGCAGTAAAATAATAGCAATCTTCATAAACAAGGTCCGCACTTTGCCGATGATTATTAAAATATTATAAAGAGAACAATGATGTGGAGGAAAAGCGGCAGCAAATAGGAACCAAGAGAACGCCAAGAATTTATTACTTCTATCTACGTCTTCTACAGGGACGGATCAGCAGTGGGAGGAAAAACGCTGGGAAGCAGCGTCGACTACATTTCTACACACGGCACGCTAACCTTCGAGCATGGAGAGACAAGCAAAACAATCTACATCGAGGCCAATAAAAATGTCAAGGTAGGAATATGAGGTTCCTGGAGGTTTCTGGAATTTAAAATTAAAGCATGCAAAATCATCACATTATGTGCTTTTATTTTTGTCGAAATGCAAGAATGAAATATGAATTTCAAAATGTATATTTAATGGCAACCAATATGAAAAAAATAATCAAAATTGAAAATTGTTTCATTTCAATTTATTTCATAATTACGTAAAAGGTTAAGATGAAATCGCGACTATGGCCAACTAGTTCTAATTTCTTCGCTGCGTTGTCTGCCTGTTTTTCAGGATGCAAAGAACTTTATCATCTCTTTACGCAACCCTAGCTTGGGAGCAATGATAGGAGTAAAGAGTGCAGCAGTATGTCACTTCAACAGAGGTAATACAATAATATTAACCTTGTTTTCAAGATGTGCTACTCGGGTCTAACATAATTGCCGTTGCGTGAATGAAACCCTTTATGCACCAGTAAACATTCTTTTCATCAATTTTGTTTATCTGAATGCGAAGAATAGTTACACGAAATCTATATCGTTAAGTTTAATAGAATTGTACCCAAAGACTATAGATTTTAACATTTTGGTCCTGACGGTTCTATTTTATTGATATTGTTTTCGTCATAAATCTTGTACTCATTGCAGAGTGATTTCATATAATGTTAGAACATAATTATGACTTTGAAATTTTCAAAAGAGAATTTATTTGTTTTTCAATTTTTTTTTCCATTTGACTTACAGCGGGTAAGTAATTAGTGATGCCTTGAATCATTATTTATTTACTATCTAGAGGCAATCACTAACAAAGATAGACTAATGCATATATCTTGTGGTAACATTCTCACACACATCAATTTTTTATGGTAACGACACATTTGTAAGCTATTATATTATCCGTAATTTAACCATCTCCAGTCCTTATCTATTATTAGCACTGGGACGTGATATGAACCATATAGCTAAACGGTTTTTCCCTGAAGTCTAGGCGCTACTTAGTTACAGATCAGCCATAACAAAAGCTCATTCTCTCTGTTTCGAGGCATCTATGAAAACTTTTGCAATCAGCTATTAGGCGGCAAACTGGGCCAACAATAAGAGACTGCTCATTTCTCTGTTAACCTCAAGAAACAGCTCTCAGTATATTCCATACATTATTCTTTCAACCTTTTCGCGATATTTCCAATTTATAAATAAACGGAATTATTATATCACAGTCGTAAATTTAAAAGAAAGAGAAGAAAAAGCTAAAAGAAAGTCTGCCGTTGTTCAAATAAAAGGTATTTAAACAATTACAGCGTTTGTAGAAAAAAATCAAACGAGAAACAACAACAAAAAGAAAAGCAAAAAAATAGATGCTGTGAAAACGAAAATCAAAGGTTACAACAATGTTGTGTTAAAAACAAGAAAGGCCTTTATGTTTCAAATATTATCTTCAATAACTTCGTTTTGAACACTGCCTACAGTGAAAGACTAAGACATAAAAAATATTGGACCATCAGGCTGTCTATCTGTTTTCCTTGTTATATACCATAAATACTGAATTATTAGTCCCTATAAATAATATGACTGTCCTTTTTGCAAGTTAAGTGAATCTTTTCTGTTTCATTATAAAAGACGTTTTAACTGCTTGCAAGGGAAGTAAGCATTAATATTGACAGGCTTCCCGTACTCTTCTTGCCTTCTTTCTTACAAACTGTTGCAATCCTTCTACTCAGCGCCTTTATCATTTTGTTCCTCTCTTTCTTCGGTGGAAGTTGTATATTACAATAGATTTAATTCTAAGGGGTTCTTGTTCCAATTTATTTAATATCTGTGGACAAGCTAAAATTATTCGATATGGGGTATTATAGACCTGTATTTAAAATATGAGAAAGTTATATCTATGATACGAAAAGAATAAATAAAGTCGTAACATTTTTTTTATTATATGATCAAGGAGAAAAATAATTCCCATTTGTGTTTATTTCATTTCCTCTACTATATTTACCATCTTTCATCATCGTCTGCATTTTATTTATTAATAGCAACTTCTTTCATTCTTATTGCTTGATAATTTCTTCTCATCATTAATTAGTCTTTTTGTTATTACTTCTAAACCAGTTTATTGTCTAATTATGTCTTTAAGCATAGAGTGAAGTTCACCAGATATCAAAATTGTTTTTAAAAGCAAAATACATGCATCTCTCATAGAGATTTTCAAATTGGTTTCAAGTAAACATAGGTTTAAATTTTCGGAAATTAAATAATTTTCAAAGAAGAATACAGATAATGGGTCTTCTTTAACAGATAAAATGAGTTTTTAGATAGATAGTTCAGTTGTGCAATAAACTTCTGTTATTTCTTGAAGAAAAGAAAACAAACGGCTTTGTAAATTTGCTTACCACATCAAGAAAAAATTTATAATTTCATAAAGCCACCGAAAATGTATAATTAAGATAACAAAACCAAAACATTATGAACATGTGGAGCAAGTTTTTCTAGATAATGATTCAATATAAAAACAAAGTTATGTTGCCCCTCAGGCTAGGAATTGAAAACAAAGTATCTAGTGCATCAACCTCTATTCGTTAGTTTCTGCGTCAGCTTACTCTAATTCTTTCATTTTGCTCTCTCTCTCTCTCTCTCTCTCTCTCTCTCTCTCTCTCTCTCTCTCTCTCTCTCTCTATATATATATATATATATATATATATATATATATATATATATATAGTTCTTATATATATATTATTATATATACATATTATGTTTTTTGATGACTCCAGCTTTCTGTAATAGTGCCCGACAAAGAGGAGCAATAATAATAATACTAATAATAATAATAATAATAATAATAATAATAATAATAATAATAATGGATTACCTAGGTACTCAGGGCCATTACTCCTGAGTTTCAAACCTGTGCGGCTCTCGTGAGATGGCTGTGGGTAATAAGCGATAACGTTTGACAACTGGAAAATTTGTTTGTTTTTGTTTTTTTGTGAACGCATTGAGGAAAGATCTGCTTTCTTCTGTTTAATGAAGGCGCTCTTTTCAAATTTGGTATTTTTCTTCCAAACAAAGTGTGCAAACACTTTTTTCTGGTGTATATGTCTTGGCTTTTTTAATAATTTCTCACCAGATGGTGTGCTCGATGTTTTTGTCTTTTAGTTCCGGTGATCTTCGTATCTTTCTTTCTGTGTCCTAGTTTTAATGAGGATTTATGTTGGTTGTAGATGGTTTACAATTCTTTGTCAGAGGATCCTATATAGCTTTCTTGATTCTTTGTTCTTGTCTTTGCAGCTTTGTATATAAAACACTCTGTTAGGCGTTTTTCCATTCAGTGGACAGCTTGCTTTTTCCCGGCAGTTGCAAAATTTTACTGTGCTTGGTGTTTCTTTTTTAATGTTGTGTGCCGGTAACAAGTATTTCTTGTGATTCGTAATCGCTTGTTTAAAGTTTGATAACCAACTGTAGCTGACTTTTACAGTGTTTCTGTTGGTAAATTTTTCAAGCTATTCGTTTTGGGGAAGTGTTCGTCGATCAGATTAAGGAAGTTTCTCGCAACGTTCATTTTAACGCCACGTGAATGGTGGGTGAACCCAAGTATTTTTCTCTCCCAATTATTTAATATTTTTCTCTTTGTCGATATGATTGGATTTTATTTCATCACTGAAGTGTAGCTTTGTTTGGAAGAAAATTACCAAATTTTGACTAAAGCACCCTCACAAAACAGAAGAAAGGAGATATTTCCTCATTGCGTCCATTTATTTAAAAAAAAACCAAAAAAACCTACGAACTTTTCCTGTTGTCAAATGTCAATACCAGTCACGCTCATTACCCACAGCCATCTGAGGAGATCCGCACAGGCTTGAAACTCTAGAGGTATAGGCTAAGAGGGCCTAGGTAATGCATTTTATCATTATATACATATCTGTTTCTCTCTCTGTCTGCCTGACTCTGTTTTTTTCTTTCCTTTTCTGTCTCTGTTTTTTTCTTTCTCTCCCTCTCAATCAAATACTTTTTTTTCTGTAGGCGTTAATAGCCTTGTTTCATCCTCATTTCATTTATTATGCCATGTAAATTAACGCGGTTTTTTTTTCAATAATGAGCCTTTTTTGTCCTCTTTTACCGTATCTAGCAATATTAGTATGCAAAAAAAAAAAGCAAGAACAAAAACAAAACAAAAAACAATGACATTATTGGAATCAGGCCATATTTATGTTTAATAGTAATTGAACATTATAAATAATAAGTAACGAAAACCCTGGCTTAAGAAGATTGATACATAAAACGACTGCAATTGACAGGAAATTAGAAGTGCATAATTTACTCAAACAATATTTCCAATATCCAAAAGATTTCCAGTACTGCTCCAGTTTTAGCGAAGTTTTGTTTTGAAAACAAATATGTTCTTTTAAAAGAGTTTTTAAAATTTAATTTACTTTTCATTTTTTTTTTCATTATTTGTACTTACAGTAAATTATTATTATGTTGCTATTTGAATAAAAAAGGAATACATTTTCCTCTTATTCAATCACATTTTTCCGCTCCTGTCTCTACTTTAAGATGAGTTGATAGAGCGCGTGGCTGAGATCCTAGGTGATGATGATGACGAGGAAGAAACTACCTGGGGAGGTCAATTCGTCAGGTAATAATTGCCTTTGAAAAAAAACAACTTTCCTTTTACATTCAGAAATAGAAAATAATTTTTTGTTTTTCTGTCTTTATTTAAAGTACTATCTCTCTCTCTCTCTCTCTCTCTCTCTCTCTCTCTCTCTCTCTCTCTCTCTCTCTCTCTCTCTCTCTCTCTCTCTCTCTCTCTCTCTCTCTAACTTTATATCGATTTCTCTTAAGACCATCTGTCTTTCTATATATATTCCTTATCTCCCAATTCATGTCTCTACGAACTTATTTCCAGAAATCATTTATCTATGTATGTGACTTGATAAAAGTCTTTATCCAAAGCTTATTATGTTTTTATCTGTTGCTTTATAATCTTGTATATAACTTATACATACAATTCGTTATGCCGGTCGGCAAATTCCAAAAAGAAAAGTAACAGAGGAAACTATTTTGTGACTGATTGAAAATTGAAGTGAATTAAGACAAACCTCTGAAACATAAAAAAAAAATGAGAATGATGTTCTCAATCTAGAATCGCTTTCTATGAATCTTATACGGGAATAAGAAGCTTTTTATATTGATGAGTACCTAATTATTTCCATAGTAACATTTCCTTCACACTTTTTGTTTTCGTCTAGTGCCATGACAGTCAGCACGGAACCAGATGATGACGGGAATGAGACGGAGCCACGATGGTACCACTACGTCATGCACTTCATCTCCTTCTTCTGGAAAATTTTCTGTTCGATTATCCCTCCTACGTAAGTAATACGATTAAATGTGTGAAATTGAAATTGATACCTTTTGCGAACAGTTTTCGATGGGCGGAATTAATATGGTGATAAGGCAGTGGTAGGTCTGTATTTAATAATCAAATCTTTAGGATAAACGATAAATGATTATGATGATTATGATGGTGACTATGATGATTATGATGTATAGGATGATAATGATGATAATGATGAAGATTAATGTTGATGATTACGATGATGATCATAAGGATGAGGATAAAACTTCCAATGAAAATAATAACGATGATGATGATGACTACGAGGATTGTAATTTTATACTTGTAACATAGCAATAGAAATTTAAACAGAAGATTTACGCTAACACCTTTCCATACTAAGATGTTTATCCGTGTCATAAATGTCTCATTTTTCACCTTTTTTCTTATCTTCATTTCACTGGATTAAAATATTTATTTCCGAAAAAAAGAAATATTTCGCGTATGATATCTCTTTCCATTTCAGAACAATTCTCGGGGCATGGCCGACCTTTGTGCTCTCCTTGCTTTTTATCGGAATGATGACGGCATGTGTGGAGCAGGTAGAAGACAGGTTCAAGTGAACAAACTGCATCGAATTTTTTTATGCAAACTTTAATTTGTACATTTTAAAAACATTCAAGGACATTTTTTGCTTATGTGAAATATTTCTGTCTCTAAATTTGTGGGGCTTATGAAATATTTTACGAGCTGCATTTATTCCTATTTTCCCAACTTTTAACAAACAGAAAATAAACATGTTACTGACTTAAATTGAATAGAAATATTAAAAAAAACACCAGTTTAACTCGTTCACAAACCATAGTAAAAGGATTAATTTTTTTTATATTTCCCTTTTATTTCATATAAGATAACCTGCAAGAAATGAAGATTTTCTCTCCTTTTAGGTCTACTTATATATATATATTTTTTTCAGCTCGGCAAACTGTTGGGCTGTGTGATAGGGATCAAGACTAGTGTGACAGGCATCACTATCATTGCTCTGGGCACTTCGTTACCTGACACGTTCGCCAGTCGCACCGCTGCCATGCAGGACGAGCACGCTGATGCCGCCATAGGAAACATCACTGGTAAGCAATGGTGTTACTGTGCAGGTCTGAGACCTTTTGGTGTTCTAGTATAGGATTTTAGGGGTGATGATCCATAAAGCTCCAGAAATCAAAAGCAATTGGTTGGCTAATAAGCTTATATAAAACGGACCTAATGATTGCGTTTAAGTTAAGTTAATATGCAGTAAAATGCAAGAGAAACTAAGGGTCAAAGCTGTAAATAAAAAAACAAAACAAAACAAAACAACAAAAAAAAACCAAACAAACAATGTAAGTGCCGATAAGATTAGGTGGTAGAAAATAATTAGTGATGATAGCTGAAGAGTGTTGTTCTGTTGCAAGAGATAAGTATGTAATTATGTGTGTTTTTCCTTCTTCCTTCCTTTTTGACTGAAAGAGACAATCAATACCTACCGTGAAATTATTGCGTACTAATAGGTAAAAGAACTTGTCTTTGGTGAAGGGCAATTAAAGATCTATTTTACATCTGCAGATATGGTTACAAGTAATATCATTTCATGTCCCATTAGCACCATTACTTTCATTTGAATCTAAATTGAACGAAATTACGTTTATACACAAAGAACTTGAAAAAAGGACCGTTTAAAATATGCAGCTTCCCTGTTTGATCATCAGGAAGTAACAGTGTTAACGTATTCCTGGGTCTGGGCCTTCCCTGGATCATCTCAACCATGTACCATCTGGCCAAGGGCACAGATTTCAAGGTCAAGTCCGAGGATCTGGTTCAAAGTGTGGTCATTTTCAGCATCTGTGGCACAGCCTGCTTTATTTTCCTTGTTATCCGTAGAAAGGTGAGATACTGTTCAATCTTAAGTAAATGTGCATTTAGACAATAAAAGCGAAAGAAGGCACACACACTATCAACTACGAAACGAAAAAGCAACAGAAATAACAAACTAGCAGCAGCAGCAGCAACAACAACAAAAAATAAATGAACAAAAAAAATAAATAAAAGACAAACAAACAAAAAAACTAACACAACCCATTAAGCATAGTGAACATCAAATCACATCGACGTTAAACAACAAATGTAACAATTATAAATGTAGAAAAGCGAACACTTGTTAGTATTAATAATTAAATATTATTGCCATTTTCTTCTTCTGCGTATCAGGATTAATAAACGTTTCAGATGAAAACTATGTGCGTGGGAGCAATTTTCTAAGAGAATTACTTTGTGGAAATCCTTACTTTTCCCCCTCACCCCCCGCCCTCTCTTTTCTTCACAGTTCTTGGGTGGCGAATTGGGCGGACAAAAAAATATCACGAAGTACCTATCGTCAGCCTTTCTTGTAACCCTATGGCTTATTTACATTATTTTATCCAGTCTTAAGGCCTATGATATTCTGAAATTATAGGGGCCGTTCAGTTTAGAAACAAGATGTTGCAAGAATTATCGTATTTGAAGCAAACATTAAACCACGCTGGACTTTTGGTTATTCATTTTAAAAGTGACACGAAATGCAATACGAAAAGTTGGCATGGCTTGAGTGTTCAATTTTTCCAATGGGCCCAGCCTATATGTCACTTTTTCCTTTTTTCAAAATTTGTGTCCAGCACACCTCAACATTAATTGTGTCTGTCAATTTATGTCTATTGGATGCATTTGATCATAGTGTAATTCTATGTTATCCATATATTCTTGAAATTTCAGATCTTCATATTACGAACAAAACTTTTTAAAAAAATTATTGATAGTTATTTTGTTGATTTCTTCGGAATAGTTTTTCTGAAGAAGCTTATAACTCAGGTCTGGTACTCACACCTTTCACTTTATGTACTTTGGTGACGTAAGGCGTTTACTCAGATACGGAAAAGATTTTGTTAACGATTGAAATTATATCTTATGATTGCGAGATTAAATTAAATTTATGATAATTTTTGCACGATGTCATTGACTTTATAAAATGCTTTTCAGATCACTTCACTTAATGCAAACTGCATGACATCTCATTGTGTTTATATGAGTTATATCCACCTTTAGAGGAGCAGAATAATATCTAAGAGGACTCTGATTTTGATATGTAAAAGAAGTGTTTGCGGCGGCCCTTGAGTGTTTTACTAAGGACTTGATTGTCTACATTTATCTTTTTATAAGTCCCTTCATCGCATCGTTCTAGTATAGAAAGGTAAGACAATTCAATGAAAGCCAATGAATCTACAAAATTTTTTTCTGTAGAGTGCTCATAAGGTGATGAGCAATGCTTTTCTTTATTTACAAATATGAGGCGAGTATTCTCTCGCTTGAGAATTATGCTTTTACATCGTATATTTTTATATTTTTTTTTTTTCTTTAAATCAAAGTTAGCTTTTTTTGTTCATCATGAAAGCATTTAAGGGTTGTTGTATTCCATGTCTTCAAAGATTTAAGCAATCTGAAACCTTTTTACCTATTCCCTTCATGCCTCAAACGGATTGCAAGAGTGTTAAAACTGTTACGCTGCATTACCCGGGCTGTGAAATGCTGTTATTTTACTGCCTTAAATAGCATTCATTTTTTTTGTATGCCCAAATCTGTGATTTTTACTAAGGTCGTTTAGGCTGTTTGATATCTATGTTAAAAACCAACAGAGTCGTGTTGACAGTGTACAGAAGCTTGTTGCTAAAGATGTTGAGAACCATAATATTTTTGTTGATCAATTAAAATAAGAAATGATTTGTGTAATGTATTACTATATATATGTATTATACAATGTCTAACAATATCTCAACTTGAACCTTTTTAGAGTTGTGTAATGAAAAAATGATTCGATCTGTAGAGTAAGGCAATGTGTAAACTCGTATACCCTTCATATTGTAGAAAAAGCATGTTAACATCTTGCGTCACTCATTTTTTACGATTTTTGTTTGGTCTTCTTTCAAATCCGACCCCCCATTCCCCATTTGTCTAATGGTTTGTCTCTCTATAATCAGTTTTAGTAAAAGAGTTGAATGTATTCAGCAGGTGTGATAATGAAACACAATTTTAATGGCATAAAGTGTATTAATGTAAAGGAAAGTATCTAATTTGTGAAATGCTCTGTTTGACATGAAATACAATCATATTTTATTATTAATCTATGTAAAGTGTAAGCGAGAGATAGAAAGATTGAGAGAGAAGGCGAGGGGGGAAAGAAAGGGGTAGAGAGAGAAAGTTAAAGAGAAAATGTAAAACCTGTAATGTAATGATGCAGATAGAGAGTTATAGGAAGAGATTATAAACAAGGATAACACGTATGAAGAGCCAGAAAGACACACGAATAAAATCTAAAGGAGTGAACAGAGACAGTGAAGCGAAGAAAGGAGAATGAGAGAGGAGAAAGGGTGATTGATAGATTTATGAATACACAGAGAGATAGATGGAGACAAAGAAGAGAGAAATAGGGAGAGAGAGAGAGAGAGAGAGAGAGAGAGAGAGAGAGAGAGAGAGAGGGGGGGGAGAGGGAGAGAGAAGGAGAGAGAAAGAGATAGAGAAAGAGATAGAGAGAGAGAGAGAAAGAGAGAGAGAGAGGGGGGAATGGAAAATTGAGACCTAAGACAAGGTTGCAAAGACTTATGAAGATAAAATATTGAGCATCTGGTACGTTGCTATGATCATCTTTGGATTTTATTACAAGATTTATGTAATATACATGCTTGAATGAATTTAAAATTATTTACGCCTTGGATTGTATGTTATAATTCAACTGATGAAATTCTCTTTAAACTTGCTATATAGCTCATTGTTTTCCTTTTCTTCTATCACTAAGTATCAACTGAGTACATCTTATTGTCAGACATTGGCTTCATCGAATTCGGGGCAACGTTTAAACTTTATACTAATCTGTGGTTATGTCACAACAAACTGCAAGTAAATTGTACGTTTATGAACACAATATATACCGAAATCAAAATCCCATGATGACATACGGTTTTTTTTTTCATCTACCATTTAATCTACCTAGTATATTTGTTACAGTCATATTATGATTATTTTGTAATGTTTAATACTTTTATCATCAAACTATGGAGATGTAGCAATAAGTTGCAAGTAAAGATTAGGTTTACCGTAATAATTATATTTTCAAGCCATTTTAACATTATATTACAGGGTATACATTAACTTTTGTCTCAAATTATATAGGTCTATAGGTAACATTGAAAACTCGGTTAGCTTAAAAATACAGTATATTATTCGATACTGGAGATCATTCTCTGAATGTTGGCCGAATGTAAAAACCAACTCTATGGCAAATTAGGGTGGAAAAGTTGATCAGAAATTCCTCAATGAGATTATTGTGACAATTATATATTATGATTCTGCAATATTTTTACTCATTTTAGGTCATGTGCGGAAATTAGCAATGAGACAGTCACTGGGTTATAGAGGTTAAGCATTCTTGGTTATCTGTATTCTTATCTTCAAAGCGCATACTGATTTGATTTACGTGTGAAAAATGCATTCAACATTGATAAAGAATTTTTATTCATGCAATAAACAGCAAACCTATAAAAGGACAGTCATTTTCCCATTTTATATTGCCAGCAGGCAGTTAATTACTATTAATAAGACACACGCGTTCTATGAAACCCCGGATGTGTGTTTCCAACGCATCAGTTTGCCAAATATCTTACGCTTTTTTTTTCTGCTTCGATATTATTGCACTGATCAGATTTATGCAATGTTGCAGCCATGATTTGGTTTATGAGCTGAATCACTTTACCAAGCTATCGCCGCAGTGATGTAAAAAAATAAATTTTAAAAAAGGTCCCAATACTATATATCAATCAAATAACTACATTAAGGATTCGGAATCTATAGAAGATTTAGCATAAGGTCGACACGTCGACGTATCTCGCTTTTTCCGTATATAAATAATGGTACATTTTTATAAAACTGTTCCTACGTTGATCTTTCAAAAATATTATTGATCTGGCATTATGGGATTAGTTCTTATGCACCCATGATCTAACTTCAATTGATATGTTTGGTGTTTATCAAATGCTCTTTTACCATATTGATATTGCGATTTTGTTAAGATTGTTCGCCCAACACATTTCTGTAAAACAAAAAAGTTTTGAAGGATATTTAATGAGTGCTATATTTTGATTTGTTTTTTACCTGTACACCCATCTCGCATTGGCATTTGAAATGATGTTTTTCTGTTAGATTTCAATGCGCTGAATACGAATCTGAAGGTTTTATTCGTCGAAAAATTATTAGTTTTTGAGATATATGACTTTTTGTGTTGGATTATTTCTTATCCCGTGACCCACTTTGGTGTACTGTTTTTGCTTGAGGTAGGTGCCTTTTTGCATGTTAATTACTTCCGTCTTTCGCGCATGCGTATTGCTTTCTTTATAGTTACCCTTTGCGCATGCGCAACGTGTTACAATTACCCTGACGCATGCGTAAATAAAAGCGCACTTTCTTGGCGTCTTTTGTTTTTTTCAAATTTCATTGTCTTTACTCGATTTGGCTTACCAGCTGCTGTGTTCTGATCTTGATCATGATTTTCTTCATAGCTGCTTGTGATAAGTGCTCTTTAGATTATTTTCAAGTTATTGCTGAATTTTATAATAACGTCTCTAAGTCATTATCATTTTTACGATCTCATTGTGTTTAATCTTCTGAAATAATTGTACTTCTAAGTGTACTTACCGTGAGGATCAGCGTAGAAAATCTAGTGTTAGTCACGAAAAACACAGTGAAGTAGACGAAGATAGCGATACGGCGGTGCTTAAAGTAGCCGAGATGGAGTAAAGGTAAGAGCTGTATTTATTAATATTTTTTTTTTACTCTGTGCTGTTTCTTGTCTTTCCATTTATTTTTTTAACATTCCATAAAATTGCGCCTTTATAATGTTACGTAACCGCGACAACTTTCACTTATAATACGATCACGGTCAAGGTCAAGGTCGACCGGAAAGACAAGAAACAGCACTCTGGTGAGAGTGGGTGTACAGGTAAAAATTTACCCTCTCTTTGCTATTAAAGCAAGGATTGAAATCGTCTGCTGATTGATGAGTTGTTTACATTCGCCGCTCCTGCGCCGGAAGCTCCGCATGGTCTATAAAAAATAACGCTAAGAGGAGGTGACGTAGTTGCTATAAATGAAAATGTTTCAGGTGCCATTTAGCCGCTCCCGTCGGTTCTAAGTAGGAAAATATAGCAAAGTGCAAACCGAACCCCGTCAGTACCGGCACTACCTAGTCTGAGCTAGTGACCCGAAAGGGTTCGGTGGCGGCAGCGAGTGACAAAATCCACTGTTAATGGTACATAACGAAGACTTAATAACAGGCATTGGAATCATCTTAACTCTCCAGAAGCCAGGAAAACCCAAGGATCTTGTAACGTATCTTCATCCTATAACATTACATAACACATGAAGGAATGTGCATTCGTTGATAGTGCTATAACCAATAAGACGCAACGTAGACACGTATCAAGGCTCAAGTCAAAAGTGGTGTATAAGCACAAAGTTGTGTGTGAAATAACACAATAAAAACAGGGCTGGATATAACTTTATATGTCAAATCCTTTCGATACCACCAACAGACACCTCTCGATACACTTAGAGGCAGGCATGATAAAAGAGGACGAAGTACACATGATTAGATACCTCCTCGGCAACACAAACCTCTCAATGAAAGTGAGAAACGGACAAGAAGCTAAAACATTCACTTAAGCCAATCCTTTTTGCATGAGCTATGACGCATCGTTAAGTCCCTACGCTTCTATCAACACCGGCGTAGATCTTAAAAGTTGCGTGTCTACCGCTACACGGTTGAGAACAATGTTTACAAAACAAACTAACGTTTGCAACTATTTCAGGAATGAAGAGATCGTACTGAAAGTCCCACCACATCTGTCACCCTATATAATCAGCATTTCGGTGTTGGAGCTTTACTTGATATGCACAAAGTGCTCTCTCAGATTTATTCAAGAAATACCTTTTGAAAACAACAAAAAAATATAAAAAAAAATTCAAACCTATAATTAATATCATTAAAAAAAATTGAGACAAAATAAAAAAGAAAGGTTAGGGTGTTTAAAAAAAAATAAAAAAAGGGGTGAAGGATTTCAGCCGCGAACCTCCGCCATATTGGCACTCTCGGTATCGCCTACTCAACCAACACCACATTGACGAAGTACACTAGTCGGTACCTCTGAGGAGGTTGTGGTTATCACACACCCTCCGACAAAACTTCCCTCCCAGCATCTGTTCTCCAATGTATTCCGAGTGTATTATGGGAGGAGCCACACCAGACTGATTAATAGGCTGATTTAGGAAAGGACATAAAGATAAAAAAAAATAATGAAAGAAAGAAAAGGGGTAAAGATGAAAGAAAGAGTGAGAAAGATATTTATCGAGAAAGAGAGAGAGAGAGAGAGAGAGAGAGAGAGAGAGAGAGAGAGAGAGAGAGAGACAAAGACAGAGAGACAGAGAGAGAAAGATTGAGAGTGCGTGGAAGGGAAATAAAGCGAAAAAAAAAAAAGAAATAAATCAGGACAAACAAATATAGAGCTAGAAAGAGTGAGCTATAAACAAAGAGAGAGAGAGAGAGAGAGAGAGAGAGAGAGAGAGAGAGAGAGAGAGAGAGAGAGAGAGAGAGAGAGAGAGAGAGGAAAGAGAAGTAATAAATATTCCAACAGAGTTACATAGAAATAGTGAGTAATATACAATGTATTGACATAGACAGAGACGGAAAGATACAAAAAATGTATCGAATGTAAGAGAAAAGAGGTAAGGAAGAAAGATAGTGACATGGAGAAACTAAGAGTAAGAGACAGATAGTAAAAAAGAGAGATATATACAGAAAGAGAGATAGTGTGAAAGAGGAGAACCAGGAAGAGTAGATAAAAATATGTATCTAATGTTGCCTTATGTTTAGAAGAAAGTAAATGTTGAAATAGAAAATTTCCGACAACTTATGTGAAGAAAAAAATCTTTTCCGATTGCTATATAGTGTCGTAAATTGTATTAAATTAACAGTTGTTGAATGCACGTAGATCTTTTAATTAAAGTAGAAAAAACAATCAAACAATTTTTTTTCTTACTGTTTTTTGCTATTTCTCTCTTAACTCCTTCGTTCTTAGTCTTCCACTTTCTCTCTCTCTCTCTCTGTCTCTCACACACTTTCTCTCTCTCTCTTCCTTTCTCTCTCCACTCTCTTCCTTCCTCACTCTCTCTCTCTCTCTCTCTCTCTCTCTCTCTCTCTCTCTCTCTCTCTCTCTCTCTGTCTTTCGCTCTTACTTTTTTTCTTTGTGTTTCTTACCCCTCAAGACAAATTTTTTTTTTCTTTTTTCTGTGTCTATGTCAAAATATTACATTTTCCTCTAACTTTATATCTCACTTTATTTCTTCTTTTGCTGGATCATTCTCTCTCTCTCTCTCTCTCTCTCTCTCTCTCTCTCTCTCTCTCTCTCTCTCTCTCTCTCTCTCTCTCTCTCTCTCTTTCTCTGTGTTTGTGTCTCTATCTCTCTGTTTTTCTCTCTTTCTCTCAGACTAACGAAATAAAAAGTGAAAGCAGGAAGAAGGATTCGCCTTGTGATCGGACAACTTTTTTATTCGACATACGCGACTGAAAAATAGTTTAGTGGTTCAGAAATTGAAACATTAATATCTTTAATCAATCGAATTTCTATCTTCTCTATTCGTTGAGTAGTTGAACTTTTTAGTAATAACGTCGCAAGAGCAAGCAAGGTCGGAGGAAAACATAAACAATCCCCCAGGCGTGTTGACAAACTGAACAAACTCATTTCAAGTTAATAAGTTATGGCATAGAGTTACATATCTTAAAACCCATCAAAGGTTTTAACTGATTTTCTTGAATAATTGAAAGTTTCATCCCACTATGTATCATGACAGAGAAATTATTTTTTATTTAATTATTATGCGGTAAGCAGTGCAGTTTATTAGTGAAATTTTATGAGTTTCGGCCTTTTTAAAATAGATGTTTATGAAAATATGTGAGACTATGCGTCGCAGGTAAACCGCTTGAAGATAGTGTGTCACTGTTTACTTACATGGATCAGGAGAGATTGAACTTTGCCAGGAACTGGCTTCAAGCCCTAACGGTTTTAAGACCCGTAAAATAAAAAATAAAACTGATCAGTTTAAACATTAAAAGCCTCACCAAAAAAAAAAAATAAATAAATAAATAAAAAACGCACCATGTAAACCAAATGATTAGAAAGTACAAACCCGATTTCCTAATGTTACAATAAACTTGGATCAATAACGATAGACAAGCGCAAGATATAACCACCAAATTAGGACTTTCAGAAGGCTATTTTAGCTGAGGCCCCAACGGGCTAGGTGTAGCTACTCTTAAATGTACAAACGAATGGGAAGTTCTCAACACAAACAAAGATGTGGAAGAACACTCGTAGCGACAGTCAAAAAAGACAACCACATCCTCACTTTGATCAACACATACTCACCGACACACCAACTCAAGTATTATGAAAACTAAACACAAACAATAAAAGCTTTCCACTTTCAATACCCAATCGTCTTAGCAGGCGACTTTAACAATACAAAACTTAGAGATAATCAAAAGCCTCATTTTAGAACCTTACAAACACTACTCGACTCTTACAACCTGATAGATATTTTTGAAGAAACAAACCCGGACAGTACAGACACAACACACACATCAACAGTTACAAAAACAAGCCATCGTCTAGACAGAATATACACAAACAAAAAGTTCCACTTCGGCCAAGTGCTTAACCTAAAAGAAACGCTAAATTTCACAGATCACAGGGCGTCCTAGCACATATTGGATTATCGCGCTCCCCAAAACCCGCTCTAAACAAAAGATAACCACATTGGAAATTAAATAACACCCTTCTCAAAAATAAATTCTACACAAAAGAAATAGAAACAATACTACAAGCACACTTAGACGACTTAGAAATTGAGGAAAGAAGAGGAGAAGTTGGACAACTATGGGAAACCATGAAAACCAATATTATACACCGAAAGAAAACAATAGCAACGTATCTAGCCAGGCAGGAAAAACAGGCATATCAAGAGCTGGTAAAGACAATCCAACTAGCAAACAACAAGAATACACTGCACAAACGCACACGCTAGAAGTAGAAGCAGCAAGATAAAGGAGCGCAAATCCGAACTAAGCTATACAACAACGTAAATGAAACACCAACGAAACAATTTCTAACAATTTGTTTCTTTGTGACACAACAAAGGTTTCCACAAATGCGACACAGTTCGTTAACACAACGAGTATGGGACTCAATGGAATGCTCCATATTTACAATAAGCTAGTAATCCTGAAATGTAAAGAAAGTAAATTCACGGGCGTAAAGATACACTATTAGCGCTCCCAACGGAAAAAAAATTGCACCACATCAAAATATAGCTTTTCTAGTTTTGATTTATATTTATTTAAAGAAAATTATTCGATCAGCTTTTTATTAATTGACAATTAAATGTAACAAGTCATAATTAGCGGTAATAATCGTAGAGAAAATAACACCTTAAATAACTCGTTTATCAAACTCACAAATATTAACATAGAAGAACCAAATTTTCACCGGCTTTTAAATGAGGTCTTAATACAACTGTAAAAAAAACAACGATGTTTTTACTGCGAATAGTTTTGGAGATATTGAGATGTAAAGATGGGGAAATTTTTTTTGTATTACAAAGTTGTCGCATACCACTGCACTAGCGTGTGCAGTAAGCGAGCACCACAGTGCAGGGACCGACCTGTCACCTGGCAGTGATGGATGACATCAGGTTTTCCCCGTCGGTTGTAACCATGTTTGAATCGCCTA
Source organism: Elysia crispata (assembly GCA_033675545.1). Lineage (NCBI taxonomy): Eukaryota > Metazoa > Mollusca > Gastropoda > Plakobranchidae > Elysia > Elysia crispata. The sequence goes on along the minus strand of JAWDGP010004263.1, from coordinate 2,521,352 downwards.
AGTTCGCAGGGAGGTTAGAGCTTCTCGGCTCAGGGTTAAGAACTAAAGTGTAACTTTTAAGCCAAAATGCGACGCTGTGTTAGCAATCTCTATAATTAGCACAAATTCAAAATGGCCGCAGGTTAATTCCAATTTGGCAAACTCTATAAACAGCATAAATCTAATATGGCCGCCGGTTAATTCTTTTTTGGCAATCTCTATAATTAGCATAATTCCAATATGGCTGCCAAATAAAAAAAATTGGCAATTTCTATAATTAGCATAATTCCAATATGACCGAAAGACAATTCTATTTGGGCAAACTCTACTATTAGCATAATTCCAATATGGCCGCCGGTTAATTCTATTTTCGCAATCTCTATAATTAACACAAATTCAATATGGCTGCCGGTTATTATTATTTTGGAAGTATCTATAATTAGCATAATTCCAATATGGCCGCCGGTTAATTCTTTTTTGGCAATGTCTATAATTAGCACATATTCAATATGGCTGCCGGTTAATTCTATTTTGGAAATATCTAGAATTAGTATAATTCCAATATGGCCGCCGGTTAATTCCGATTTGGCAATCTCTATAAATAGCATAAATCCAATATGGCCGCCGGTTAATTCTTTTTTGGCAATCTCTATAATTAGCATGAATCAAATATGGGCGCTGGTTAATTCTATTTTGGTAATAGCTATAATTTGCATAATTCCAATATGGCCGCCGGTTTAAAAAATTTGGCAGTTTCTATAATTAGCATAATTCCAGTATGGCCGACAGATAATTCTACTTTGGCAATCTGTATAATTAGCATAATTTCAATATGGCCGTCGGTTAATTATATTTTTCCAATCTCTATAATTAGCACAAATTCAATATGGCTGCCGATTAATTCTATTTTGGCAATGTCTATAATTAGCACAAATTCAGTATGGCTGCCGATTAATTCTATTTTGGCAATCTCTATAATAAATATAATTTCAATATGGCCGCCGGTTAATTCTTTTTTGGCAATCTCTATAATTAGCATAATTCCAATATGGCCGCCGAGTTAAAAAATTGGCAATTTCCATAATTAGCATAAATCCAATATGTCCGGCAAATAATTCTATTTTGGCAATCTCTATAATTAGCACAAATTCAATATGGCTGCCGATTAGTTCTTTTTTGGCAATCTCTATAATTAGAATAATTTCAATATGTCCGCCGGTTAATTCTTTCTTAGCAATCTCTATAATTAGCACAAATTCAATATTGCCGCCGGTTAATTCTAGTTTGGAAATATCCATAATTAGTATAATTCCAATATGTCCGCTGGTTAGTTCCAATTTGACAATCTCTATAATTAGCATATTTCCAATATGGCCGTCGGTTAATTCTATTTTGGCAATCTCTATAATTAGCACAAATTCAATATGGCCGCCAGTTAATTCTATTTTCGTAATCTCTATAATTAGCATAATTCCAATATGGCCGCCGGTTAATTCTATTTTGGTAATTTCTATAATTAGCAGAAATCCAATATGGCCGCCGGTTTATTCTTGTTTGGCAATCTCTACAATTAGCATGAATGAAATATAGGCGCCGGTTAATTCTATTTTGGTAATATCTATAATTTGCATAATTCTAATATGGCCGCCGGTTAAAAAAATTTGGCAATTTCTATAACTAGCATAATTCCAGTATGGCCGACAGATAACTCTATTTTGGCAATTTCTATAATTAGCATAATTCTATTATGGTATGGCCGACAGAGAATTCTATTTTGGCAATCTCTATAATTAGCATAATTCCAATATGGCCGCAGGTTAATTCTTTTTTGGAAATCTCTGTAATTAGAATAATTTCAATATTGCTACCGATTAATTCTTTTTTGGCAATCTCTATAAACACCATAAATCCAATATAGCCGCCAGTTAATTCTATTTTAGCAATCTTTATAATTAGCATTATTCCAATATGATCGCCGGCTAATTCCAATTTGGCAATCTCTATAAATACCATAATTCCAATATGGCCGCCAATTAATTCTATTTTGGTAATCTCTATAATTAGCATAATTCCAATATGGCCGGCGGTTAATTCTTTTTTGGCAACCTCTATAAATAGCATAATTCCAATATGGCCGCCGGTTAATTCTATTTTGGCAATCTTAATAATTAGCATTATTCCAATACGGCCGCCGGTTAATTCTCTTTTTGTAATCTCTATAAATAGCGTAATTCCAATATGGCCGCCCATTAGTTCTATTTTGGTAATCTCTATAAATAGCATTATTTCAATATGGGCGGCGGGAAATTTTATTTTTTTCCATTGAGGTAAAACAATGAACTCCACCCATAAATGACTCAAAATAGAGGGAGAAATAAATGTAACATTAAAAACTAAACTGTAAATAACCAGTTTTAAACTTAAATAAGAAATTAAAGAAATAGGACGGAAAACAGCAATCAGTGATGTATTGCCTGACATATCGACGGCTGAGACTTTAACAATTACACTAAAAAAAAAAAAAAGACAAGCAGAGCAAATGTTTTCTTTGAAAACACTTTAAAATGTTTTTAGTATCTAGCTGTAAGACTTTGGGGACTCAGCGAAATTTAAGCCAGCATGGCCACTCTGTTCGGTTCTTTTCAACTCTTACAATCTTGTAATCATCAGGCTATCACCAATCGTATTCTGGTGAGCTTCGTCGTCAAAGCCGTTCTTCTGGTTGTTGTTGTTGTTGTTGTTGTTGTTTTCCTTCTTCTTCATCTTCGACAAGTACCACTACCAGAATGACCAAAGAAAGATCAAACAGGGTTTCCTTCCCTACACTAAACTCAATTGGATACTACAGTGATGATATTGTATAATTATGCTGGCATATGAAGATAAAAACACAAGAATTCGTTTCTGCAGAGATGATCTTGTTTTATTATGCTGATTTATAGAAAAAGAAACACATGTATTCGATGTTATGTTAATTCATGGCGATAGAAACACTTGAATTAGTTTATACAGTGATAATGTTGATATATTATGCCGGTTTATACAGGAAAAAAAAACTAGAAATCGATTCAAAAGTAATGATTTTGTATTGTTATGCTGGTTTATACTGATAGAAACACTAGAATTGTATTTTATTATTATGCAGGTTTATGGAGATAGAAAAACTAGAATTTGATTCTACAGTGATGAAACTGTATTATTAGGCTGGTTTAGAGAGATAGAAACGCTAGAATCCTATTCTACAGTGATAACTTTGTATTATTATGCTGGTTTATGGAGATGAAAAGCTAGGATTTGAATTTATAGTAATGATTTTGTGTTATTACGTCGGGTTATAGATAAAGCAAAAATTGAAGTCAGTTGGAAAAATGGAAAGTTGGTGAAAAGGAGTCTGTTTAAATGGCACCTGAAACATTTCTATTTATAGAATTCATGGAAGGATTACTCTTTTAGCACAAGCTACTTTGAGACAACAGAGTACCCTTTTCTTGAAAAATGTTTCCGTGGAACCTGAAACATTATGACGTAAAGGAGAAAATATAACTCTTAATTTAAAAAACTCAAAGTTCATCTCTTGTAAGTAAGGAGCATTTGTTTGACCTCTGTTGCGACAGTAAACAATTCGCTGTAAACCAATGATATAAGAAAATGATACATAGTCTGAACAACTGGTAACTTTAATATAGAAATGACAATGAAACTTATAAAAGGAGATGTTTAAGTATATATAGTGCCACTATGGATAACACTCCAACGTTGCATTTTTAAGCGGATCAGTGATCTTTATTATAATTTAAAACGACAAGATCTAGATCTAGATAGATAGTATAGCCCAATAATGGCTGAACAAAATGTCGGCAGGGCGAGATCTATCGCTAGATCTATGTTACAGATATGTTTTCAAGAAGTGCATCTCTTGTAAACCATTTCAGTGCACCAAATAATTATTATGAAACATAACAGTTCTTTCCTTGTAACCTGAAAGAACATTATTATGTTTTCACAATCAGCTATTGCATTTGTCTGGATAGATGTAAATAATGAGAGTGAAATTTTGTTAATGCAAATACATGTAATTGTAAGCACAATCACATAAATCCTAAGCTAATCAGTTATAAATCAATAAACAATTATAATCAAATGAAACCTTAAGAAATAGTAACAACTGCTGAAGTACAGAACCACTATGAGTTTAAATATGGTTTTGGATAGTTACTTTGGGCTGAGTAATTCAACCTAGAAAATCATATTTTATTTATTTATCTAGATGTAGTAGATGTAATCGAGTATTACTAGATCTAGTAGATTAGAATTTAGATGCAATTGTGACAGGAACATAGCTCCAGGATCAACTTTGCATTGTATTGTCAAAGAGCACTCCTCTTTTACTACTTCAGAACGTCCAAAATAAAGATCAAATATTCAAATTTAGTCAATTTTGACTTACTCTAAAATGGCTCTAGGTATAATTATAACTCTAGGTCTAGAACATAGTGCAGCATAAGCATGTGAGGCAGTTTCCAGAAAGATCCATCCAGTAGATCATTTGATATATTGGGTTTTTGGTGTATTTCAACAATTTTTTTTTAAAAATCTTCTAGTGTAAGTAATGATATTTTGAACATAAAAGATAATAACTTGTAATGGTGAAGCAGATCATATTATTAAAAAAATATTACAGGGTTATCTTAAATTATATGTATCTATTGGGCTAAATTGTTACACAATCATGCTGGTGTTGGAATCTAAATGATTAATTTTTATATCATTTTCTTTAATATTGCACCGAAAAATTTAATTCCACCAATAATTATGAGATTTTTTTAAAGTTTTGAACCTTTTCAGACTGGTTTGGTGTAAGATTTATCTTCACCGTCATCATGACTAACTTTGATTACGAGTTAAAATAAAAGAGATCAATACATCTATTAATAATTTATTCATTTTTATTAGATGACTTGATGGAAGATAATGTTCAGATAACATGAATGATAAAAACTTTTTTGTTGTTGTTGTTGTTGTTTTTCAAAGTAATTTTAATAACCTATTAAAAACTGTAATAAGACTTAGAAGAAAACATCAGTGTATATCAAAAGGGTGAAATTATCAAACACACACACACACACAAAAAAAAAAAACAGACAAAAACTGAAAAAGGAAGGAAAATGTAGTAATTTTGAAAGAAAAGGTTTCATTTCATATCTTCTTTAATTCATCTGAAAATCACTGAGAAACATTTTTGAAAATTGCTTGCTATAATTCCACAGAACATAACATTTTCCAGACAAATAAAAGGAGTGTGATATGTAGCGAGTATTTGTTAAATGATCCGACAATTTAACCTCCATGGAAACAAGTGAGGCAATGTATCTCTAAAATAAAAGAAAAAGAAAAGTATTTTTGTGTGAAGTTTCCTGAGCCTAAACTAAAGGTTTATGCAATTTTATCAATGTGCATGAAAATATTTTAACTGCAAATACACCTTCATTCCAATCATGTTCATATGGTGTACAATAAAATAATGGTTATGACAATTCAATAAAACATACCCATCAATATCAGTGTCGAACATTAATTATTTTATATCAAAATTCATTATTTGCATGATGGGCATAACAGATTTTTTGCACCCTTCCACATGAAGATCACATATGTTATGAATCGAACAACAACATGAAACAATGACTCGAGTTTCACCATTTTATTGAAAAGTATAAAAAATACTGGTACATGCATTTGGAGTATTACTTGTAATTTTATACTCAATTTCTTTTAATTTATCCTCTTCATAGTAATGGCTTTGAAAATTAAGGGCGGGGGGTGTAGGGCTCAAATTGAAAAGTTGAATTTTAAATAGTTGATCAGAAGTAAACTTTTGTCCCTTAACTTTCATCCCTTAGGAGCTCACTGTCTACATCCCATTGAATGTATACATTTTACAAGCCATAAAATATACCTGTTTAAATAGCTCTATGTTTTTGGCAATCAAATGATGTCTTTTGTTTTCTGCACTGCTTACATTCTTGTTCTATCTTTAGTATCAATGTTAAAGGTTTATAATTAGTGTCATTTTTTTTTTCAAAGTAACACTTAAAAATATTTAGGGCCTCAATTTCTTTTCTGATACCGATATTCAATTATGTACAGCATATTTCTTTAAAGTAGATGTGAACAGTTCCATCTAAATTGTATTCTAAATTGTATTCCCTTTTGTTCGGTATTATTTATTCAAACTAATGCTTTTTTTCCCCATTCCTTTTAATGTGCTACAAACAATGAAGACCCTTGTATGGGCTATTATTAAAAGATGCCTATCAAGCATATAGAACATATCTACCATATCAATCATAGATACATTACAGCAACACATAAATCTGTTTCACATCATTTTTTAGTTTATTTATTAAAATATCCAACCCAATTAAATATATTCTGTTTGATATGGTCCATATAATAGGGATTATTTATAGATATATCCACCATCAAAGAAGACACTGAAAGGAGTCATATAGGGTTGTTTAATTAGTGGAATCATTACATATAATTTCAAAAACATGATTTAACATCAACTTCCTATTGGATTTTCTTTTAGTATGCTCAGTAAAAAAATCATCTACTTCTATGCTTTTGATATTGCAGTTTGCAAAATTATGTTGGAATTTTTTTTTCTCTTAGCCGTTTTGTGTAATAATATCTACCCTTAACTTTTCATCCCTCAGTTTGAGTTCTTTATAAATTGTTTTATATACTTCTGTATAATTAAATTGTCTCTGTCAATTTTTGCATTGTTTTATATCCTTCTGTATAATTAAATTGTCCCTGCCAATGTTTGAAATTACATTTATGTTATTATATTCAATACCTTAGCTGGCTTTATGCCATGAGAAAGCTTTCAAGCAACATCATATCTTGTTACCTCTAAATCGCTCAGGTGGACAAAATCAATTGAACGATCTATTGTGATCTAAACAGAAGTCTATTGTTACGAGATATTTTTTTTTTACAATATCGCTACTCACTTTCAATAAAGAAGTACAATGGTTATCTAATTCGCCATTGCCCAAGTATTTTCTAGGCTTTTTAGGCTTTGAATCTTCACTTTTTTTACCTGGACAATTACATAATGACAAATAATATGGACAGCTTTGTTGCTTGCTGGTATTGCAGTTCTCTTGCATACATAATCTGCCAAACATAATTTTAAACTAAAATTGTTGAGATTCAAGTTCCTCTTCATTCTTAAATGTTTTATGGCATATTGTTGTTGGTTTATAATAAGTTTAATGTTTTATAAATAATTAATATAGAATATGAGCACAGGGAGCTATAGCAACATTTTCTCATAAGGTGATTTACTTTGTACTCACACTTTTTTCTGTTAAAAGTATTAATGGATAACATAATAAAAGTAATAATCAATGACTGCCCCACTAATTGAAGGTTTTTTCTTCATCCACACCAAGAAAGTTTAATATTCCAATGTTCTCTCCAATTCTTTCTTTCATGCTTTGAAAATTATTGTTGTTGCAAAAGTCCCAGACAACACTGAAGACTTTATTTTAAACTTGTCAGCATGGATCAGGTCCATGTGGCTGGTGAGGAGCCAGCCCTGTCTGAAAAAATCAGTCAATAGTTAAATATCATGAGAATATTATTTTCAATGCAGGAAGGAGATGTTTTTTTTTTGTATTTTGTTTTTATTTTCAAATAATTTTGTCAGTTTCATGTGTTTGCGAGTTATGAGTCCATGTGATAGAAAATTTAACATTATGGGTAACTGTTTTGTAACTAGTACACTAGTAGTGCAGAGTCCCAATGACACCCACAAATAGACACCTAAACTCATTCTTTCCAACATCTATCATCTTATATTATGAGGAGATTAAAAGGATAACTAAATCATAATTATACTTTGCTTTCCAGTCTGATGTTGTAATTCTAGAAACACCAAAATGATATGCTCCCCTTTTCTTTACTTTTTTTTTTACCACTTTTTTAATACCTCCTTATAGAAGTATAGATTTATATCTCCATAAATTTATGTCACCTCTATACTCATACTGTGATACTAGAAAATCTATGTAATTATTGTATCTCCTGAGAGCATGCCATTTTTAATTTCCCTTTGTTGAATTAATAAAGTTATCTTATCTTAATTTCTTATATCATGTTTTAACTTCAATAACAAATATTTATGGGTACCTAACACTCCCTTTGTGGGTGTTTAAAAATACATATGCTAAATGTAGTGGTATTTAAATTGGTATACATGAAGTGTAATTCTAAAAAAAAATTAAGGTTAAATAATCCAATGATCTTTGTAGAAGAAATACAAAATACATGTTATGATTTGCCCCGAACAATATTTCTTGTGTTGAATTGGAAACAACCAAGTTAAATCATCAGTTCTCTTTTTACTTGCAGAACATTTATTTATTAGAGAAGTTAGGTTTTTTTTATTTATTTATGGCACAATTTAAAAATAATAATGTTTGCATCCAGGTGATAATCAAAAACATTTGGAAATTGCAAGAGAGGTTGTATGTAGAGAGAGTAAAGAGTATAGGTTTATAGGTGCCTATAGTACATTTGAATCACAATAGGAAAAGATTAAATGTTTATTTAACTATACTCACCATGAGGTTAGCTAGGTTTTCCCATATTATTGCCACAAAGTTATCCAAACTTTTAGGGCTGCCATGTCCTCAAGAATGTCTTGGACCATCCACTATCTCTCTTTCTAAATTTTTGCGGGCTTTGCCCTTTTCCTTGGTAATGCACTTCCTACTTAAAAAATCAAAACAAAAACAAAAAAACAGTCATATGAATATATGTATCATGTGGAATTTTATTAAGATGATTGTGTGATTCCTTTATCAGTGATTCTTCCACAATGTTAAGGTCAAAGAGTGCTCACAAATGGGCCTATAAAAATAGAGGAGTAGTCTTTTATTAACATACTGTCAAATCAAATTTAATCATTCAGTACATGTATAAACTGTGTCGAGATGTCGAACAGATGCTAAAGAAAAAAAAATTAAGATTCCTTCTCACTCTGTCACAATGTTTTAATTTTAGGTTATTTTGTAATTATTTTCACTTATGAAAACAGATATCACTCAAATTCTTTTTTATCAGCTGAATTTGCTTGTGTACATAACTCTGTCTTATTGTCAAAGTGATCAAGTTTTCACTCTTTACTTCCCATTTGAGTGAAATTTGAAGTGTACCAAATTAATAGAACCATAAGAAAAGTTTATTTCCATAATTCATGTGTATGGATATAACTCATTATCTCATGCCCCTAAGTTGAAGTTTTTGAAACTCACAACAAGTAATGTTGTACACTTCAGTGTGCCTGACATATTCGATGTAACTTTTTATTCAAAACTGAAGCTTTTGCTAAGGTCTTTTTTTTTTCCTTTGAAATTGGGAAAGTTGATTCTGTCATTCCTAATGTTGCATGAAAATGATTATTACTTTGTAAGATAGTCATTTGTTTCCTCTTCACGAAAGTTATTAAATTCAAACTTGATTGTAATGCCTGTTATAAAAGAAATATTGTCTAAATACTGAGAATTTTTTTACCTCCACAACAGACCACCCTTTTTTTTTAATTCTGAAGGCAAGCAGATTATTTCTAGTTATGTACAGAAAGATCATGTGTTTATTGGTTTAACTTAACAATCAAATATTATTATGTAGTGAGATAAAAGTTGAAATAAAGAAAAAGAAAATTAAAAAAACTTAAATGAATACCCTTCTTTCGGGCTGGGTTAAGCATACAGTTTAAAAAAAAAGTAGTGCCAAAAAAGCGTTATTACCATATTAAAAAAAAATGGGCCAATGTCATTTTCTTTACATCTTTTATCAGGGTATGATTTTTGTGGGTTATGGAAAAAAAGAGATTGAAATATGCAAAAATGTTAAAACTGGTTGAAAAAATAGAAATAAAAAAATTTCGGCAGTAGTATCTTTAAATTATAATTATTTAACACCTCCTAAATCGTACTATTGAGAGAAGAGTGGGACACTTTTCATGAATAGTTTCTAGAGCTAGCTGCTCTACTTTTTTTTAGTTCATTCAATATTATGAAGAAACAAAATAAAAAATCAGTCTCATCATTTATATATATATATATATCTTAAACTGTAAGTATGTTATCTGCTGTGCAGATTTGCCCATGTCAGGCCATATAAATGTCTTACTCTTTACTCGCAATGAACTTGAAGTACAGACCTGACATAAGTTTCATTCGAAAAATATGAAGTGTAAAAATAAGGCATTTTGAACATTGGAAGTAAATTACTATAGAAGATGAAGTTTTTTTTCCACAGAAATACAGGTCCAAATTACTTTATTCATTGAAAAAAAACAACAAAAAAACATCAACATAAATTGAATGTCAAGGTATGACTGAGTATCAATCACGCATTATTTGAAAATTGTTGAGTGACTAGTCAACATCCCATCCTTTGCAGAGTTTTAGATCATCTAATTTGAGCGTAACTGTTAGACAGCTTGGAGTAAATCATTTCCAGTAGTTTCTCAAAAATACATTTATAAATGATAAACAAGAACAAAGAATTTTAAGGCTATTCTAAGGACAAAAAAAATTCAGGCCTGAAATTTGTTTACAATCAATTTCTGCTTCTTATTCAGTTATTGTTATGTTTTTTGGTCAAACAAAGGCGAAAAGTGTGGTATCTAGAGGTCTGAATTTCGAGATCTAGTCTGCAAAACTATACTAGTCTAGGTCATAGCCAGAATCCAAACTCACCGTTAATCTCATATTGTTTAGCATGAGTATTGTTCTCCTTCATTTTTGATCAAGAAGAATAGAGCGCAGGTGCTGGATCCAGCTAAGTTTTTCTAGTCTTAATCTAATAAAGATCTCTTTCTATGTCTGATTAATTATGCGGTAAATTTTTACCTGTACAACCGCTCTCACCAGAGTGCTGTTTCTTGTCTTTCCGGTCGACCTAGACCGTGATCGTATTATAAGTGAAAGTAGTCCCGATTACGTAACTCTATGGAGGCGCAGTTTTATGGACCGTTTAAAAAAAATTAATAATAAAAAAATCTGGGGGGCCCGCCCCCCCCCCCCCCCCCCCCCTCAACACCCCCCCCCACACACACACACCAAAAATAAGGCGACTTTCACTTCATAATACGATCAAATCAAGATGAAGATGAACCGGAAAGACAAGAAACAGCACACTGTAAAAAAGAAAATGATAATAAATACAGCTCTTACCTTTACTCCGTCTCTGCTACTTCGAACACCTCCGCTAATAACTTAGCGTCGTTATTATAAAATTCAGCAATAACTTGAAAATAATCAAAAGAATACTTATCACAAGCAGCCATGAAGAAAACACTTCAGATCAAAACACTTCAGCTGTTGAGCCTAATGAGTAATGACAATGAAATGAGACAAAAGACGCGATGAACAAAAGACGCGCCTTTAATTGCGCTTGGCATGGGTAATTGTAAGACGTTGCGCATGCGCAAAGAGTAACTAAAAAGAGTAATACGCATGCGCGAAAGACGGAAGTAATTAATATGCAAAAAGGCACCCACCTAAAGCAAATCAGTACGCCAAAGTAGGTTAAGAAAAAAGAAATAATCCATATAAAAAGTCATATATTTTAAAAACTATTTATTTGCGACGAATAAAACCTTCAAATTCGTATTCAGCGCATTAAAATGTAACAGAAAAACATCATTTTAAATGCCAATGCGAAACTGGTGTACAGATAAAAAAAAATACCAATTATGCTCTACTCAAATGTTTAATTAAGATCATTGTAAATTTGTATAATTTTACATAGATCTGGGTCTAGATCTAGTATCAAGCTCTGTTGAGTCATAATGTGCATCTTACGGGTAAAATAGATTGAATGTATTTATCGGCTTTCTGTAATGTTATGTAGAACTAGATTTAGATCTCCATCGACCAAATATTTAGACCATTGACCAAGAATAGATATACAGTATACATCTATGTAGAACTGTATCAATCCATATCTCGGGGACAGGAATTGAGATCTGTATCTGTGCATGGATTAATTGGATAATAAAAGTCTCCTTTGTTTACTGATTCCATGTAGACATAAGGTTGGATAAATAAAATATACAGACATTGGAACGGCCTACTCTCTTTGCTATTAAAGCAAGGATTGAAATCGTCTGCTGATTGATGAGTTGTTTACATTCGCCGCTCCTGCGCCGGAAGCTACGCATGGTCTATAAAAAATAACGCTGAGAGGAGGTGACGTAGTTGCTATAAATAAAAACGTTTCAGTGCCATTTAGCCGCTCCCCATTTTAAAAAGCTCTTTTTCATGAACGCTAATTGTGCGCTATATGGAAATCCACTAAATCTGAACTTTCCAAATTTGTTTGAAGATCATTTTAATAGCATAATAGAATGCTCTGAATTTCTGCAAAAAGTTTCTTAAAGTGCACTTAAATCTAAAAATAAATAAACCTATTTATTTTAACTTACATGATAAAAAATTTTTAAATTTAATATATCTGAATTTTTTCTAATTTAGCTACGTATCCGTACTGTAGCCTGATTGCTCGTAAGGCAGTGCATTCTCTAGGGACTTTAGCAAGCATCCATAACTTTTAAGTACCTCATTAGGAATGTAAGATTAGAGGACGACTAGGCGCAAGAGAGTAGAAAGTTTTTTTTTTTTTAAAGTACATTTTTGGAATAAGTGAATGGCATGAGAGCCCCTCCTTAGCTCAGTTTGTCTAGTTAAGACTTCCATTTCGACAGCCTCGTAGCTTAGAAATACTTTTGTAGTTTTCACTATATCTTGCTCCCTTCTAGCCTCCGGTAATTAAAGCTTCGGTTGAAATGTTTCTCGCGTGTACGAAAAATGCACAATAAAGCTACTTTATTGCATTTTTATTAGTGTCTCAGCATCTTATTTTTTACTTGTTCGTTTAAAAGCAGTATGAAGAGAAAGCAAATATATCTTTATTTCGGTAGTAAACTGTAGTGGAATGAATTTGAAAGGATAAGAACTAAAAGAATATCAAATTATTGGATATTTTTGGTATACTTCTTTGTTTTTTTTTAATTACATAAATGCAGTTTATTGTATATGCCTTTTAATTTTTTTTCACCGGTGGTGGACTTATGATCAACAGCTCTTTATCTCCCTGATAAACTTTCGACCAATTTCAATGAGATAATTATTAGATACAAAAAAATTCTTTCAGTTTCTCCACTTCAACCGATACTGTGAAAAGCTCGCAAAATATAAAAGTATTAGTTTTAATAGAGAGCGTCAATAATCTCACCTTTAATTTTTTGGATTTTGTTTATTCTATTTCCTAGTAAAGTTTCTTTAAAAGTTATATTGATTTTGATTATGTTACCAAAATTACAACACATATTGCACACTGTTACTTTTTCAGACACAAATCAGCCTACTTTTAGATTTGGATAGGGAAGCCTCGTTATAATCATATCATTGTACAGTGAGAAAGGTTTAAATGTTTGAAAGGAAGGTCGGCTCTAACTTCTGTAGAAAGAAAGCAACTTATCTGAAAAAAAAAAAGAAAAAAAAGGTTAGATTCCACGTTTTTTTTTTATTCTAAATTCTGGGATTTCAATTTTAACATAAACATTGCTTCATACAGACTTTTTAAAAAAACTAACATGTAAATTTAAAAAATGAAACGGCTACCGGATGGTACAAGTTTTTAATCTACCCGACAAAAAAAGGCTAAAAATAAATAGACGTCCGAAGGTTTAAACTTTGCAAACTACCATGAAAACCAAAATGGTCATGGTCTCTCCCCAACTTTGTACATTTTTGTCTATAGAGCCTAAGGTCTTTCTCTTTTTCCT
>JAWDGP010004263.1:2487500-2502500 GCA_033675545.1 Elysia crispata | reverse complement strand
AGAGAGAGAGAGAGAGAGAGAGAGGGTTTGGGGGGGGGGGAGGGCGACAAAACCAAACGGACATTGTCACGTCTGCGCTTCAATTCAAGTTTATTACAACCCATTTTATATAATACACGAATATCGGTAAAATCCGTATATATTCAAGTAATGTGACTGTAGTACATGCCGGATTTTTTTTCCGATTATTTCATGGACTAAAAACGGACGTACAAAAATATACATGTATATGTCACATTTTTGAAGGATGAAGTAACTTTGTTTAATAAGATCAACGAAAAATTAACAAAGAAATTTATAATAAAAGGAGAATGTTGATGACAACGCACTTGCCGCTTCAGTACTACTACCACTACTACTACTACTACTACTACTACTACTACTACTACTACTACTACTACTACTACTACTACTACTACTACTACTACTACTACTACTACTACTACTACTACTACTACTACTACTACTACTACTACTACTACTACTACTACTACTACTACTACTCAATGATTGCAACGCTCAAAGTTTACAATTGTTGGTGTACGGTTAATTTTATGAATAAGGTGGCAATTTGTACTGAAGAGATTAAAGCTGCACCCGTTTCAATAATCGTTTACCCGATATGTATTTGGTGTACTTTGAGGACCGCTAAGATCAAACAAAAACTCTAAAGAACTAGATCTACATGATTTTGGACAAAAAGGAATAATTGCGGTGAAAAGGGGCTCGGTCTGGACCCCAGCCTTATATCAGATCCCGTCTGGACTAAATTCCGTACCTCTGCCTATGGTTGTCGCTGTAACCTGAGAAACAATGTGCTGTTGGGGTGTAGGTACGCTTAACGGAAAGTGACTTTACCACGATTTTATTTATGCTTAAATCTAAATTCAATTTGGGACCGCACCCTCTCATAGTTTTGAAAGACTTTTTTATTTTGACATTTGAAATTATGTGATACGTAGGCTAGGCCTACATCCCTTGGTGTCCATTATAGATGTTTAAAATAAGTACCGGATGTCATATTTTAAGTCCTTCAAACCCTTAGTAAAAGACTAGGAATTCCCACAAAAAGCGCTCAAAGGTCCATAGGTTTGCGGGAGTTAACAAATGTCCTTTTATTTTAACTTAAATGTTTTTGAAAGGTTTTAAAGATTTATAAACAAACTTGGATTTTACAAACTTAACTAATTGTTTTTACTTTAAGTTAATTAATTCTCTGGATCTCATTTTTTTCTTTTTTTTTTTCTTCCTTTGTTGTCACTTTCTTCCATTTTCACCCCCTCTACACGATTTTAATATGATTACTTTTAGAGTTGATTTTTTTTGAAAATGACAAAACAAAAGAAAAAAAAACACCTAAAAAAACAAAAACGAAGGGGTTCAGCTATGAAATAAAAAATTAGGAGGAATAAGAAAAGGAAGAAAAGGGGGATTTTAAAGGAGGAAAAGATACAAAATATGAAAGCAGAAAACACTTTCGCCCAACATTTTTTTTTTCCTGAGGAGCGTTAGAATTCATATTCTTTTACGAGAAAACCGTATTGCTAAACGTTTCTGATAAACCAATAATCCCTTTTATAAGGAGTTACTACTATGAAATCTCTGTTGTGGGCTTGGCTTAAGTTCTAGCGGTGTGTGCCTCGCGACGAGAGGGGGCTTAGGAAAAGTTCACTGGTGTACAGCCTCGTTGGTTCAACCATTCAAATTTCACGGTTTGTGCCCAGCACTGAACAACGTGTGGTGTTGCTTACGTTCATTGAGTTCATGCAGTCATTCACTTCACAGTTCACAACCTGTTACTGTCAGTGTCAGACGCATACAGTTAGTTTCTTGAGCCTTGTGTCTGTACTACGAGTTGACTGTGATCAAACTTTCAGACTGTAATTGGATTTGTTTCATTCGAAGGTCAGCCCTGGTTGTGAAATATTAATTCTCGTAAACATTACGAATGAGTATATAATAAATTTAGGCCAGCATCATTATCTTGAATATGTACTCAGTTTCTCCTAGAATGTCTTTAATAAAGATCGTGCTAGAATTTTCGGTTATTAAGGAACTAGATCTAGATCTTTGTCAAATTTAGATCCAGGCCATGTAAACTAGATCCAGTACTAGATCTAGATCTAGACTCTAGTCTAGATTTGAGATCTTGATTTTGAGTTTTGAATCTCACCAAATCAACTAGATCTAGAGTCTAGATCTAGACCTAGGCCTATGTGAAACGAATTCGAAGCCCAGCGGTGCCCCACTCAAAGAATTCACACGTTATATATTTTAATTTCTTCGGATCAAAACGTAGAGCTAGTCTAGATCTATATTTAGAATCTAGATGTAGATCTAGATCTAATAAATTTTTGTGTGTGTGTGTGTGGGGGGGGGTCATCCAATCATTCGATTTCTAAATCTAGATCTAGGTGTATTTAAAACAAATTATTCCTATTGAGTCGTGCTATTATTGCATTTTGATCTAAATTTGATCTTGAACTCTCTTCCAGTGTGTTCAACTCGGAGTATTTTCTACAGATTACATGTGTCTTACAGTTACAGTAAGGCCTGCACCTTGATCAAAGCTCCCACTCAAAAGTTAAAGCAATTTCGTTATTTTATCTCAGTTAGGGAACTGAGACTTAGATCTAGTTTTAGTCCAAGTCTAGATATCTTTCTATATAACGCTTTTTGAATTTTATACAGGTCTTGTTTCAGAAGACTTGATAAACGGTAATAAACCTCTTGCAGCGGCGTTGCCAATCTTTTTAATCTTTAAATCTTTATTCTAAATCCATTGCAACATAACTCTGTTTTCAAGATATACTGTTAAATTGCTGATCTTGATCAAGTCTAGATATAGATCTAGATCAGGTGTGGATTCAGATTTGTATTGTCAGTTTTTTCTTTCACATCTTAATTTGGCATTGCTGTATCTAGATCTAGATCTAGATCTATTAGGCTGTACATGCCGAGATTGATTTTTTTTTTATTATTAATTTTCAACGATCTAATTAGCCACGGTATATTCATATGACAGCCACGACATTAAATTTATTTCAAAGAGAAGTAAGAACATGCCATTAAGACAAGCATTCTTTACAAAAGTATCAGTCCCCAAATTATGTTTTTTTCTCCCCCGCCCCCCCCCCCCCCCCATACACACACACGCTTAAAGGAAGTCAATCCTGGAGGGACACACCTGTTGCTTTGGTCTGATGAATTGGAAGAATGCATGGCATGATTCTCGGCTCTGTATGTCTAGGTCTAGCTTACCCTTCCAGAAGACTTGCTTTGAAATGAACTTCATGGACCAGTCAAAACTTTTAAATTACAAAAATATAATTCTTTTCTTGGGGAAGAAGTGGGAAGTCGGAAGATCACATCCTACATATAAATTGGAATTAAATGTCTAGACTAGTAGTAGTAATGGTTTATCTCTGGGTTAGAAGCTTTTAAATTCGAAGTCTTAAAGCTGCAGCTTGTCAGTATTTCATGTTTAGTACACGCGTAGCCAGAATCCCGGCAAGGACTTTTTTGTATGATTTGCTTTCCACAAGTTGCCTTTGGATCTAGAATCTAATGATTTAGTCTAATCTAATCTAGGTCTAGCAAGTAAAGGGCACTCAATCATGTTCTACAACAGTTCTGATTAAAAATTTCAATATTACTATAGTTATTATAAGATCCACAATAATACTTTTCTACATGTAAAAAATATGTGGTGGAGTACAACCATTAAGTCAATTTATTATCCTAATGGACATTCTTTTTCTGAAAACTCTAGGTTTAGCGTGAAATACATTTTGTAATCTTGACCTTTCGTTCCTGAACTATCTTTAGTTTTAAGAAATTTATAGTTGAAAGTCAACAATGAAGGATAAAAAATGTTCCGAGTTTGTGTTCATGCCACTGAAAGACAGTACGCGGAGTTCCAGTCCGTCAACAGACAGAACTGGCAAAATTCCGAAAGAACAGAGGCTTCCAACAGTGGTCGAGGCGGATAGCGCCAGTGGTGCTGTTGGTTCTATGACAGAAGTTCGATCCAAGATTGTTGTGGTCGGCTCTTGTGAATGCGGAAAAACGGCTCTTATTCACAGATATGTGCTATCTAAATTTCTTCAGGTAAGTGTGCATCTGTAATTGTGTGTAAAGACATAATTCTAGACCATATCACCGTTATCATCATCATCTTCATCATTATCGTTTTTCGGTAACACCATCATCATTGTGATTGTGAACAACATCAATATCACCTCTTCCAATACAGTGACAGCGTCCCATGCTCTATCTCATTCCTGACATTTAATGCTGTGATTATTAGTATATTTTTCCTTGCGAGGTTTTGCTTATAAATGCCATGCTTCATAAAATTTAACATAAGCTGTATCTATCTCTCCATCACCACCGTCCCACCCAGTTCTTCTCTTTCTTTCTATCTCTAGTGCTCTGAACTTAAAAAAAAAGCTTTGTTAACTTCTAACAATCAACCACCTCGGTGTAAAATAATTTTACTTTTTTATTTGTTATCCCTCTCCCAACCCGAGGGCGCCTTTTTTCAGCATTATTTGTTGTTATCAGTGTGAGCTATATGCATGCCAGTGTGATTTTAAAAGCAATACTTTTACAATCATTGAGAACGATAGTGACAAAGCTATTATGCGGGCGCCATTATATATTGTTTCTCATACCAGCTGTGGATGCAGCATTGTTTAGACTATCTTCTCTATTAAGTCATGCGTGTTGATAAACGATCTCCTTTCTAGGACAGTCCTCCATGGCACCACAATTGGCTCAACTCCTATAGGTAGAACATTATAGGTTGTATTATTAAGAGTAGACCCAACGTGAGCTCATAAACTGATAAAGACGGCGCATAAAGATAGTCACCACAAGCAGCGATGTATATCAAATTCCTTGGCAAACATAGTGGAGACCTACATAGACCTACTAGAATCTCTATCGTGCTGTCACTATTCAGGCCACTTCTTATTTTGAGGAGGAAAAAAAATAGAACCACAAATCAATGCCACTATCTTGCGAGGACATGATTCATCCATATACAATGTACTTAAATTATGCAATAAGATAACTATTACGCGTTAAAGTAATTTATAATTAGTTGCTCTTATTTGACCCAAGGAGCATTTGGCTACTTTCAGCTGTAATCAATATGAATAATTAATAAAGCTGACAATTAATAAAAAGTTGTCGCTTTGCACAGGCATCGGAAAATTTCAACGGATTTTGGCGAATATTTCGTATTTTAATCTAAATCGAGCATTTGAAACAGTTTAGGTCTATCAGTCACCTCCTTCTGTCATGTGTTCACTCAGGTGGTGAGCACGATGGAAATGTAATTACCCCCCCCCCCCCCCCCCCCCCCCAAACACATTTTTTATGATTTTACATTTAGAAAGTAGGTTAAACCCTTTTCATCCAAATAAATTCAATTAGGCTAGAGCACTTGGCCTTAAGTGCTCTTAGGTTTATATTTAGGTCGCTGATGTAAAACAGTTTTAAAAGATCTTGATGCGCTCTGTAATCTTGCAATTTGCAGCTGCTGTTTCCATCTCAACGTCAAAATCAAGGCTGAAGCTAATACTCTCCTACCTCGTGATGTAGGATGAAGCCAAGCTGAAAATTGTTTTATTAGGTAGTTAAGGTTACTGAGCAACTAAAAAAGATGGGAGGGAAAATAAACGAAATATATAACATCAGAATTTTAAGGACCTAAGTACTACAGAATTTGAAAACGAACGAGAGAGAGAGAGAGAGAGAGAGAGAGAGAGAGAGAGAGAGAGAGAGAGAGAGAGAGAGAGAGAGAGAGAGAGAGAGAGAGAGAGAGAGAGAGAGAGAGAGAGAGAGAGACACACACACACACACAGAGTTTGTCCTTTGTGGTAATGAGAAATTCTTTTTTTTATCGGGAGAGATGAACGCGCAAGCAATCTGAGGCGTTTGAGTGAACGTGTTACAAAGTCTTGGGTAACCAGTTTTATTAAGCTGAACAGGATCGTTGATTTCGCAGTTCAATTTTTATCGTCAATTGGTCTAATTCACAAAATATCTTTGCGATTTTGCTTCATTCCCCCCCCCCCCTTTTTTTTTTTTATAATCATGTTTCCAAGATCTAATCACTTTGAATAAAAGATAAGAAAGTCTTGTCTTTAATCAAGTTAGACAGGTGAAATTTCGAAAAGAAATCTGCTTCATGATATGTTTGTTTTTTTAGGTATTTTTTTTACGTCTCACTCGCATTTCGGGTGCAGTAACGTTAACACTTAATACCAGTTGCCCCCTCTAAGAAAACAATGAAATGCTAACACATTTTTTTAACCTTGATATCGTTTGATGCGCTTTTTTTAATCATTACGAAAAGCTACTATGGTATTTTGGGGCAGAAATACGTGTTGTAGTGCACATTATAAACTAGGATCAGTTGATTTGTTCCCTGGTTGACTATTTTGTCTGCTGGAGTGTAACACTGTCTATTCTGACATCAGACGTCAACCTTAGGAAACAAAAAATATTTCTCCAATGGGAATTTCCCAAGGACAGTTTTTGGTTGTGCTTTTTTTGGCGCTAGAGCCTAATTAGTTTCTTTACGTCACCGGCTTTTGTCGCCCCAGGGCGTTATCATCTGCGTGTTAAACTCGGGTCTCACCTTGTCCCACAGGATGTGTATCTGCTCTATAGATATCCCTTCATTGAAAAATCAGTGAATTCTTTTGATTCCGTTGCTTTAATGAGGAAAAGTTTAAAGCAAAAAAAAAAAAAAGTTGAAAAAATTTTGCCCGTCAGAACTGTTACTTTCGGGATCATTTAGGAAGATATCGATATAGCACTACATGTGTCCTTCAAATTTCATTTACATTTTGATGTTATCTATGAAATCATATAGAATATAATATGGTTAATTTTGAGTTGTCTCTTAAATAATGCAAGCTTTGCGTGTAAGTGTCATTCTAAACATACTAATACATGTACCCTGTTGCATCGAACCCAATCTTCCACAGAGTGGTCCAGCTAGTTTTATATAAACCGATGACACTTACAGCGAAGATTGGTTGAAGTTTTAAAAAAAAAACAGATACATTTCTAAATCTGTAACAGTTATAATTTCCGGTGTTAATAATTTTAATAAATAGTTTAACACCATTTATGTCTCCCTCAGTCTTGTATGGGGAAAACTTCACCTGTCATAATTTAAGTTGTTGGAATGAAACGAGAAATGGAAAGCATAATTTACTCATACATTTATTTAATCAAGATTTTGTTTTAATGAATATATGCTTGAAACTCTGCCTGTTAACCAAGTGGAGCACTTCGACATTAATCTGACCGACCCGTGCGAAAAATGTATGAATGGACTGGGGAGCCTTGAAGCCATGATCGATGGCCCAGCAGGAATGCTTTAATAGCTTTGGTGAAGGAGCACAGCACACGACGGAATGTTGAAAATCAGTGAACATAAATCTTTACCGGAAGAATTTCATTTCCTGTGTCGGTTAAAAACCTGCATAGAAGAGCGTGAAAAGGAAAATTTATCTGTATAAAGAAAATTCCACAGGAAACTTGAGGGGCTTAAAATGTACAGAAATAGAAAAAAAAAACAACAAAACAAAACAAAGAAAAACATCAATTTATTGTGGATGCTAAAATATTTTCGGCGACCGACTAGCTGCCGTAAATTTTCAACTGGAATGAATGAAGGGCAACAGAGGCAATACCTTAGTAAATTATAAGCTGCTTTTCAAGGCGCATTCTTGTGGATATTTCACGTCACGAACACTACACGATTTTGCCGTTAAGACATTTTATATTCATCACTGTCTGAGGGTTTATAACAACAATGCGATGTAATTTTTTTTCTTTTATGTTAAAATAAAATTAAAAAAAAAATAACCTAAAAACTGTAAGCGTAACTAGGGTTTTCGAAATCTTCACAAACCGCTTGGGAATGATAGAATCATAGTCATACTTGCTTCTCCTCAGCAGCTTAAAAGTGCGTTTACTCAAAACAATTGCGTGGATTTTTTAAATTGTCAATTCCTGCTCCACGTAAAACCAAGATAAAGTTTTTTTTCTCCGCTCACCTGGAACTTAATAAGCAGTGAAAATAGTCGCAGATGCAGCGCATGTGTTCTAAAGCGATTTGTGATATCGTTACATTTTGAATACACAATGAATACTCATATGGCATACAATATTACACCTCTTCTTTTCTGAAACATACTTCTAGTTTCTTGTTCCCACTGCAGCCCCAAATGGGCTGATAATCCGGATAATCAATTAGGTTACCATATCTTACGATGCTCTGCTAAAAGCATTCTCGAGGGAGGCAAAACTTTTACCTTGGCTCAGGTCCATAGCTATAGAGAGCCCTCTCATGCTCAGTATCACTTCAGATCTGACATCATGGCATCACCAGAAGGATGGGCCTGACCTCCGCGAACCTGGACAGATTGGCCTCTCGACATTGTGATAGAGGGTTAGTGGGATGCCCCTCGGCGTGTCTGCTAGATTAATTGTTATAAAGTGTTAGCTTATCACGTTCATGTCTATGCTATTCTGCCATGTAGGCCAGCCGAAACTGAAATTAGTTTTGTTATAAATAAGTAGAGTGAAAAGTGCATGGTGTCACACCCCCTTAAGAACACTTAGTTACTGTTTTTTTTTTTGTTTTTTTTTTTTGTTTTACAAAGGAACAATTTAATATGCCGATTTTTTTTTTCTTCTTTCCCAAACGCGTCTATCGGAAAAAAAAAATATTATGTGTTACGATGAAGTGATTAGCGATGTTATATTTCGCCACCGCCCTTCAGAAAAAAAAAAAAAAGTAATAAGTAAAGCAAAGCTTAAACTCACGATTAACAAGTGCTTAATTACTGCCGTTTCTTGTCTAATTTATCGTGCGTATTACTCACATACTGAGCATCATAGTCAAAGAACTATATACGCTTGTTGCTTTTTCTTTCGTCTAATCTTGTTTCTAATAAATTCTGCACCGATGTTTTCCATTCATTGTAGCCATGTTGATTTTCTCCCAAACACAAGTACCGATTGCATCATACGGAACTTCCTAAACTCTGAAACAGGATCAACGCGTATGACGGACCCCATTTTATTAGACCTACTTCACAGATGAACTCTTTTACGCGGATACTAGCCTAATAACTCTCTTGCTTTCAAATAAGGTCACCTTTTAATATCTTTGCCTGCTTCTGATGCTCTATTTATAGCGATGGCGCAAGACCTGAGAGTTAACAGCAACACAGCTGTACCGACGACCGTCAGTTAATCCAGTTTAAACAGTCTATTAGTGCGTTTCACCTACGATGACAACGGGGCCCCCCCCCCCCCCCCCCTCTTTCTCTTTCTCTCTCTCTCTCTCTCTTTCTCTCTCTCTCTCTCTCTCCTCCTCCCCCTCTCTCTGATCACTCTCAAAGGAGGCATCTTCTTACCAGTAATATTAATGGTACTGTATCGTACACAATCAAACTTATTTAGCTCCCATGCAGTAAGAGGGCCTGTGTTGTACCCATATCACAAGCAGGGCCCGACTTTCTCTTCTTGAGCACCATGGCACGCCAAAGGGCCAAACCTAGAAAAGAATTCAGATTTCTATAAACCACAAAAAGCCCCACCCTCTTACAAGCTCGTCTCGCCTCAGTGAATCCCAGTTAGAAGTTTTTACCTGGGCTCCTGTTCTGAAGTCAACGACGTTTTGTTGTCTCTTTAATTTGCCTCGTTGCCCTCGGCTCGCCGCTTCCGCTTTTCTCATGTTTTTTCCTAGTCAGTTCTAGTATTCACATTTTACTGGACTCTAGATTAGAATCCATCCCACTACACTTAAAAAAAAAAAAAAAAAAAAAAAAAAAAAAAAATATATATATATATATATATATATATATATATATATATATATATATATATATATAAAACTTTAATGCATGGACAAAAAATTTAATCTTCTTATCGTTTTTTTTTCTTTTTAGATTTAGGTCAGGTAATTCTCATGATTGTATGACGAAATCTGAAATTCACAACATCCGTATTACTCTGTTGTAGCAGCATGTTGGAAAAAAAAAAGCCCAGTTTTTGTCTATCACACTGACTGTCATCCAATTAATGTTAAATAACAGCGTATTCAAAAAGGAAAAAAAAAGTTTCTTTTGGCTCAGCATGAAACTTCACTGATGGCAATACTGTACAGTCAATCCAGTATGTAATTTTTTTTTTTAATTCCGACTTAACTTTTATTATCAGTTTGCAGACATTTATTATTTTTCACCCTGTCTCGTTTAAATATCGTTCGTATGGATTCCATGTTGAAATGGGTCTCGAATGAATCACCTTTCACCAAATTTTACAGTACCTTGTTATATGCCCTATAAGTTTCTATAACCATATACGAAGTAAAGAATAAAAAACATCAATTGCAAAAAAAAGAAAGAAAAACCAACAAACAACCAAAAACCAAAAACAACATAACACAGCCCAACAGTGGTTCAGAAACAATTTTGGTATTTATGTCAACTGTTGTTGTGGCTGAAAATTCAAACATAAGACGCTCCACAACTTTGGAGACTTAAAATCCAACTCTAATATTGTTTCATACTGTAGTATTGTGAACATACTATTTGTTTATTATAATGAAAACATCAACATCCACAAAGATTTCGGTAGGAATAACATTGCTAACATAATACAAAGGTCGGGCTTTTGGCTTTTTTTTTTTAATTATTTTTTTGTTGTTCCTGCTATCAGCACTGTCTTGAGTACCTAAAACTGTTGTGAAATAAGAGATTACACTTAATCCGGAATATTGGTAATTTTTGTGCTGAGCTAGACATGAGAGAATTAATTTAAAATATTTAATGTAACTTTGCCTCCCTGTTTTTGGTGTTGTAACCTTATTGTTTACCTCCTCCTTCCACAGACATACACGCCGACTGGTTTTGATACATACAACAGCCAGTACAGTTTATCAGACACATACAACATACAGATGTCGATCTGGGACACTTCAGGTAAGAATGCTGGCGCTGAACCCATCAGGAAGATCATTTATCTAACATTGTTTATCTCTCATAAGGAACGCTCTCTTCTGCTTTCACGGTTTCTCTAATGGTCTGTGCGCCCTCTGGCTGCCCTCTCTTTCCATTTTTCATTTTTCCGACCAAACGCTACATACACGCTCTCTCTATCTCTGTCTGAATGCCTCTGCTTCCTGTTTGTCTGTCTGTGTATCAAACACTCGCCTTTCCATCCCAATCTTCAGCTCTGAGAAGATAAAAAGATTTCCTGCACATATTTTCACGTACATTAATTTATAACTTCCGTTTTTTAAATCTTTTTTTTTCTTCTTTTTTTTTGATGCAGGAGTTGGCAATAATCCTGATAACAAGGGCCTTTTATAACCCCCTTATCGGTAGCGCACTGGCTTCAACAACTTACTCCAGTGTTCTTTTTGGTAGCTTTTGTTTTCCTGTTCAATGGTTACTTCAGAGGAAGAGCGTTTGTATAGCCACATTCTTTGGACCCTCAATTCAGGACCAAAATGCATTGGGGTTGTACTTACTATTTTTTGTTTAAGGAAATACAGTTATACCCAGCTTTGTACACAACAATACTCTCCCCACCAAGTTTCTCAAACATCACAGCAACACACACAAAACATTTTTTGTAAATGTAAAATATACAAGTTGGGCCTTAACATGGCTTATGTGGCACAGTGAACACAATTACATAATTACCGGTATTTTCTATTATCAACTGTGCACTAGTAATTATGATTAATATTGGAATACGCCTTTAAATATATCTCAATTCTATCAAGTCTGTCTTTTTTCTTGCAACAAGAATAATTTTCCTTTCCTTCCAATATCAAAAAGAGGTATCATAATAATTTATCTTAACTCAATTAAAAGATGAACGTTTCCAACAGTCGTGTTACCTTTGCATAACAGTTTTTTAAAACAAAGCTGCACTCTCCTTATCCTCTGATTCTTGGCGTTTCTCAAACCCTTCCTTTATCTTAAAACTTCCTTTCCCCCTGCTCTCCACCGCCACTAAATTAGCACATCCATCCATCCATGTGTTATCAGTGCGATGATTGCGCTTATCAGAAATGCTAGGCTACCAGGCGACTGACTACCCGCCTCCCCCTTGCCTGTTTGCCACTGATTTCACGTTATCTCCCACATCTGGTTGACACTTTGAGCTGACAAAATACCCTTGAAAAGTTTGTCCAAACCTTTGCCTGTCTAATAAGAAGTTAATCTTATTGTTTGGCCTTCAGGGCAACTTGCTTTTGCCGGATACCAAGGATGTCTTGGGTTCTCGCCCTCTTAAAAACTGAACGCTCTTGCTGTTTTGTGTGTTTCACGCATGTTCTCCTAGATATTCACCGTCTTCAAAAGGTTTTGAATGACTACCAGCATTTTCTTCTTTTAGCTCTCAAGATATCTATAGAATGCATTTCTGTAATCACCCAATCTCTTTCATAGCCTCTCCTATTGAGTTCATTTCTTATCCGTTTGTTGTTGTTTTCCTCTCTATCCGTCTGATTATCTCTTTGACTCTCAAGTCATGCTATTTCGTCGTATTAGTTTCTGCTGTATTGTCTCTACCCTTTGTTATGACCAAAGATTGACGGTTAAATTTACCTTTAAAAAAATAGAAAACATAAATTAACTTAATGCAATAATAGTGATAATAATGAAAGTATTATTATTATTATTATTATTATTATTATTATTATTATTATTATTATTATTATTATTATTATTATTATTATTATTATTATTATTATTATCCCTTTTTTACTTTTTTGTTTTACGTCTTATCATTTTTCCATATCTGACTAGTGACATAGTGATATTACTTTTTCTAAGAACAACCCAGGAACTCTTACTCTTAGCTGTCTCTTTATTGACCGTCATTTATCTTGCCAACTCATTGATCTATTTATAGTCGTGATTAGATTACCGGGTAAGCTTAATTGCTGTCCAGAACCTAGTAGAGGGATGAGCTAACGTGTCACGACCAAATGCGCGTGAAGAGGCGCCAGCAGATCTGATGAGTGATAGGACGTGACAGGAAACGGACTGATATACATGAGCAGAGTAGCAGACTGAGTCAGTGGTAGGAACTAA
Source organism: Elysia crispata (assembly GCA_033675545.1). Taxonomy (NCBI): domain Eukaryota; kingdom Metazoa; phylum Mollusca; class Gastropoda; family Plakobranchidae; genus Elysia; species Elysia crispata. Next base: position 2,489,352 of record JAWDGP010004263.1, on the reverse strand, counting down.
CGTGTTGGCTAAACAGAGAGCGCCCGGGCTGATGAGGTTCCGTTTGGTATGGTACCAATGTAGAGAAAGACCCGGGTCTACCATTAGCGGTAATTGCTTTTTATACGCTCCCTACTTTCGTTTTAGATTAAAAGTTACCCAGCTGGATATTTTAAAACAATGCAGTGTTGGATAAAGCGTGCATAAGCATTTTATGTCGATGTTTACGAGAATGGAAAGTGTAAAAAGCACGAATTGGTAGAATATCTTTTTTTTTTTTTCACATTCAGCTTAACTCAAAAACGGACATGGCACTGGAGAGTGGATATATAGGATTCATCTTTCTTGTAAAAGGAAGTCCACTTTTCTTTGAGAGTAGGCGTTTATATTCGTTTGTAATTGTTTTCTTGGAATGAAGAGCAATGTTTTACGTAATGGGTACTAGATGCCAAGTCTTTTTTTTTTTTTTTTTTGTTTTGTTTGAGGAATATCACGCTCCAACTGTAGGCGCGAGATTTGCTAAAGCTCTTACAGGAAGGCAGCGAAGGATACCTAATTGTTATTTCTGTTTTGATATTATAGATATGCATGTTGGTTTGCAGGTTCTTATTTTTTATAACTTTTTGTTCCCCAAAAGAAAACGTTTCTGTCACGTCCGTTTTGACAGTGGTGTCCATCAATAGAGCCGGAACACCAATGAAAATGTTCATCTCAATGATAGACTACTTTATCTATTTTCTATATATATAAAGATTCCTCGGGGAAACTTGGGTGACCTGTAACTACTCTTTTCTACTTTTTTAGCGCAAAAATTGCAACGTCTGGTTTTGTTTCATCCCTCTGTTGATGGGTTTCTTCCGTCTGACAGGTATTCTCTTCTCTCATTCATTCCTACCTATCGTAATCCCCGACTTTTCTGTATTTTTACCTATTAGTTGACTTCCTGTATTTCTTTTTTCACATAGCTTCAGCTCAAAACATACTTACTTTATTTTTACATATCGTCTTACACTTTTGTAGCGCCCGAACATTCTGAAAAATTTCTCAGGAACAAAAATCTTCAGTCTATCTTCTCTGTTACCTGGGTTGAATAAATCGAAAGCTGTTGCAGGTGATTTAAAAGTTTGGCCACGTTTCAAGAAGAACAAAAGTAAAAGATTAAAAAAAAAACAACAAAACGCACAGTCTCAGAACTAAAAATAGAAAAGCACGATAATGGAAGTGGAAAACATCGTTTTACCTTCTAACAGGTGCCACTATCGGTTTACATGTGATTTGGTAAAAAAGAAAAACTATTTACTGCCAAACACTGCTGTGCAAAGTGCCTCATTTTCAGTTCATAAGTCTAGTCTAAAATTCATTTTTTCATTGAACATTTCCGCTCAAGTAGCTATTCACACTTGAGATATAGGCGAAAAAAATAATTAGATAAGTGTATAACCGATACTTGAAAGCTCATGAAATGGATTGTGGAATTCAGGCTGTCGAGATGTACTTAAATACACCCTTTTTATGCATGACTCATATAAAACACGCTACAAAAGAGATGCTCTTTTGTGCTGAAACACAGCGAATCATTACAAGAGCCATGGCCATTGCTCTGAACCTGAGGATCAGTAATATATACCTTTTCTTCTTCTAGTAGGCAGTATATCGGTTTCAAAGGTTCAAAGGTTGCTTTGTTTTGTTTTTTTTTAAATTTTTTTTTATATTATGCAAATAGTCCTGCAGTGCTTCTTTCCCTTTCTTTCTTTTCAAACTCCGCCACAGTATATGGAAAGATAATGATAAAATGATGTCGGTAAAAATGATTAAAATTCTGTGTCAGATCGATGTTCCCATTTTTTAAATGTAAGATTTCATCTCAGAGACA
>JAWDGP010004263.1:1825000-1860000 GCA_033675545.1 Elysia crispata | reverse complement strand
AAAAAAAGAAACTTCTGCTATATTTATCAACACTGAAATGCATTGCGACTATGTCATTTACACTAGTAATATCAGTATCATAATCAAATTACAAATTACTGGAACATTAAGTACATGTAATTATTCCCCAAATAAAGGGTTTGTAGCATAAAAACTAGTTATGCTAGCTTGATTATATATATATAGCAGGCATTCTGAGATATGCCGGAACTTTTCATTGAAGTTCAAACATAACCATGATTACCGCTCTAAGACATTCCGGCTTTATCTTTTTAACCTAAAGAGGGCTGGTCTTTTGGACTATGAGTATTCATGTAGGTGCCAGACTTTTTTCCCTTGCAAATTAGTAAAAAAAAATGTAATAATAATATTGCAATTGTGATTTACTACGATGCTACTTGTGGAGCTGTTTTCGGATTTTTTCTCTATGCAAATGAACTTTTTGAATATTTCATTTCATTGCAATATCTAAAAATATCAATACAAGGGATTGACAATCTAACTTTTTTTTTTTTTTGACAAAAATGAATAATTACCCCGGCTAATACATTTACTTGAACTCTCTCCTTCTATTTCTAGCTGAGTTATCAAGGTGTTTGAGAAACTAAAGAAAATGGTTATGCTCTATCGTCGTTATCGTCTGGCTGTTCTCCCACTCGTCGGCGTATTCCTGGTACAGTGGATAAATCCAATATACTTGATACCCTTGATGCAGAGACAAGATGATGCTGACATAGCCGATGCAAATTTTCTTGCTAACGTTACAAAAGATTATCACGTGGGCAGCGTCTTGTTCAATGAGAGAGCATTTGATAGTTTTTCTGAAAGAATAGTGATGGCAACAAAATAAGATTAAGTTCATATTAAAAAAAATGCCTTATTAACAAATTCAAGTCATGTAACTGCAGTAAGGAATGGGACCTGTGAGAGGAGGATGTAGCTACATGGCGGCATTTGGTCTAGAGAATTGGCAATAAAGATGAAAATCTTTGTGGCTGGCCGTTATAATACATGTACGTTTTTGCCTCCAGTGACTTATGCTTTTCTTTGAGCTTTTTATTTAATAAATATTTGCTGTAGTTATCTGACTTTGTTTAGTATATTCTTGTACATGCTCATGAATTAGAAAACGCTAAGTATAAATGCTTCAGAAACACCAAATTGTGCAGCTGTTCTTGACTAGTTTTCATAGACCTAAAAATAATATAATCTCAGCGTGTTACACTATTTCCGGAGCTTTGCTAAAAAAAAGGCAATGGGCCTACTTGTTTTAGAGGCTCTGATGTGAATCATAACATCATGTTTACTGAAAGATATTGTATATAAATCCTATTATGTCTATTCGAAAATACTGTGCTGTTGTTTCGCCTTTGACAGCCTGCAGTACAAGTTATTTAGTGTATAATTATAGCTCAAGTTGCCAGATGCTTCCTCAATGCGATCTTACAATCCTATAATTATATCGGAGGTATTCCAAAAGTTTAAAAAAAGTGATCAACAAGCACCGTAATTTTTTTTTTTTTTTTTTTTTTTTTGGGGGGGGTGGGGGTTCAGGTAGGGAGAGAGAGAGAGAGAGAGAGAGAGAGAGAGAGAGAGAGAGAGAGAGAGAGAGAGAGAGAGAGAGAGAGAGAGAGAGAGAGAGAGAGAGAGAGAGAGAGAGAGAGAGAGAGAGAGAGAGAGAGAGAGAGAGAGAGAGAGAGAGGAAGATGTATGAGGGGCTGAAAAAAAAGAAAGAAACACAGAGAGATAGACAAGAAGACAGACAGGCTGATAGAGGATCTTTCATTAACAAATTTTTCAAGTCTTTTTGAGTCTTCGTTTCATATAGAGGATGTAAAACTTGGTAGCAGGATTTTGTTTTCTTGCACAGAATGTTGAAGGTGACTGACAATATTTAACAAACTTATGGAAAAGAGACGATTTTACATACGTTAGTTTCAATAGAGTTGGTATGAGTTCTAAAGATTCTATTATTTTTATGGGGTTTTTTTTAATGCAAACCGACAGACGATAATCGGGCAATAAAACAAAAGCCTTAAAAATATAGAAATTTAAAACTATTTTTTAGCGGGTAAAGAAAACACGCGTAACAGTTTTAAATAAATTAGACCTAAAATCTTTTATATATATATATATATATATATATATATATATATATATATATATATATATATATATATATATATATATATATGCATCTATTTAAACGATAGCATTAGCCCTGTACACAATGTTATGACATTTTTTTTTATTTACATACCCAATAACGAGGGCTTGTCTCTTTGTCTTAGGACTATTAAACATTACTATCTGCTTGCAAAACAGCACATATATGTAGGCTGCTTTTGTGTAGAAACTTACCGATGGCAGTAAGCATTGGTGAAGTTTTAGCAAGATCCTTATTTAAAAACAGATCTTACTGGATACAACTCATCCATTACTCAGTTATTTTTTAAAAAAAAGGCATAAGGTCCATAAATCAGTAATGTTGTTCAACTTTTGTCGATTAAAACGGTCACCATGTAAGTTCCCTTGTTTTATTTTGTTTTGAACCCAAAGAGGCGGGAACAATAACTAGTATTTTCATTAATAGACAATTCTTTATTTGTTGAAAATAACAGTTATGTTTAAAATTGTGTAAGTTTTTAAGTGTTGTAGATTTACACTCAAGTCAAAAGTGGGACAAAGGATCGTGTATGGAGCATTTACAATGAAAGGTGAATCTCTATACAACTCTGTACAAAAATTTCATTGTATTGATAGTTAGCAGAGTTGTATATCGACTTGATTTAAATAATTTTGAAGATGATTGTCTGCTACAGTGATGCTGATGATAATCAAGGTAGGGAGAAAAGGAACTATAAAGAGAATAATGATGATAGTGGTGGAGGAAAAATTATTAGTTGCAGTCCCTTTTGGAGAAGGTAGTATATACATTTCAAAAAGATTATGAGGAAGTAGAAAACTCATTATAACATAAATGTTTTTCAAAAATCAGATCAAGGCAACCCAGCAAGGAAAGCATAAAAGAACAGTTTGAATGTACATCTAGATTTTAAAAAATAAGTGGACAATAAATGAGACATTTATGTACAGTGAAACATTACTTTTGTTTTTTTTTTCCCTCCTACGACAAATCAATTTCATACATAAATTGAGGATTGGTCGCTTATGCCACCAACCAAATTTACTGCAAATGAATATCACTTGACTTACTTCTTGAAAATAAACACAACTGTCGTCTTTTCATATTGAGCTGTTTTGTTACTTTCCATCCCATCACTAGCTCTCCTATCTTGCCTCATGCAAACTTAAGAGAGAAAAAAATCATTTGACTTCTCAAATATTTTACTATTATTCTTGATCATAAAAGTTTATCACACTAAATAATAATAACAAAAAACCTGACCCCAAGGCATAAAATGGTAACAAATTTTCAATTAAAAAATATATATATTTCCGATTCTATGCTCTTGCTGGAGACATTCATTTTCTAGCAAAAGTAAGATACTCTTCATGAACTGGAAATAATGAACTCTGATTGGTAACAAAGTTGCTTTCCTAAGTATTACATGATTCAGATTGAAGTGGTTCGAGTATAACGTTTTTTACATGTCATTTGATATCTGGAAGAGAAATTAAACAAAGTCTTGATAGAAAGATTATGGGTTCTAATTATGTTTATATAAAAGCATTTAGAGTATTCTATTTTGAGTATAAAATGATTGACAATCTAATGGTTATTGTTAATGACAATTCCGTTCAGCCGAAATTTAAAAGATTACGCAAGATAAGACTGTGCATGTCAATACAACATGAATTTTTTACAATAACGCAAATTACTCTTTCCGAAGATGCAATTTAACTTTTCATAGTAAATAAGTGTGTTGTGAATAACCAAATATCTGCTGTTTTATCATAACCCAGGTGCTCTCTTTACGAGGGCCACATAGTGTTGGGTTACATAATAAATTGTTAAAAGGCTTTACTCTGAAGTGGTACAGTGTCTTCAGAGTCTCCAACTCGACACTCTCAGCCATGACTTGTTGACAAAGGCGCTGCTCCGACTGCCAATGAGCGGCGCCTGCGCCCTCCAGGCATGCCGGAGCTGCTGGCCGTCTGTGCACGGCTATGGGTCTCGTACTTCTTACTGGGGTTTCCTCCCGAGCCCAAGCAACAGCAGCAGCCGGTCCTGAGCAGAAATGCAGCATTATTAGGTTTATGTTCAAAAGGGTCCATTGAGGACAGCGGCCCTGCTAGATATGCTACATTTTTTGTCTCAAAAACTAAAATATTAGCAATAAAATAAGCACGTTAACATTAAAAAACATCAATGTGATACATCAGAAAACAAGAAAGATATTAAGTTATCGCTGACACACCATACACATTTCTTTAAAAAAAAAATGAGAAAACACAGCAATTGGTACGCAGATTGTACAATGTAAATCAATGGAATTCATATAACAAAACCAGTCAATGCACAGGTTGTAACTTTTTAACTTTGATAAATAAAATCACATTGAGTGATCGTTACCCAATTCGAAAAGTTTGTTGCACTCTTCCCTTTTGAATACTCAACGCTGCAAGAATGTTCTTTCATTATCCACGAGAGGTACAATGAGGGATGAGTGCAATGCATAAAGAGTATAATTGGAGAAAAACCATTGCACCATAACTAAATTATCAAAGCTGTTTTTGGTTAAAGTTTAAAATATTACAACTATGTCACTATAATACCAACAATTAGAGACCAACCCTTGCCCTGAATAATGTATCTCTGAATAGAGACAAAGTGTAAAAGAGAACAATTTACCAATAAGTGGGAAAAAAAAGTCCAGAAACACTTCGAATTATTTTGGAAAGGAAAAATCGGTACACCTACTTGTATCCAAAAAGCATCGGAAACTCCTTTTTGCTGTGAAAAATATAAAAGAAACTTTATAATAGCACTAACTTTCCATTACTATCATCATTAATGTCACTCACTTATCGGCAACAGTTTATAGAGAGGTCGGGAGTGTTTTTTTTTTCCCACCATAAACTTGATCAAAACTTAATGAAAAAAATGCTTTAGTGGGTTCTTTTTGTTGCTTTATAATGTTTTGATTTTTTTATGTACAGCAAGTACAACAAGTAAAGAAAAAGATATGGAATGTTCGTTAGGCAATTTATACATATTTTTTCAAAATAGTATCTTGTTGCTGAAATATTGCTTTACGGATTTTCATAAGTACGATAGCTTTTATATGTTTATTTACTTATTTTTTTTATTTTAACTTCATATGATATCAAAAAGAGCTGCATCAACAACAGTTTATATCTTTGTCCTTTCTACTCTTGGAATGTATTTTGTGACCATATTTCTTCGAAACTTACATGTCTAGATCATCCTCCATTTCATCATCAGCTTCTTGTGGGATTTCTCGGAACAAGAGGAAAGTAGTAATTCCAATCAGGAGCAGAAAAAATGAGGTTATCCCCACAAGCATCCACGTGGCATTCTGAGTAAGAAATAATTATTAAAACTTGAGTTCGAGTAAATTGTGATGTGGAAGAATGAGGGCTACCTCAGCAGATGTCTCTTACACGAAAGATCTTCGTAAGTCAACAGCTATTCTAAAAAGTCGGCACAGAAAAGAAACTAGTTAATTTAGTAGAAGTGCAAGCCCAGCATATGATTTTACTTTATTATTTTTTTAAAACATACCTCTAACGACATTGATAACATAATTCTTATTTTATGTCGCTTAAATTACGATTAATTTTAGGTTGATTGATTGATTTCTTGATGGAGAAGTTTTACACCCCTAGTTCTCAGGGCTTCTGTCTCTGTGTTAACTGTCCAATCTAACTCCAGCACTAATGTGTCCTAGTTTTGAAACTTGTATCACGCTAAGGTTAAAAAGATTTTCTTGCAACACCAAATGTGAAAGTAAAAACTGAATATCTAAATACTATATTAATCCTGCCGCGCAGAGAACACTTCGCAAAGGATACTCAACCCTTTTTTTAAAGAATGGCATAATTATTAATTAAAGTTCTAGATAGGATCAACTTAACTAATAGTGTAGAGCAAATATCTCTTGACACGGCTCATTTGCGCGCTTATACGTGTCGTTCATAACCATGCATGTGAGTTTTAGACCTGCAAAGGCGTATTTAAAGATGAAATCTTTGTAAATTTGAAAAGAATAGATTTAGCATTTGTTGTTTAATTTATTTCACTAGCGTGTTCTACATACCTGGCTATCAGTATTGGAAAAAAAAACGAATAAAAAGACTACATTTAAATCATTAATACTTACTGCATTACTTGAGTATTTGTTGCAGAAAGTGTCATACACAATGTCGTGACAGATGGCCAACGTCTTGCATGGACCAACCTCAGTTATCTGAATATTGTTGACATGGACAAAAAGGCACTTAGATTCCATAAATGCAATATTTAAAACATAGGTTGATCTGTTGCCTCTCATAGAAATTGCCTGGCAAATATTTATTGTCAATTGAGACGATTTGAAAAGCACTTCGAACACCTAAAGAAGACTCAATAGTTATTTTCAACTTATCAACTTACTGCCACAGCTGTGGTAGGTACGAAAGAGTGCATTATGGCTCGTCATTCAAGTGTTACCACAAAGATAATTACTTACAACCCTAAACATATGTTTAAGTTTAACTTTTTATTTTGTTTAGACCAACCCATGTCTGACTCTGGTTCTGTATTTGATCCAGCTGGCTGTAGAACATCGGCTCATGTTGACTCACACCCTGATCGAAATTGAAAATAGACCCAGGTATAAGAATCTCGAAACAAATCTATTCAAAGAAAGCTTTAACCAAAAAAAGTGAAGTAGACTTTTCACTGCCGGCGTTTTATATACCCATCTTCCTGATTTGAATTGGTAGAACTTTATGCATCATTGCCATTATAAGTGCCTTTAAAAATTTACATTTTTCATAGCAGATTGTAGATATTGTTGACGTGCTTACGAATAATGGACAGTCATATAAACTCTAAGATCTATTATAATAAAAGTTTGAATAGACTAGACCAATAAAAGGGAACCTACTCTTTTTACTGCTGCTTGTAACATTCCCTTGAAAAGTGCCGCTTTCTTTGGCCCATTCCGAATTTTGACACGATAAGATTTGTCATTGTATGTAACAGTCACATTCAATTAAACAATATGTTACTGTTAATCTCCAAGTTCCACAATATGCGCACAGAAAAGGACATGACAGATAAATGGATTATTAATGGCTTTAATGCTTTCTTGGTTTCATGCTACTATTCTGTTTAAATAAGAAAGTATTTCGTTCAAAAGTCCAACATAACAATACCCACACACAAAGCCACACCTTACTTTTTGCCCAATACAAACACATTCTTCGTTTAATATTTGAGTCTTTACAATGCTCATTTACTTTTGGCTCTCGTATTCTTTAGAGCTTAGAGTTTCGAAGATCAATTTTTGCACCATACATATTTTAAGTTATTTACCGATGCGATGTAATTCGTAGACAATCCTTGAATCGTTGCATCTTGCGCTCTGAGGTCAGAAATAGCAGTCGAGACGTTCGTCTGGTTGGCAGAGTGAAAAAAAATTTTCTACAGCACGGCCCATTTCGTAAGGTTAGTGCAATCTCTATTACCACTGTTATGAAATGTAATTTTATAATTTCTTCATATCTTTCAACTGATTTTTAAAGTTGTATCTTTCTATCAATCTACCTATGTACCTATATATCTATCTAACAACTTTATCTATATATTGCTTTTTATCTATGTATCTGTTTATCTATCTGCCTATCAAATTTGATGATTACTCCGAACAATTAATTAAAATGCTCGACTGCAGGAGAACGGAGGATAAACAACAGTTCGAAACACCAGTATAACACACAGAGATAGTTAGGATAAGATCGTTCATATATATCTGTCTAACTATACACGAATCAATCTGTCTCTCTATCTCCCTCTTCATCTTCTGCACCATCGTATATTTTAAATGTAAACAAATTCAAATAAGATAAAAAGAAATTTACGCGAACTTCATTAATCTTAAATACTGCTAGAATATTTACCATCATATTGTTGACCAACGTACTGTATGAGTTGAACGCTGCCAGAACGCCATCCTAAATCATAAATTGAGAGATTTGTTTACACGAGGTATTTTAGTGATAGTTAATAATAATATCTTTTCTGGTAAAGAGAAAATCAATAACCACAACAGTATTCTTTAATTCCACACAAACTTTGCACCCTATAGAAACTTAATTATACCATTATCACTTTTGTGCAACCAACTGTTTTCTTTATTTGAATGAAAATTGAAGCCGAAAAAAGAAGGGGATACATACATTATAAATGAAAGTCTAAACACTCTCTATAGTCTAACGTTTAAACAATGTTATAGTATTAATGATGGCGTTCGTTAGAATTCGAAAGATTAACATGCTCATTATGTAAGCATTAGTCAAAGATAACAGTGCTGCTGCTGCTGCTGCTACTGCTGCTACTACTACTGCTACTACTACTACTACTACTACTACTACTACTACTACTACTACTACTACTACTACTACTACTACTACTACTACTACTACTACTACTACTACTACTACTACTACTACTACTGCTGCTGCTGCTGCTGCTGCTGCTGCTGCTGCTACTACTACTACTACTACGACTACTACGACTACTACTACTACTACTACTACTACTACTAATAATAATAATAATAATAATAATAATAATAATAATAATAATAATAATAATAAAAATGATATCATCATCATCAACAACAACAACAACAACAACAACAACAACAGCAACAATAGCAATAATACATTATAATTATGATTATAATAATTCATAATAAACTTCACCCCATAGTTTATAGGATAAATTACATCCCTGAATTTACAAAAATAGAATGAATTAACTTAAAGAGCTCATTACGCAGAGCACAGCGCAAGCTGTTTCAGATGCCCCACCTTGAGACTTGTCATGGTATTGAGATCATTTTCCTGAGCCAGTAGACTTTGAGCGACCTCGTACAGCCTCGTCTTGGCAGGCTCCATGGGGCCGTCAGGATAGGCGTGGCCATAGACTGTGAGCAGATTGTTCACGTAAGTGTTCAGCACCGCGTTAATCACTCCCTTAGCTAGCTGCAAGCATATATTAATAATGGTTAATAAGCGAAACTAAGACTATAATATATGCCACAACTTTTTAGGATATAATTAAGTCCGACTTACATCAACATTGAGAATATCGTTCCGAATGTCTTTTAACACTTCATCAAAGAGAACCGATAAGTTCATATTAATCCAAAAGAGTTTACTGGTAAATGCTAATGCATATTTGTTAATATTCCAGCAAGGTTATCGATAGCTCCCGATTTTTATACGGTGTTGTTACACACACGATCGTACCAATAACAGTCTATCGCCACCGCGTTATAAACGCGTGAGACACTGGGCAACGTAAGATAATTATGCATGACCGTCTTTGATGGAAAATTTGATATTTGCAGTTTCTCAACTGAAATTATCATGTTGGTTTTTACGTACAAACTCTGAATACTCTGTGAAGTTGAAGTGGGCAGCGGCAGTGAAGTTCGCATACCACGACTCGAGTAGCGGCGGTACTATTGTCACGTTGTCAAGGGTAACCAACATGGTGGCGAAGTGGTCACTCGAGTTGATGAAGAACTGGAACAAATAAAATTAATTCTGATACTCTTTCAAGATGAAAAACCAAGACATTGGCCAATAACTGTTCCACTAAGAATAAAAAGTAACTATTGTTTAATCTATTTGGCTCTTTTGAAAGTACTAGTTGGATGATTCCGTGTAAGTCAAAGTAAGTGTGTGCCAATTGCACATAAATGACACTATTTTAGCAAATTAGGAATAAACTTCGCCAGCTTTTAAGCTTTACCTGACTGTAGTTGAGGTCATTATAGATGTTGGGCTCTACAAGGTTCAGACTGAACGTGTCGAAGGCCGTCGTGTTGTTGCTGCGACATGTCCTAGAGAATTCAAATAAGTTTTAAATAATGAGATAGCACATTCAGAGCCTTTAAATACCTAGTGAATCAAAAGAATATCTTACATGATCAGCTGGTCGCACTACTCGAATGAAGCAAACAAATGATTTTTGACTTCATTGTATTGTGTTTTATTATTTATATATCGAGTGTTTGCGATAAAGTTAATGAGGTTCATACTATGACATTTCACATATCATAGTTTGCAAAAGAAACAAAAAAATGTGATGCATGAGTGTTATTTTTATCTGGAGATGTTGTTTATGAATCTAGACATTCAATAAAAAGAAGTACTATGATTTTTAATCCTTCGAAAATAACATAACATAGTAAAATAATAAAGCTTGCATCTTACGCCAGTGTGTCTGTGGCGTAGAGTGGGAAGAGCGAACCGTTACCCAATAAAATAGAACTGAGATAGTAACCTTCGTGGCCTGGTATGGCATCTGCATAATCTAGAGTCTGCAAGAGAAGATTCGATACAAATTTTGTATTGGTTTTGTTTTTGTGTCTTTAAAGTTTCAAAAGAAATTTTATACACACACACAAAAAAAAAAAAAAAACGGAAACAAAAACGAAACCAAAAGAAAATTGCTACATGACGCCCTCATTTGCAAATCTAATAATGAAAACTATAATAATAATAACAATAATAATAATAATGATAATAATAATAATAATAATGATAATAATAATAATAATAATAATAATAATAATAATAATAATAATAATAATAATAATAATAATAATAATAATAATAATAATAGGAGATAAGGATTGTTTAACACTTCAAAATCTCTGTCGTAAAGAACATGCAATGAATATTTATATCATTAAGTAACTAACAAAAGTTTTTATTCATACAAAAACATGCCTGTACATTTAACCAAGCAAGGTGAGGAAACAAAGTTTAATGCGTTTTAGAACCTTTTTAAAACTATTTTTCTGAATTGTGTCTCTTAGTTGCTGAGGTACGCTGTTATAGATTTTAGGTGCAGCAGTAATGACAACTATTTCTCCATTAAGTGTTATGACAGGCGCTTTTTTTTATTTTCCAGTTTTAGTGAGTCAAGTAACCGTAATGTCCGTAACACAGTATTCACCTCATTGATCATCGAGCCATCTTCGGCGGGATCACAGATGGCCTTGTCTGCGTTCGCCCCTGAATAGAAACCACTGACGGCTAGGGCCAGGATGCAGAGGAACAGGACCAAACACACGATCATGCATCTGAAGCAACATACACATACATATGGTTGATATTTTAAAAAAGATCAAATTTTATCGACGATATAATCTTTTTTTTTTCCACAGAAGCATTGGTTTGAACAACAATTTCATTTTGGTTATTCAATATTATACTATATGTCGACGGCAACATCGGCATATCAGCTTCTGAATTATAGGGAATTTAGATAAAATGGTTACAAATGAGCTTTGAAGCCTAGTTTGAACTTGAATGATAGTTAAAACTGAAATATGCGAATTCTTATTTTATAAGTTCAATATTGCTGGCAACAAAATTAATTAGATAAAATGAAAGGAAAATTGTGTTAATTAAAAAATGAAAGTGGAAACTAATCAAGAAAACAAACTTTCAAAACCTCAGAAAAAAAAGCAGTTTTGTATATATGGTACTTATGCACTCTTGCTTGATACTTTTACGGGAAATTGAAACAAATTTCGTTGCAATAAATAAATAAATATTTTTCAATCTTATTCGTGAAGTTGGTCGTTCTAATGCGATATATTTGTTGAGAGAAACCCTTAGAAGTAATAAATAGTCTTTAACCACAAGAACGAGTCGATAATCATACACAAATTCACCTTCTAAAGTAGAATGTTTTGCGATACGTGACGCTGGAAGTTCGAGGGAATTTTGTTTCTAGTACCAAACAAGCAGGTCTTTTTCCGTAGAGTGTTGAGATATATCGGCAAATTTAAAACTAATATCAACATTTTGAGCAAATCGCCATAAGAGAAAAATAAAACTTGAATCCACTCAGTAAATATTCAGTAAATCGCAAAGCAATCGCATACACCTACTAAGGATTAGATTCAAGCAATGTAAAGGAAATTAAACATTTAGCAACCTGAAAGCAGTATAGAAGATTTGTAAACTATTACAAACCCAACATCTTCTTGTGCACTTTTCACTTACACCATAATTATTCTCCTGGGTAATTTGAAGTTGTCATCCTTAGGGTCGATTTTGACAAGCCCAGGCATGATCAACAGGGACCATCCAAAATAGAGCAGCATTAGTAGGACGATGTTGCCCAAGCCGAAGATTATGTGGAAAGCATAACTGTTCGTGATAAGAAGAAAAAATGATGTAAGCTTTTACAGCTTATGTTTCAACTCATGGGTTTGAGTTCAGCCTCTGCAAGATTCCTCTGTCTTTTTTAAATTAATAATAGACGAACATTTTGCTACAATTAGTGGAATTACTTGTCACTCTGCCCATTAATTCTTTCCATGAAACAGGAATGATGAATACAAACTAAGGCTAGTCTATTCCAATTGACTAGAGTGGCAATCAAGAGATTGTTTCATTTTGGGATTACATATCGATTTCTGAGAGCAAGATGTCAAATAAATTCACAACTTGGTGCTGAGAATTGCTTGCAATATTTCAAATTTAAGTCAGACACTCCACCGATTGGTCGGCTAAAAACTTAGTATTGTTTAATATGCTCTCTCTTTCTCTCTCTCTCTCTCTCTCTCTCTCTCTCTCTCTCTCTCTCTCTCTCTCTCTCTCTCTCTCTCTCTCTCTCTCTCTCTCCCTCTCTCTCTCTCTCTCTCTATCGCACTCTCTTTCTCCCCCTCCGTATCTCTCTCTCTCTCTCTCTCTCTCTCTCTCTCTCTCTCTCTCTCTCTCTCTCTCTCTCTCTCTCTCTCTCTCTCTCCTCCTGTATTTTTGCCATACTGGCTAAGCTCTCCTCTTTATCTCATGCATTTTTTCGTTTTCCTCGCATTCTCTTCACTTTTCATGAATGATAAATTTATCAGCAGACCGAAAATGTTAAAAACAAGATTTCATTTACGTGAAAAGAACATTTGAAAAATATCTACATAAAATTTAAACTGTTCTCTGCGTAAACATTAACAGAGGAGTCAAAGTGATATAGGGAATCGGGTGTCAAAACTAACCGTGCGGTGTCCATCCCATAGGTAGACTTGTACCATGTGTCCCAGTCTCCGCGAAGACGATCGAACTTGAGGTCCTGGAGATAACGAAGTGAGCGGAGGGATATGAATGAATTAAATGTATTGTTATTGGATAATAGAACGGATAGAGTGTGTTTTTGTTACTTCAGACCAACATAAATTATCATCCAAAAAGCAGTTTTTACTCGGTTATCGCAAAAACTTTCAGCTGCGAATGAACGCTACTCTTATTTCTTTTGTTGATGGATTATCATATTTAGCTTTTTCATTGAGCAAAACAAATGCTTCTTGAGACTCATAGAAAATTAAAGAAAGCAAATAGATTTTAAAAAATTAACCTTGTTTAACCTTAGCTAAAACAATATCCAAAACTTCAAAATAAGCAAGCATTTATTAAGTAAAACTTTTCACCGCGAGAATTTTTTTAAGTGGTTTTGTCGGAACTAACCGTTTCATTAGGAGTAGGTATCTAACTGGTCGCGTTGCTTATGGAATAAGAATAGCGCTCTAGACTGTCGATGAGACCACTCATGCCCACTGTTGCATTGGTCTGAGTCTCTATATAGTCGCCAACGCCTTTCCAAAAATAGTACTGCGGCTGCCAGATTGAGTTGGGAATCAAAAGGTTAACCTTCATGATGTTATTTTAAAGTACGGACATTAAGACATTTTCAGGTTTTGAATTTATGAAACTAGAAGATACATATTCAATTATCAGCTTCCGCCACTGCAATGATTACGGGAAAAAACTGAAAGGCCCGTCAGTAGTGTATACTCCATTGAACAAACGGTGTCTTTCAGCCATCATATCTCATGCCACTCTTCAATATAAAAATTCCATGGCTCTTTTATTTTTATTAATAAAACCTTTGCTCGGCTGAGAGATCGAAATATGCACGTCGAGGCATTTTAAAGGAGGTGTTTAAAACTACTTTTCTTTGAAAAACTTTAATAAGTATTGCTGTTATTAATTTATCAATAATGATTAATAATTATATAACTTACACTAATAAGAGAATTAGCGATAGTTGTACTCATCATCGTGGTCAGGGTGTTAAGGTTCGATGTGACATTGGAGAGCTGAAAAAGTCAGAAAATTGGTCGACGTCTTCATCAAGCAGGAAAAATATGCGATCAATTATAAGGACTAGCGTTAGTGCAATTATAATATTTCTGTCACAGACTGATTCTTACCTCCCAATTAATGATACATCTAATGCACAATTTAATGTTTAATGGCTAGATAGGATAAACTAATCTGTGGCAAAAAAAGCATTTCGATACGATATACATTCTTACTTCATGTTTTTCGTGCATGCGTGAAAATTTGGGAAAATGATATATTAGTGCTGCTAGACCTGAAATCTGAAAAACTCTCACAAAATCTTAGACCAGGGGCTAAAAAACATTTTAAGACATGTCTGTTCCACTTGCAGGCTTGGTTTATGTATACAATCATTATTTTTCTTCTTCTTCTTCTTTTTCTTCTTCTTCTTCTTCTTCTTCTTCTTCTTCTTCTTCTTCTTCTTCTTCTTCTTCTTCTTCTTCTTCTTCTTCTTCTTCTTCTTCTTCTTCTTCTTCTTCTTCTTGTTCTTCTTGTTCTTCTTGTTCTTGTTCTTGTTCTTGTTCTTGTTCTTGTTCCTGTTCTTGTTCTTCTTCTTCTTCTTCTTCTTCTTCTTCTTCTTCTTCTTCTTCTTCTTCTTCTTCTTCTTCTTCTTCTTCTTCTTCTTCTTCTTCTTCTTCTTCTTCTTCTTCTTCTTCTTCTTCTTCTTCTTCTTCTTCTTCTTCTTATTATTATTATTATTATTATTATTATTATTATTTTTATTATTATTATTATTATTATTATTATTATTATTATTATTATTATTATTATTATTATTATTATTATTATTATTATTTTTATTTTTATTTTTATTGTTGTTGTTTTTGTAATCTAAATTAGGACAAAAAGTTGTCATCATCTCCGGCTTTAGATTTCCAAACACATTAATTGTACTTTCTTTACGTTTCAACAATTGTGAAAGCTCGCCTTGGTAAAATCCATGTTGAAGTAGATGTCGTCTACCACTATGTTGGAGCAACCGGAACATGACCCGTCACAGCGAAACAGGTAAAGTCGTTGCGAGCAAAAGTAAGGTTATAGTAAATCTCATTCATCACAGGGGTGAGATCACCACCAGTTCCAGCCAAAATGGCGTTGATCTGGTTTTGCATGCTTGTCAAGTAACCCACCGCCTCTGCGAGTTCTGGAAAAAATTAATACAATCATACGTGCAAGAAGACAAACTGAAACTTTTATTATTTTCATCAAACATTCATTTTCAAAATTAGTCTCCTTTTAAATAAATCTGACTATACCCAATGTGTAACAAAAACAAAAGACGTCGACGAAAGCAGCAACACAAGTCCGACAGGCTATCGTAAAATATTTTCATAAGCATTAATTAGAGAAACATGAAAAGATTAAGAACGAAGCAGTTCTGTAAAAATTCTCGTTTGTTTGGCATAATCTCTAAGTCAACAAAATTAACGAAAATTAAAGTTATTTTGCAATCAACTCACCACTATCCAGGTTGGCAGTTGCGGCAAAGGGCGATGCAAGGTTAGCTGAGAACCCTTGTACAGCTGGTTGCCATATTATAGAACCTATGTCTGTGGTTTATAAAAAAAATTGCTATTATCATGATATCAAAGTCTTTTTCTTGCAGAGACATAAGTATTAATTATACAAAAAGTTGTTGTTGTATTAGTAGTAGTAGTAGTAGTAGTAGTAGTAGTAGTAGTAGTAGTAGTAGTAGTAGTAGTAGTAGTAGTAGTAGTAGTAGTAGTAGTAGTAGTAGTAGTAGTAGTAGTAGTAGTAGTAGTAGTAGTAGTAGTAGTAGTAGTAGTAGAAGGAGTAGTAGGAGTAATAGTAGTAGTAGTAGTAGTAGTAGTAGTAGTAGTAGTAGTAGTAGTAGTAGTAGTAGTAGTAGTAGTAGTAGTAGTAGTAGTAGTTGTAGTAGTAGTAGTTGTAGTTGTTGTTGTGGTAGTAGTAGTAATAGTAGTAGTAGTAGTAGTTGTTGTACTAGTAGTAGTAGTAGTAGTAGTTGTTGTTGTTGTTGTTGTTGTTGTTGTTGTTGTAGTTATAAAGTAGCATTAAATTTGGAGAAAAGCAAAAAAGAAAATGATGGAATCTTCAAATAGCCTTTAGGATCAATCATGAAAAGTGGGTGTAATTGTAGAGTGGTTAATAAGATCATAGTCTCTTTGTGTCTTACCTTCCACATCCGACTTTAGCACTGTAAGCAGGGACCAGATATTTGTATCGTTGGACATGAACTTCCATTGCTGTGAGGAGATAACAAGGAGACATTGGGACACTTCGTATTTACAGTATCACTAATTTTGATGGGGTGGATGAAAAGAATTGAAAGTATTAGTAAAAGTGAAAAAGCTGTTGCTAAAAATTCAATAACTTTTGATAAATATATATGTTTCAAGACGTATATTTTATAGGCAAATAAGTTTTTTTCTTTTCTTTTCCTAACAACCTTTTTGTTGATGTTTAAATTTGTTTTCTAAAACATTACTGGCATATCGACTATGCAAACTGTTGTTAATTTTTTTATTTAATTTGACAGGCGACTGAGGTTTTCTTGCCTCCCCTGTTTGATTGAAGTATCCAGAGATACCGTCCATAGCTTTGACAATATCTGCGTCCATCTCAGTGACTGCTGTGTTAGTGTAGGTACTAGCCATCAGCGACATCATGAGGAAAGCCCTGGATAAGGAAAAAGGTAAGAAGTAACTCACATTGATTGTCTACTTTTTGTGCTTTGCAAGACTAATGCTTTGCAAGATCAGTGACATTTTACCCGAACCAAGATAATTCAAATCGAGGATCACAGGTACATTATTTTGAAAATTTAAGGCCTCTAGAATGTGTTATCCGCTTAGCAGAATAAAATTTTAAAACAAAATTAAAAATAATGCTAAAGGTGCTACAGGGTTGAAAATAAATTAAAATGGAGGCGCATCACTTTAATATTTTATGCAGAATAACAGCAATGGATTAACCAATAACCAATCACATACTTCCCCCTAAAGAAAAAAATTACAATACATTGTAAGACTCCAAAGAAGTCAAATACGCATCTGTTAAGTGAAAAGGTCTTGTGGTCTTGTTTTCTAAACTCTGACTGTTTTATCGTGACTGACAAACTAGTATGTATTGAAAAATTCACCGGAAGCTATTATAACACTTTGAAAGTAAAATTTTTGGTTTTTATTTTTTTCAAATAAAATAAAAGGCCTAGGAAGCTGCTAAAAGGAGTCTTATTGGGAACGCTTAGGCACACAGCGCTTTTCAAGCAATTCAGACGGCAAGAGAATACCACTTTGGAATCATCCCTTATGTTGCAGTTTAGCCTTTAGACATTTTCCTATAAAAATATTCAAATCTTAAAAAGTATATCAAAGGATGCTGATTCCATTGCAAAGATAACATTTTTATGACATTGAAAAACTGGATATGGTCCCATTTTGAATCATATTTTTCTTTCAGAATTTTGGAGGGTCAAGGACAGAGGGCACAAGTATAAAACGCTAGTCGACTGAGCGCTAAAATAAAGGCGTATTAAGAAAATATTGATGTTATGTTTTATTCCTTCATTTCCAGAAGTAGCAGTTTAATGAAAACCTCTCGAACCTTTCATCTTGTTCAAAATTATCGAAATAACGATAAATATATTAAACTATAAAGATATTGATAAATTGCCAAAGACAATAATTAGATAACGTTTATAGAAATACTGAGGACGTTTCCTTTATCTAAAATGAAAATCGGATCTTACAAATTAAAAACTCCAAGGAAAAATGTGATAATGATTAAAATCCGTCCTCTCTTTTGATCAAACAGCTGTTTTCTCAAGAGATGAGGGTCTCTCCGTCTTTTCTTCACGTAGAGAACGGTGTGGATGATGATAGTAACCGTGGCTATGGCAACCACACATAGGATCACAGCACAAGTCACGATGATGTTGGTTTGATAGGCAATAACCTGAAAAGTAATTATAGTACATGATTTTTATCTAAGTTCGAAACCTGATTGTTATATCTCTTATTTTCAATTGCAAAGGTCTCAGTAACTATACAAAGAAACTTGAAACTTTATAACTCACAAAATTGTGTGGCCTTTATATACCATTTTACACATCAAATGCAAAGAGCTTATCTTTTCCATTTTTGTTTCTTCCATCACATTTATTTTAGAGTCCAATGTCGATTTAAAGTCAATAATCTACAAAGACTACTGGGCTCACGTGAAGTTTAGGATACTAGGGTTAGTAAAATGAAATCTCACAACTAGGTACCCAAGTCAGTGTTTATAATGTGAGCCAAGCGCTGTACTTAGTGACACGCCAGAAAAAGCATTTTGACGTTCAAAAGCACCGAAGCTACTTCTGTTGTTCAAATCTTTGCAAGTTTGAGTCAGAAAAAAAGATACATTAAGTGTGCACTCTTGAGGAAGTTATTCTTCAACAAGAGATCCCTTAGGACAATTATTTCTCAATTATTCTGTGATTAATCAAGTTTACTTAGCTTAACTCTTAATGAAATGGACCCAGATAGTTCTAGATAGATATCGGTTAGCGCCCTATCCACCGCATTGGCTACTCTAGCTTGCTTGCATCTCCCATTAACAAAATGGAGAGGCTTTGGACTCCAGGTTAATTTTTCTTCATGAGTCTGATGGTCAATAGAAGTGCGGGTGCGGCAACACTCTAAGCTAATTATTCCCTACCTTATCGTCCATAAAAATGTTTATGGGACCCAACTTGTTTTGCATAAGATAAGGATCGCTCTTACGTTGCGACGAGGAAGGAACTCAGGGCCGCACTTAAAAGCAAATTTCAAACTTATTCCGTACAATGGATCATAGTCTCAAATAAAGTTATTCTATTACGTGTTGATTCTTTTCATGTTAATATCCTCTGAGCAAAGCTGATGAAATCCATTGTTAAGCGCCGATATTAATATCAATTTAGAAATGAAATGGTTGGGCATAGTCATAATAATATTATTACTTATTATGTGTACAATATATATTCACTTAACAAAACATTAATAGCTTACTTCTGTTTCTTCATAGTCGTTGTTCATCATCCGTCTTAGTAGATCTGAGAAAGAGAAATTTAACATTTTATTAGGGGTAGGAATAAAAATATCAACATAAAAATAATATGGTGATATTTTATTTCACTCATAGAATATTATTACAAGTCTGTACCAACGTAAACTTTGATCTCAGGATCGTCTTTGGATTTAAAAAAATTTTTTTTTTTTTTTTTGTGAAAGGAAATTACTTAAATATTTTGGAAATTATCTTGCTTTCTATCCCTCCCTTATCTCATTTTTCCTCATCTCTCTCTCTCTCTCTCTCTCTCTCTCTCTCTCTCTCTCTCTCTCTCTCTCTCTCTCTCTTCCCTAGGTCTCTCTGCCTCTCGCTCCATCTGTCTGTCAGTCTTGCTCTCTCTCTCTCTCTCTCTCTCTCTCTCTCTCTCTCTCTCTCTCTCTCTCTCTCTCTCTCTCTCTTTCTTTCTTTCTGACTCAAGAAGGTAATTCTATATGCAACTGTACTCAGGGGAACAAAAATCGATTACCGTAAATGTTAAACAACAAATGTAACAGAGAAAATAAAACTGTTTGTCCTACTGCATAGTGAACGAAAGCATATACAAAGTTGTATTTGAAATAATTAAAATTCCTTCGATTGTATTAAGCACAAATTAAATTTCAAATATCTATAAAAAGATAAATCAAAGGTTTCCATTGAGATCTAATATGTGCAAAATTTTCATTGACATTTAATTTTTTTTTGTTTCAATTTTAAGCACAGTGATAGGCTGCTTACTGGCCTTTAATTTAAAAAAGGAGGGGGATTGTTAGGTAGTATAAACTATTTGTAACTAAGGCCTGATACAATCCACCATAAAAGCAATGTCGCCTCTCACCAAAAGGGAACTCTTGAGTCTGTACACTGTCCACTATCATCTCGGCAAAATCGGAGAAAAACTGGAACACAACCAACATAGTTTGGTTTGTAACCTCCTCAGGTGCGTCTGAATCTAAAGAGAATATACACAGATTTATGTCAAAGAATAAAACCTGCTCCCCCCCCCTCTCTCTCCCTCTCTCTCTCTCTCTCTCTCTCTCTCTCTCTCTCTCTCTCTCTCTCTCTCTCTCTCTCTCTCTCTCTCTCTCTTTCTCCCTCTCTATCTTTCTCATCTCTCTCTGCGTCTCTCTGACTCTGCATTTTCTTCTCTCTCCATCTAGCTTCTTCTCTTTGTTTCTTTGTATCTCCCTCTCCATTTCTCTCCTTCTCTTTCATCTTACTATGTTTTATCCTTTTTTTGCCTTTAGTGTCCTTTGTGCCATTTTCTCTGGATTGTATAACTTCAGCGTATATCGCAAATAGTCTCAGGCAAAAGCAATAGATTTGGAAATTTCTCTGTTTGATTTCCCTCTAATACTATTGATGATTCTTATTGAATGCGCGCCTATTATGCGGCACAAAAAAGAAGCAAAGAAAAACAACCTTAATGGTGTTTCGAATTTTACTTCGTTGGGGAATACGTCGTAAAAAAAAATATCATTACTAGAAACTGGTATGATCATCTGCTATTTTCACAAAACAAAAAATTTCTTTCAGTAAGATAGGAAATTAGCAGCAAAATACTTTTAAAAGAATTGTTTATGACATTTCGAGTCATCAAGGCTGTAGACTTAGATAACATTTCAAGGATTTGTATTTCTACCGGGAGGGATGGCTCCAAAATAAAACTCTCCAGTCGAGTCGCGGCTGTGATCTAAGTCCGTCTCATTGTAGATATCATATGTCAATGCTGCCCTGCTTGGTACCGGAAGCAGAAGAATTTGCAGCAGAAGTAAAACCAGGGAGGCAGTCTGCAAGGCTAACCTTCCTGGACGTGCCATGATTGTGTTAACTCCTCACGACACGTCTATATCTATATTAGGTAGATTGACATGTCTGTGCGAAATAGGAAAAAAGATCAAGTTGAGTAAACAATTTTTATTTCAATGAATATCGCGTTTCTAGCCTAGTTAAGAGGTGTTAGGTAAAGTAAGACTGTTTGAAACTTTGTGGTAGACACTTAAACTGATCATATTCCTTATAACAGAGTACAATACATATTTACAGCTATTACTGGTCTTTAGAGGATTTTCTTTTCTTTCGAAATAGCTGTCTTCTGTTCAGTGATATTCCCCTTAAAAATATATGAACATATACATATATATATATATATATATATATATATATATATATATATATATATTCGGGGAAATCTTGATTTCAGTCGACGAACTTGAAAAAATAAAACATATTTACAGATAGAAGAATAAAACTAAATATATAACTAAATAACATGAGAGTATTGTGACTAAATAACATGAGAAAATATAACGAAATTTAAACTCATCGATGAGAAACTATATGATTTCTTATACTGTTTTCAGAAACGAATAAAATAATTTGAACTTTTGAGAAACACTTGTCAATGCTGCAAGTGTTTCTGTTTTGTTACAAAAAAATTAACTTTTTCTAATAAGAATATTTTTTGAGGCTCATTGTATTTTGACGCTAGGGTTTCTGCTTATGAGTGTAATTTTGAACAATATTTCACTTGTTTTTTTTTTCATTATGAATAGCAGTATTGGTCCTTTGTAACGATACCTTCATCTGTCACAATATTCTAACAATCCAAAGCTGACCAGTCGCCACGGTGTAAGCTGTCTGAGTGTCTGTCCAGCCAGACCTCACCGTTGCACTCTCTTTCCTCTATATCTTCAGTGACTGCTGTACACTGCTACATTTTGGCCACATTGGCTGAAGATCGGTGTAGTATGAAACTTCGATTGAAGTAGCCGCTATTAATAAATAAGTAGATACTTTGAGATACCATGCCAAAAACATTAGCTTATGAAAACTGATGTTACTTTTACATATACAGGCCTGTAGACAAGGCATTGCTGTCAAGCTATACCTTAATCTTTTTCAATCATCACCTCCCTTTCATATATTTTGCTTCCCACATCACGTTGTCTATTAGTAGAGAAGGACATTTGGGCACCTTGTATCTCTACTAATGTGTAACTATCTGCCAAAGTGCTCTCTGTCTGTCAGTCTGTCTGTTGGCGTGCCTGCCCATGTCTCTCTCTATGTCTGTCTCTATTGCTCTCGCTCTTTGTTTCTCTGTCTCCCTGTTTCTCTCTCTGTCTCTGTCTGTCTCAGTCTGTCTCTCTGTCTCTGTCTCTCTCTCTCTCTTTCTCTCTTTCATTTCCCTTCCTTGTCTTTTTCGCTACTGACATTTTCACTTTTTACCTTCGAGGTCTTGTGTAGAAACACATATTACATAATACGAGCAAAAAACGTATATACTTGTGCTAGATTTAATAATATCAGAAAAAAAAGTATTTACGCGTTGCAAGCTTTGTGACTTTGGAAGTGTTCAAATACAGATTAAAGACGTACAGTGA
Source organism: Elysia crispata (assembly GCA_033675545.1). Lineage (NCBI taxonomy): Eukaryota > Metazoa > Mollusca > Gastropoda > Plakobranchidae > Elysia > Elysia crispata. The sequence continues at coordinate 1,837,225 of JAWDGP010004263.1, read as the reverse complement.
ATACACTCTTCAAAGCTTACTTATGTTGCACTTCAGTTTTGAGAATCAAAGTTACACGCTACGTCACTGTCACTTTAAAAAAAAAAGAACTATAAAAATTAAAATTCTCAGAGGCGACAGGATTTCAAGAGAGTGGATTTTTAATGAAAGGTGAATATTTAAATTTATTCTCTGAATATAATTATCCTGTTCTAGCGAGAAGCTAATTCTACCTCGGAAAAAAAGACAAAATCCATGACAGGAGGCCATACGCTAGATTTAAACTCTTCCACAGACTGGGCCACTTTCTTGGTTAACCCGATAAAGGCTAATCCTACTCCTAGATTAACGGTTTTGCTCGCGGATTATTCCAGACTCGGTATCAGTGAATCAACCATGCACGACACCTTCAACAACAGATCTTCTGTCGAGTGGCCACTAATCTTTCTAATGCTGTCACGAGGTCAGGAATGTAAGCCTACAATCAAAAATTGTGCAGTGGCGCCATGTGAAAGAAAATGATTGTGATGAAAAAATAAACCAAGGTATTGTTTGAACTAAAAAGAGAAGAATTACAGAGAAAATTGTCGTCTTTAATAAGTCAAAAGCTCTCAGAAGTTACAAGGGAAAAAATCCCACTCACTTCAATCACAGCGCATGGAATTCCAGAATTCTCTTCAATTTTAGCCTTGTTTAGACTTTGAAAATGAACTTAGCTTTGCTTTATTTTTTTTTTGCCTGTATATAAAGCCATAGCACCTGCAATAGTAAAAGTTCAAGAGGAAAAAGAAACGAGAATATATTAAAATGAGATTAAAACAAAGGCATCCTCTACAGCACAGTGAAGGATACGCCATTTAAATACGAGTATTCCTAAATAGCTGAAAATATTCGTGACCTTTTAAAGATTTAATTTAGCGTAAGTCGTCGTAAAATAAGTAGATCTTAATTAATCTTGTCTATCGAGGTGCGATTCAGGAACCACTGGCCCCAGATTTTTTCTAACCATAATATTTAAAAAATGATGGGTGAAGCTAGTTTCCTAAAGTAATGTTTTCTCTTTTGGATGTGAGAATTTAGAAGAAATTAACCACCGGATCCTGCCTCAGATGCATGTGAATATGAAGTTCAGTGGATCTGATTGGGGAACTCGGTTAGACGTTGAAACGCATTGACATCAATCTACCAATTAGCAAACCAGTACGAAGTCGCTCCGTTCTATTGTGACAAGCTCTGTATTAACACGTGACGATCTTACTTCGATTAAGTTCCATTATGGTTTTTAAAAAAAATGTCGCACAGTGGCTACAATGCGATGACGCGCCTGTATGGTGAATGTGCGTGCACGCATCTGTGTGTGGAAAAAAAAAGGAAAAGGGGATGGGGGCAGAATATTATAATGTCAGACGCTAGCGTGCTTCTTCACGTAGATCATACATGTAGAATATCACGAGGAGAGAGAGAAAATGGTAGAGGAAAAAAAAGAGAGAGACACAGAGAAAGAGAGAGAGAGAGAGAGAGAGAGAGAGAGAGAGAGAGAGAGAGAGACAGACAGACAGACAGACAGACAGACAGACAGACAGATATGGAGAAAGAGAAATCGAGAACAATGCAGATAGAACGGGAGAAGGGCTGACAGAGAGTGAGAGGGGGTAGGAGCAATTAGGAGATAAGAAAGACTCAAAGAAGATTAGAGGCGCTGAGTGATGGATACAGAGAGCGATGCAGAGAGAAGGAAAAGAAAAGAAAAAGATGCAGGAGAGAATTATGGACAGGATGAAGAGGAATAGAGAGGTAGAAGAGCAATACAAGAGAAACAAATAGAGAGGGATAGAGGGAGGGGGGTCATTTTTCCAAACCCCCGTTCTCTTTTCTCTCTCTCTCTCTCTCTCTCTCTCTCTCTCTCTCTCTATATATATATATATATATATATATATATATATATATATATATATATATATATCTTTATTCAACTCACATTGTATCGTTTGTTTCCTTATTGTCTGTTCTATCTATAATTAATTATCATAAAGAACCCTTCCGTTTCAACGCCCAGGTGTACGATCCTACATGACATGATAAAACAACAAAAGACGGAAGAAAAAAAAACAATCATTATAGATAACAAAAAAAGAATCATTTAAAAAAAAATAATTTCAATGCGTTATATCCAAGTTTCCTCAGGACTCAAGTAATTAATTTTGGGGCGCTGATTCTGAAAAATGTAGTCTATTTAAAGATCCAACAAGTCATTATCAATTTTGAATAGTACTTCTTTATCCCCCCTCCCCCCCCCCCCCTTGCCTTTCCGGCCAAAATCATCGTACTATTAGCAAAAAAAATTATCGGGTAGTGCCTGATATCCTGATCAACCTTTCGATTCACCGTTCAACGGTTTAAACCGTAAATCGAATCCAATTAAATCGAATTGCAGTTCCACGTATCAGTATATTGTTAATCAGCAGAGCGCAAGGAAGCTGTTCAGCAGATCCTTACGTCTTACTATCGCTTTAATGAGGTTGCTTGCTTGTGTAGTACAATCTATTCACAACATTTTCAGACTATCTGCACGTTTCAAAAACTACAACCATCATGCCCTTCCCCCCACCCCGCCCACCCCCCCCCCTTTTTTTTTTTTTTGCCTTCATAAAATAGCAAAGAGAAAAAATCAAGAAGTTCAGCGCCGAAAGTCGAGGTCCTGAATAATTCATCGACATTATGAATTTCGACCGTTCAGATTGCGGCGGATTCGGTGCTAATCATAGTTTATGTTGCATTTGCTTTGCGAAAGCGATTAATCTATATTTCTTTCAATCCATCCGTATGCAAAATGAATATCCGCTTCAGACAGTGTGTGAAATTGAAGAGTGTTGAAATCAGCACCAAACAATACTGTAACGCGCTGTAATATAAATTTGATTTCCTACATCGTGTTTCAGCCTGCCGTGGGCAAGATGTAAAATTATCTTTTTGTTGTTGCTAGAAGAACTTGGCATTAAAAAATCTCATCTTATAAACTTAGATCTTTACAAATATCCCCCTTTGAAATAATATTAGTGTATACGTAATAATGAAATGTTCTTTAATTTACATTTTTAATATATCCCTGTGGCTTTAAGTGTAGATGTGAATCCTACCAATATCTATTTTTACACATTAAAAGATCCTGGTTTGCCTTTTGTTGCCATACATGAAAAATTAAAAAGAAAAAAAGAAAAAAAAAAAGAATCAGACTCTCATGATCCTACACGATGCTTGATTTTAAATCATACAATAATAATAATAATAATAATAATAATAATAATAATAATAATAATAATAATAATAATAATAATAATAATAATAATAATAATAATAATAATAATAATAATAATAATAATTTTAATTGCAAGTTCAGTGATTATTGATTGTATACTTAGAACGGTGAAATGATTCATGAATCATTCGATTCTAAAACATTCTGCAGAAATGCGTACGTGCCTCGAACTTTTTCACATTAAAAAAAAACCTTATTTACAGCGTTTCAGTAAACAGGAAAAGTACAATTTGCCTCGCACTTCATAACTATTGTAGTATCGACTTTTCTGTTACTATTTTCCTTCCTGGTTGAACTTTCACGACAAACGTGCTATGTTTGTAGTGCCTGGTTCTTATGAAATTCCTTCGACATTGAAGTTTATGTGCGCCTCTCTTTCCCCTCGTGTACTTCAAGTCCGTCACTCTTCTGAAACGACTCTATTGAACAAATAAAAGGCGTTTTAACTGGAACAAAGCAGGCAGAAAAATATTCATAAATCGACAAAGAAGATTACCGCGTTTCCTAATTAGTCTTTTTTTTTTACTCATAAATCTATCTTAAGTGGCTGTGTTGCTCACTCCCATCTCCATCGTTAAATTAGGTACTTGACAGTAGGTTACGCCAAATAAGAAAATAATACTGTTGAGCGTGTTCTGGCGTATGTCCTGTCATTCGCACAGGCAACTGTTGTTATGAAAAATAGGACAAAGAGTCGGATTCATTGTCAAGTAGAGCTTTTTTTTTCTACTGTAGGTAAATGTACATGCCACTATCAGTGCCAGATTTAACAAGTTATCTGTAGAAAAAACTGTCCAATGATTTATGGTTTAAGAAAGTTATCATTATCTTTAAAATAAATATTCCATATAGTTTTATTTTAGGTCTACATTTCAATGTTGTAAGACAGAATGACAAGATGGCTGGCAGGATTTCTTCTTCTCCTAGGTGAGTGTCTGAAGATGACTTAAAACTATAAAACTGTCAGGTTTAATAGTTGATTGGATATTTCTTTTTCTCTTCCCATATTCAATTTTCCATTTTAAATGATTCCCAGAAAACCCTTCTAATCGAAGCAGTCTTATCGCCTGTTGTCTTCCTGTGGTCTTGGGGTGAAATGAAACAATTAAAAAAAAACGGTCCGGATTCAAGTTCAAAAGTCCATAAGGTTTTTATAGGTGAATCCGAAAACTCCTAATGCTGATTATCTAGAATATATAAGCGCACAAAGTCATTGTTTCTCTCTTTATTCTTAAGCAAAATATTGACTCTATGATTTTTTTAACAATTTGATTACGCGCCAACCACAAAAAAAAAGAGAAAAGAAAAAAAAGAAAAAAAAACACCTTCCCTCGAGCGACCAAAGAGGAAAAGATTTAGGTAAATAAGTCGCTGCTGAAAAAAAAACAAAAAAAAAAAAAAACGTTTGACCTGGTATTCGTCAAACAAATTTGCGAGAGGGAATCCGAGAATCTATTACCGTTGTGTCTTAAGAGCTAAATCATATTAAGGTGCTAAGCCAATAGTTTGGAATAGGGTAAAACAAATTTTAATGTAAGCACACCAACTTATTATAATCTAAATATGGAGAGAAGATATTATTCATCAGTCTTTAACGCTATCGGGCAACGAAGGAATCCAGAGAAAATTGCGACTTCTCTTACTCCTTTTGCATTTTGCGTAGAAAGTTGATACTTATACCAAGCAGACATTTTATTATGATTTTTCAAATAAAAAGTAAAATATCTCTTATTTTAATGTTTGCCCACTATATATTAAAATGCTCCGTCCTCCATACACACACATCTATTACCCTACGTTTTATTCCAATTTTTTTTAAACCATTAAAATAGATGTAATTATAAAGTTGGTAAATTTTGTTTAATATTTAAAAAGTTTGAAATCATAGAAGTTTATCTAAATATTTAATCTTGACCGCCATGTACATTTTCTTTTAATTTATTAAAAATCCTGATGATTACATATTATGTTTGTTTTCAAGAAAATTGAAAAATGTTGATGAGGTAACCTCTAATATATCATGCAAAGACTTTTTACACAATTCGATACATCTAAACAGCGCATTTTCCGCCGGTTGCCTCTGATGAGTTTGAGAGACATCCGAATGATGGTTGGTACAACAACCTTGTACATCCAGACTGGGGAGCTGTCGGTATGTCAGTTATGTTCCATACTGCACTGTTTGTTAATCCTGTGTATTTATCATTATTATGTTTAGATGTCAACAGCCAATTTCATTATTATCATATTTTTCAATGACAATCATAACAAATGGATCTTTCAAAATTTTACAGTCAATTTCTCATTCTTGAACTAATAATAATTTTTTGCCAAGCTACATCTGTGAAAAACTAATTCCAGAATGCTGTGCAGGGAGAGACAAAACTTTGACTGTGGAGAATGATGACATACATTTTATGATGCAGACCCTAAGAACGTTAATAAATGTACGAAAGTCAAAATAGAGCCGCCAAAACTATGCCGATATTTCAATCTATCCATATGGTTTTTCATTTCTCGATTACTGTAGATACACATTTGTTGCGCCTCAGTCCCACCGGCTACAGTGATGGAGTGTATAAACCTTCGGGAAAGGAGAGACCCAATCCTTTCACAATAAGCCAGACTGCTTTTCAAGGCAGCAACAAGCTCGGCTCAGCTCGGAACCGCAATGCCTTGCTGGTCTTCTTCGGTAAGATCTTATTGCGACCTATTTTATTTAATCGTGGTTGGAGTAAGTCGATATTTGGGGGAACCAAAGAAAAATTGTAAAGTTGTTTTAGGGATGAAAAAATAAACAAATTTACCATGAAAATCTCAACCTAAAGAATCAAGGGAAAGAAAAAAACAAAAATTCCAGACACCCAGGAAAGAAAGAAATGTATGAAACATTAAAAAAATATTGCCTGTCAGGATGTGAGGCTTTGCCATTTAGTAGTTAAATTATTTTTCCTCCATTTCGGTTAGCTTTGCATCTTCACTGAAATTTGGACTATACGTAAGGAAATTGGATAACTTACACTTATGAGACTGGAAAAAGGGTGCTTCACTGACATTTGGACTATACATAAGGCAAATTGGGTAACTTACACTTATGAGATTGAAAAAAGAGTGGAAACTTAATTAAAAAGAAACTCATATTATTTGAAACAGTTATAACTATTTACCGACAACAAAAACATGAATCAGTTACGGATACAGAGGAGTTTTTGGAAATAAACTCGTAGGAGCTAGGATGACTGTCACACGTTTAACGAAATTGTTCATTTGTTGAAGTGGTTACACTGTTACTGGCTTTGATTCTAATGCCACAAATGACATAGAGTTATGACGATACAAAAAAACAAATATATTTTAAAAAGTCAAAAGCAGTATAAGGCGAAGATTGATTTGCATCATTACCTACATCAACTTCAGAACAAAATTTCAGAAATATTAGGCAACTAGGACCTGTCATTTAAGAGAAAAATTTATATAAAAATCTTATAAGTGCAAATAAATTTTAAAACTCAATACATTACAGAAGTGAAGGAATTTTAGGAGCGCTTCTTAATACTGCAGAATTTTTTTTTTAACCAAGGCGACGAATGATCAGAATGGTAGTGTCTAATATTCATCGCTTCCTTCATTTAACAACGTCATTGGTTTTTTTTACTATTATTATTAATTCAAGCTCGTGGAAGTGGATCTGCCACACCCCCTAACGTTTCGACCTCTTGACATGACTTATGTTTTACTCATAGATAATTTCAAATTATTATCGTTAGTATTGGTAAGTTATAGTTTAATCGCCGTGGTGAAGAACAAGTAGGCTACAGGAATTACATTCAGTGAGATTATACTCCGCTTCAACACGGGAGAGATGAGAGAGAAAGAGAAAGAAAGTGAGGGAGAGAGAGAGAGAGAGAGAGAGAGAGAGAGAGAGAGAGAGAGAGAGAGAGAAAGAAAGAAAGAGAGAGGGCAGAGAAAAGAGTGTGGCATGAGAAGTGCAGAGAAATAAGGGAAGGAGATATAGAAAGAGATAAAACGAAGAATGCAATCTTGTCATCAAAAAGCACACAATCTATAATTTTTTGAAGCAGCCAGAAGAGAAAGGCAAAGAGCGAGTGAGCGAGTGAGAGAAAAAGACAGACAGACAGACAGACAGACAGAAACAGAGAGAAGGTATAAAAGGAAATAGGCACACAAGTTTATAATTATGGGACAGAGAAGAAATAAAACGACTATTATCAATTCAACATCTAAACGTTTCACTTTGAAAGTTTCGTCAGTATTATTACAAAATCGTGCTTTCGGTTCAACAATAGATAAGTATCTAAAGCCTTGTCGGAGAGACGAAAATGTAGAAATTCCTACGTACTTGAAGATGTGACAGATGTGTCGGAGGTTAAAAGATATCAGAACCTAAACATACTTTACGACCAAAAAATATATCCGTTGGGAGGAGAATTGAATCACATACCCATTTTTCAATTATTGTTTGCGTTAGCAGAAATCGGGCGTTAACTAGAAAAAAAATGGGGAAAGAGAAGACATCGTAAAATATTTGTTATTTCATGTCCTTTTTTTCAAGGCATAAATGTACATGAAAGATGTGTCCCATTTTCTTCCCTATGAAATTATTTATTTAAAATATAGTGTCATATTCTAAGGTTTATTTTTCAGCTACAGCCGTAGTTAAATGCTGATATCAGTTTTTCGCAAAGCATAAATCTCCTCACCCTGAAAGTATTCTCACCTTTTCAATGTTAAAGAACACAGCCCCTTTTCCCTTTACTTACAAATTGAAGATCCAAGATTGGTCAAGTCGCAAAAGAATCGGGCTGAACCAACATGATGTAAGATGCCTTAACTAGGCATCCCCTATGACAGTAATCTAGCAATAAGGCTAAACACTTCCGCATTCGTACTTCACCTAAAATTTTTAACAAAATACGCCAAAATTTGATTCTTTTTCAAAGGAGGAACATTATCTTCATGTTCTGGGGAATTTTCGCAAGGATCAGCATCGATTAATTTAAATTTGTTAAGGTCGAGTTTGTTTTGCGACAAGATCCAGAATCTAGATTTTGATCTAACTTTGTGTTTTAGGTGCAAATTATCAACGCAAGAAGAGCGCTTTTTCTGTCCTACATTCATTCTTTTTTTTTTCTGGTTACAATAAGGCTTGAAACACTCAAGTGCTCTGTTTCAATATCACTCCATCATTCCCATTTTCCCTATAAGTTATTTTGTAAGTTGTTGTAATAGTGACTTTTTTATCAGGACAACAGCTGGTCGAAGAAATCATGGATGTGCAAAGACCTGGTTGTCCGATAGAGTTCTTCAACATTCCTGTACCGAAAGATCACAAGTACAACCCAGATGGCAAGGATAATCTTGAGATGCCTTTCCGCAGAGCAAGGTATGACCAGAGGACGGGCGTCTCGCCCAACAATCCGCGCCAACAGGTAAAAACTTAAACAAAGTATTTATTGGACAAGTAAAAGATTAAAAATGGTTTTTACATTATGTACATTCCTGATGCCGAAGGAGGAATAGAACTGAATTATGTGATGTCTCTTCAAAGATCGATGTATAACAACAATAATAATAATAATAATAATAATAATAATAATAATAATAATAATAATAATAATAATAATAATAATAATAATAATAATAATAATAATAATAATAATAATAATAATAATAATAATAATAATAATAATAAAATAATAACAACAACAACAACAATAATAATAATAATAATAATAATAATAAGAAGAAGAAGAAGAAGAAGAAGAAGAAGAAGAAGAAGAAGAAGAAGAAGAAGAAGAAGAAGAAGAAGAAGAAGAAGAAGAAGAAGAAGAAGAAGAAGAAGAAGGAAGAGGAGGAGGAGGAGGAGGAGGAGAAAATTTTTTTTTAGCAATAATTATTTGAAATGGTGAGGTGTGTGATTTTATCATATAAAGTATCACCAAAAAATTGGTGCAAGACACTGCACATTAATTGTTTAAAGTTTGTAATTAAAAAAAAAAACCGGACTTTCCAAAAAAACAAAAATTTCCTTGAACATGAAAGTGAATGCCCAAATTTTTTTTTTATTGGAAAGCAAATTTTTCTAGTAAGGGAATTTATACAGTTCATAATGCGTCTGGGCATTTCAATTACAAGTCGCTCATTCCTTTTTAAGCTAGAGCATTCTAAATATAGATATTCATTCTTTCGCGGGTTTTCTTTTAAAAAAATAAAATAGCTCTGGCCATAGGAAAGCTACAGCTATTTATTTTTCTTCTCCCACTTTTATCTCTCTCTCTATCTCCGCCCATTACCTTCTCTTTCTCCTTCTCTCTCTCCTTCTTTCTCTCTCTTTGTCTATGTCCGTCCACCTTTGTCTTTCGCTCTGTCTCTGTCTCTGTCTCTGTCTCTCTCTCTCTCTCTCTGTCTCTCTCTCTCTCTCTCTCTCTCTCTCTCTTTTTCTATCTCAATTTAACCCTCTCTTTCTCTCTCTCTATTCTTATTCTTCTTCTCCTTTTTCTTCTTCTTTTCCTTTTTCTATCTCTATCTCTCACTATTTAATATGGTAACAAAGAATAAGTGAGTCAAAACTCATTTTTTTTGCCTCAACTTATTAATTTTTTGTATTTTTTTTAAACATAAGGAAATATTGCTTTAAAAAAAAGTAATTGCGATCTCTTTAATTTGACAAAAACTTTGTGCAATTGTTCTTTTTTTTTTCTATTTCACATAACAGTTAAATGAAATAACGCCGTACATGGATGGGACTCTGTTTTATGGCCCTGGCAAAGCCGCAGAGGATGCTATCAGGTCTTTCAAAGATGGTTTCTTGAAGACAACATCACAAAATATAAAAGAGAGTTTTCCACAAATAAACAGCATCCGTCTTCCTTACGCTAATCCGCCATCTCCAAGGGATCACCAGCTCAAACCAGTGAGCCGGTTTAGATGTAAGATGGCGGGGGAAAGTAAAGAGACCGCTCTGGTTAAAAATAATAATGATAAGAAGAAGAAGAAGAAGAAGAAGAAGAAGAAGAAGAAGAAGAAGAAGAAGAAGAAGAAGAAGAAGAAGAAGAAAAGAAGAAGAAGAAGAAGAAGAAGAAGAAGAAGAAGAAGAAGAAGAAGAAGAAGAAGAAGAAGAAGAAGAAGAAGAAGAAGAAGAAGAAGAAGAAGAAGAAGAAGAAGAAGAAGAAGAAGAAGAAAAAGAGCAACAAAAACAACAAAAGCAACAACAACACGGACAAAGGGAACAAGAACAAGGAAAAGAAAGAAGAGTAGTAGTCGTACTATCAAATTTAGATGCTTCGGGGCGTAGTGGCGTATTGGTAAAAGCTATGTTCTCTTTGAGTGGCAAGGCGATGGGTGCCGAAGCATCTATAAAATCGATGGTTCTAAAACCACCATTTCAAGCATTTTCGGTTATTGTCACTTAAAAACCTTACCCCAACCACTACTGAGCACTACCTAAAATTCTAGCTCTTACAATTCTTACTTGTAGTAGTAGTCGTAGTAGTAGTAGTAGTAGTAGTAGTAGTAGTAGTAGTAGTAGTAGTAGTAGTAGTAGTAGTAGTAGTAGTAGTAGTAGTAGTAGTAGTAGTAGTAGTAGTAGTAGTAGTAGTAGCAGCAGCAGCAGCAGTAGTAGTAGTAGTAGTAGTAGTAATAATAATAATAATAATAATAATAATAATAATAATAATAATAATAATAATAATAATAATAATAATAATAATAATAATAATAATAATAATAATAATAATAATAATAATAATAACGATGATGATGATGATGACGATGATACGGAATGTGCTGTATATATCGTTTATTATTTTCTTTCCCTTATGATAATTTACAATACTTAGTTTTCTTAGTGTCTGGATCTACAGTAAAGCTAAAATACGATTTTTTTTTATTTTTAACATCATTTAGTTAACAATTTTTGCATTTACATACCTCTTCGTACCAGTGTATGGAAACCCTAGATCTCACGAGAACCCATTTTTGGTAACGTTGTCGACCGTTTGGTTCAGATACCACAACCATGTAGCTTCAAACCTCAAGAGGAAGAACCCTAGTATGAATGATGAAGCTCTTTTCTTAGCAGCCAGGAAAAAAGTCATTGGGCAATACCAGGTATGATTTCATTCTTAAGCACAGAAATCTGAAGACTATAGAGCATGCGGTTGTTTCTTTTTTAATCCAAATTATCTCTTGAAGAGGGCAGATACTTCAATCACGAAAAATAAACCCAGTAAAATTGTGAATTTACTCCCCTTCTATCATTTTAAGATTGACTAGACTTAATAATATCGCAAAAGATGTAAGGATATAAATTAAAAGAAGTTCGGCTAAAAAGATAGGCATAAATTACGTTTTCACATGTGAGCTTTCACACATGCGTATGTTGTTTGATAATTTAAAACTTATTTCATCTACCTCACATAAGCCAATAATAAAAGTCATTTGTTAGCTCTTTCATTCCGGCTAATACCATATATATATATATTATATACATCTATAATGAGATCACAAACACAATAAAATGGAATTATATACGTTTTAGAGCAAGAGAAGAATATATAAATAGAACGAAAAAGCAATGGTTAATTTATATCTCTTATAATGTTGCAGAAAATCGTTATGTATGAGTGGCTGCCAGCTTTTCTCGAGATCAAAGCGCGAGCTCAAGACCCGACCTTCAACATGGCAGACTACCCTTACAAAGGAGGTGGCAAAAACATTTACAAAGGTGGGCAGTTCTTAACTGGATAATACACCTAACGTTCTAAATTTAAACCTAACTTGTATTTCCATAGATACAAATTTAACAAAAGCAAAGAAATATTTCTCCCACGTCTTATTATTTATATGTACTTATGTTCTTACAAAGCATAGCTATATTTATCAAACTGTGGGAGAGAGAAAAGGCCGAA
>JAWDGP010004263.1:1785000-1820000 GCA_033675545.1 Elysia crispata | reverse complement strand
GGAATATAAAATCAAGCAAACATGATTATCGGTTTCTTTAGAGGTAGATATAGCTGGATCACAAGAGATGATCTCCTGCTTTTACTTTGCAAAGAAGTATTCGATAAGCATGCCAGAGCTAAAAGTGTAAGAGGTCATCAATTTCAATATACCATGAAGCAGACAGCTGTAAGAAGCGACTGATATTTTAATGATCATTTTTTTCAAATGAAGAAAATGTATATAAAATTTACTTCATTTACCTCTCAGTCATAATGATTTTTGGAGCACCAAAGATGGTCTGTCAATCAATTTTATCTACAATTCTTTCTTCTAAGCTTTACGAGGGACTTCATTCTATTTTAGACATATCTGTTCACATAATATTGTCCCTCATCCCTTTCCTGTTTGCCCTTCTTCTTTCTAACTTGATACGAGCCCTGTAAGATCACCTTTGCAATGAACAAAAAAAAAAATAAAGAACTCACTTTGCGCCAATTTGACATTTCACAAAAAGGTTACAAGATCTTTGTAAAGACGAATTGCTTACCTGGATCTTTTCCTCCCTTCCTCAAATCTAACATGACTTCTGTAAGAGATGCACGAAAGTTTTAGAAAGCAACGCATTTCTGTAGTATGTTACTGTCCATGAAATTATGCTGTAAGTGTCACATTCAAAAGTAAACAAGAAGTTTGGAATGGTATATGACTGTATTAGTATGATAATGGAACAAAATACTATTTCCTTATCATCTTTCCGTATGATCTTCTATGAGGTTGTTGACAAATCTGGATAGTCCTTAATTTCTTCCTTTGATCCTCCATCCGTAACCTCTTAACCGTTTCATTTTTATTTTTGGCACTATATGTGACTTGATCCTATTTTTTAGCATTAGTTTAGTTGGTTTTTTTTTTTTTGCGCTTATCCTTATGACATACTGAACAATTTCCAAAGTGGGGATGAGATTACATACTACACCCTCAACGTAACTTGTAATTGCGAAAAGTTTAACGCAATTGTACATTACCCAAAGCTACCATCGACATTTTAAATACATTGCTCACTCTTGCATCTCAATTTAGTAACCGTGGTGATCATGTGGCTCATGGTATCCTACAGACAGCTGAATGTAAGAGCAAAACTCATTAGTGATAACCCGCGACAAGCCGGTCCAAACGAATTTTTTGGTAAGTTGGGTTTGCGATAACATCCTACGGATTTCACAAATAATGCAGGCGCTACAACCATTTCAACGTTTAACCTTAAAGTAACAAAAAGGTACTTAAAAAAAATTTGTAAGAGTCAGTATAAATGTACCCATAGCTCAAAATGTGTAAAAGCTTTGGAGAAAAATTTCTCAAGTTATGCCAAAAAAAAATTAAAGTTCATCTCATAATTTTTACTTTTTCTTTTAGAAATTCTTTAAAACAAAAGTTACTATTCGAGTTGGCAGGGAAGCTCATAGTTGCATGATAGAGTTTTTTTTAATTGTCTAACGGAAATTTAGAAAACAATAAAAACAATATTTCAAATTTTCCAAGGTTTCTTGTAAGAATTCTGAATTGAATTTTTGTGCATCATCTTTTAAAAAATACCTAGCCACTGAATGGGTGGGACGCAACGCGTACGGTCTCCTGAACAACAGAGCTGTGAAGATCATATTGGATAGCCAGAGGATGAAGGTAAAGGTCGTGACCTTACAGGGCTCTGTTGCTCGGATGCTTGATCTAAGGTGCAGATTGAACGACAGGAGTGTCAAACATGTAGCCACAATTACTTTGTCATGTGACAAGGGCTACAAGATGTTCTCATTGGCGGTACCTGGAGAAGTTGATTTGGTGAGTTTAATGAAATAGTAGAACGCGCCTTTTTAAAGTTACCTCAATATAGAATGCATATTTAAAGTCAAAATTGGAAACTTGTATTTGAAAGAATGGAAGTAGCTCTCGATTGTCGATGATACATGTACGGTTTGTTATGAAGGTTAATTGCAAAAAAAAAAATCTTGAAAAAGTAATGTCTATTAGAATTTGGTTTATTCAATTACTCAAAAGGAAAAAAATGGTCAGAAATACGAACTCGTGAAGTTCCAGAAAAATATCTATAGTGTCGGTATTTACATGTCGAGACTAACGACAAAGCTGTATTCAGAAGTTGAGGAATTTAGAATTCCTATTCAATTTTCAAAGCTATTTTTTCTGTAGCTATAACAGTGATAGTATTTTGAAAAAAATATGTATTTTCTGATGTTTCAGGTGCTCTATTTTCCAACAATGCACGAGCGAGGCATTGCTTTCGACATGCTCAAAAAATTCTTTGAATCAAAGGCCTGGGAACTCAATGAAAGTGAGCATGAAGTTTTCAAGTGAAGTAAAATTAACATTTAATATGTGCAAAGAAATGTAATCCTGAAAACTATGAAAATATATCTGCAAGAATTCTCATGTATATATTAGCATGATCTGTTTTCTATGATGATGAAAGATATTACATTGTAGGCGAGTTGTCTTATCATTTCAGACATACCTAAAGGGGAGAGTTTGATCTGGAAGGAAGCAAAGACAATGGACATGAGAAAACAAGTACTTGCCAAGTTCTTTCAGAGAGTTGTGTCCGATGTAAGTAAAGAGCTGACCCTTTACCATTATGACTAAAGCTATTCTCTGTTTTAAAACCAGTCACTAGTTGTTGTTGTTTTTTTATTGCAAATGTTAGTTTTGCATGATTTAAAAAAAAAATTTTTAAAGTCTGACATTATCCAAAAAAAAAAATACCACCGTTTTATCCTCTTTAAGCATTAACTTCATACACAACAGTATGAAAAATTATTTTTGGTATGAATTTCATTAGGCTGCTTTAACACATTGGCTCTATCAAAGAAAATTTCGACATAAATGCATAAAGCAAAAACCATATTAAATAATACGGTAGTATTTCACGTAATGCTCCAAAAGTTGAATAACACTCGATTTCATCTAATCTGTTCAATGTTAACATTTCTATAGAGAATTTGTATTGAGACTAGGAACTGCTTAGGTACTTGAATGATCAGAATGATACTACTGGAAACTAAGATAATTACTGATTTGCTATTAAGATAAGTTCCAGTTTTGAAAATAGTAAGGTGTTGTTGATTGTTTCTACTACTACCAGGTATCTGGGAAGGCTAGTGACAGCGATGCGGATAATCTAGGCGAGTTAGAGCAAGAGGCACTGAACACAAAGCTCACTCGTACAGAGTTTGCTGATGCCTTAGGTCTTCAGCCACATTCCCTGTTTGTCAGGAACATGTTCCTCTTGGTAGATTCCACTGGGGATGGTTTTGTATCTTTTGAAGAATTTAAAGCATACTTCGGCATTCTTTGTTCAGGTAAGAGCTTGGTTCGACGTCGTTAGGAGTAAAAATCTAAAATTGGTTGAGTATTAAAGAAGTTTTTTTCTTGCAACTGAAAGAATGGCAGGAAGAGAGACTAAGAACGTGGTCAGAAAATATTATGAATGGTTTAGACTGGTGGAGAAAAAATTAACGCATATTTTGAAAGATGGCATGAATAACAGAGAGAAAAGCAATAAATAAACACCTACAAATGGATTTGACATGTTCTTTAAGAGAAACGTGAAAGGGCTATCTAGAAAACATTAAAATTGATGCAAAGCCTTTAGTATTTGTTCTATGGAAAAGAGGGCAATTTATTGTTTGTTGCTTGATATTTTTATCTGTCAATACACATTTACAAGCGCAGCTTAGGGCAAGGAAAGTAGTATATTTTATTTTACAAAATATTCTCAACTATAATAGTTGCTTTTTTTTCATGATATTGATAATATTTTGGTTTTCACCATCTCTCAGAGAAATCAATGTAATAGATATTTATAAATTAGACCGAGAAAAATAAACGTGTGCACTCTTGGTTTACGGAAGTTTTGATTTTATTCCTTGTTGCATTCTATCGAGTATTGAGCCCTCCGAAAAAATTCTTTTACTTTATAACAAAATGAATAGCCGAGTTCAACCCGAAGACTGGCGGTATGCAGAGTGACTAACTTTTAACCGTTGCTCTTCTCTTTTGTATTTATAAAGTGTACGAATTTATATTGGTTGCTATGGTCTGTCAAAGATCCTTTGCACTAGTAAAAAGCAGCTGACGATAGGCCACATTCGCAAAATTTAAATGTTTGCTCATGCGTTATAAAAAGTGTTACCAGGATATCGAATTGGTATTTTCCATTTTATCATTCTGTATTTCTCAGGTAATGCTGACATGAAAGCAGAGATGTTTTTCAAAATGTTTGACACCACTCGGTCTGGGAAGTTATATAGAGAGAATTACAAGAAAATGATCAAGTAAAGTATTGTCATTATATTCTTTTTTTTTAACCTTAGTAAAACATAACAGATATTACTTCAACGAGAGGTCTTAATGAGAATATTGGCAAGCAAGTGTTTGGGAAGACATTACTCGATAATCAGCATGCAGTAGAAATCTTCAACCCCACAGCATGATTATTTTACATCACTATAATTGTCTTGTGGTTATGCCTTATCTGCTCTAAGGCAATATGTCAAAGCTCAGTAAGCACCATTACTTTTTAAAATTTATCACAATAATCAAAACAGATGGTATAAATTGTATTTTGTGACAGATCACATTACTTTATGCTTCAAACATTATGTTTTAATTATCAAATATTAGTGAACACAGAGATTATTAATTTTTCAAAGTTATTAACATGGCAATAATTATCATCAGGATCAGAATCTGCTTTCCCGAGCCCTCAGAAAAATAAGGGAGTTTCATCAATAATACTTTCTAAAACAGTGGTCCATCAACCCATTCTCATTATTTTCCAGATCACTCGTTGAGCTGAACGACACAGAGGATGCAAATAATGTTGATATTAATTCAATAGTGGATCGGATGTTTCAGCAAATGGGTAAAGGGAAGACGGGCTTTCTGACACTGAATGAGTTTAAGACGATCATGTTCTCGGACACGGCAGACCTGTGGCATTCGGCCACTTTAAATCTTGATAGTGAGTCCGACTTTGAAATTCTGTTGAGTATGTTTGTTTTTCTGTTGTTGTTTTTTTTTTGTGTGTGGTTGTTTTTTTTTTTTGTTTTTTTTTTGTTTTGTTTTTTATTAATTTTTTTTTTAAATTATATACCATACTCAATATCTGGTAAATTGTATGCACAATTAATAATCAATATTTTTGCATCCTTTCAAGAGCTGTTTTTATCTAGTATCTGTTGAAATTTGGCTTTTTGTTTATATGTTAACTGGATGACCTTGTTGAGCATAAGGCTTCAAGACATTAAGGAAAGAAAAATAAAGGCCAGGCAAGAGTTTACTTGTGTTAAATTTTTCAATCAAGGTGTTCATTTACGGCTTTATTTCTTCGTTTTCTAACAGGTTGAAATCCATTCGGCTGTAAACTGAGTAACTTCAAGTTCTATTGTTTTTTTTCCGTTGTTACTATCATTCAATTTGCACGAAATGACGAAACCTTGTAAAATTGTCGAATGCCATACATTCACAATACCCTCTCTTTATGAATTGCTCATTTGTAGAAAAGTTACCATCTTGTTTATTGTTCAAATCGCGTTAGTAGTGTATTTTTTTTTATTTTTGTGGTTGTCAAAACAAAAAAAAATAGAGATAGGAAAATACTTAACAATGAACTTAGTCTGTTTGTCTAGTTTACTCACTTTTACCTCCTTTTAAATTGAGAATTGAATACGAGACATGCTCCATATCATTTTACACCCTTACTAAACATAATATCAAATATAGTGACATCGGATAATCCGAGACCTTTGACCCGTGCACGGTCTGTCAACCATCGAGCTCAGTCAGTAGTGGCAAGATACAGCAGGAAAACCAGGTGAAGCTCATTTGAATATCTGTTTTTGTGACTCTACTCCCCCTCCTCTCTCTCTATCTCTCTCTCTCTCTCTCTCTCTCTCTCTCTCTCTCTCTCTCTCTCTCTCTCTCTCTCTCTCTCTCTCTCTCTGTTTCTCTCTGTGTCTCTCTCTCTCTGTTTCTCTCTGTGTGTCTCTCTCTAGGGCTGTCTCTCATTTCTCCTTCCTTCCTCCTCTCTCTTTCTCTCTCTCTCTCTCTCTCTCTCTCTCTCTCTCTCTCTCTCTCTCTCCCTCTCTTATATTTTTAAAATATATTACTTTCTCTTTCTTGTCATCTTTATCATCTCTCTGACCCATCTCATTCCTTTTCACACTCTCTCTCTTTCATCTTCCTCTCTAATCATTTTTCTTTAGATCTATTCGTAACTTTCCCGCCTAATTCTTTTTTTTTTCCTCTTCTTTTCTCTCTTTCTGTTGCGAACTGTAACAGCATTTGGCGTATTCACTTCAAATCCGTGAGCATGAAATTGGATATATCACATGAGTAGTATTGTTGATGTCTGGTAATACTTTTCATGTAAGCACTAGAAAAAAATTAATGCAGTTCATTATAATCGGGTAAAACTGTCATTCAGGATGAGACGAGTGCAGAGTATGGTGTCAATACCACAGGTTGAACTTCCTGCCCAGTCGGCCAGTCCTCCCACCACACGGCAAGGTCTGTTGCTCCAGAGGACTGCACGATACGTGGAAAACCACAGCAGGTCAATCTTCTGGGTGTCCCTCTACACTCTGGTCACCTTAGGCATCTTTATAGAGCGTGCTCACTGTGAGTAAACTCTAGCTGTGTCAAGTAGTAGAAGGAGAAGAAGAAGAAGAGGAAGAAGAAGAAGAAGAAGAAGAAGAAGAAGAAGAAGAAGAAGAAGAAGAAGAAGAAGAAGAAGAAGAAGAAGAAGAAGAAGAAGAAGAAGAAGAAGAAGAAGAAGAAGAAGAAGAAGAAGAAGAAGAAGAAGCAGGAGAAGGAGAAAAGAGGGAAATAAAAGAATTTAATGTGATGAAGAGAAAAGGATAGTTGGAGGGATAAGAAGCGAAAAAGAAATCTTTTTTATAAATATATATAACATACCATCCATTTTATTGTACTTCTCCTGCAGACTATTCCTTGGAGCGCGAACATGCAGGTCTACGCCGTATAGCAGGCTATGGGGTGAGCGTGACCCGAGGAGCGGCCAGCGCGCAGATGTTTACATTCGCTGGACTGTTACTTACGATGTGCAGAAACACCGTTACGTTTTTTAGGTGAGAAAACATCGGCTATGATAATAAAAGCATGTGGCACTTCAGAGTAAACGATCTTAGTATTGCCAATTGCTATCTTTTTTTCTTCTTGAAGGTATTGCTAAAGATTTTAAATTTTTTAAAATATTCTTGCAATTTTTTTTTTATTTTCACACAAGATTTAAAATATAAGATCATTTCACAGACCAAACAGCCAATAAAAAAATGAATAGTTTACAAATGTTGCGTTATGGCTTTTCTTTTTTCTTTTTTTTTCCAAATATTTCAGGTGAGTCATTTCTACTGTTGACATTAAATTGTGCCCATGAAAAATTTGAGGAACATTAACTGTGTCATCATTACTTTGCCAAAACTTTAATTCCTTCAACCAACACTGCGAAGCGTATAATACGAAATGTTCGTATTAGCTACTAATATTCAACTGATTTGAGTAAGGAGAGTCTATATTAATTTCTAAGAAAATTGTGCTCAGTTCTACCTTAGTACAAATTGATTTTATGATTTTACATATGATTTTATATATTTATATATGTAAATACTTTTACGGAAAACTTAATAAAGGCATATAAAGATAATCGTTCTTTTTCAATAGCCATTCAAGACAAATCTTCATACTAAATAAGATAAATGAAGATTTTTTAGACTCTCTTTTTATCTTATCTTATTTTTCAATTCCTTTATCTTTTCATCTTTCTTCCTGCAAGATAAAGTGCCAAAAAATTAAAAGAAAAACAACATACATAACAACAAAAAAAGGAAACATAACCACAGTGCATAGACATAGCTACATATTTCACTTTCACTTTTCCTGGTTATGCTTACACCAATGCTTCGCAATTCGCTTTGCTTCCTCAGAGAGACTTTCCTAAACCGTTTCATTCCATTGGACAACATGCATGATATGCATATTTACATTGCTGCACTTGCAGTGTTTTTCACGGGTAAGTTTAAATGTGCTTCATAGGCGTTATGAAATAGAAGACCTTCTCATTATGCAGCTTCTAATTTTCTTTCTTTCTCGTTTCCTATTTCCTGTTTACTCCAAATTGACCTCCGCTCTCCCTCCTTAACCTATCTTCAACAAATTTACCCTCATTACATTCCGCTCTGTTTCGTTGTCCGGCAAATCAGCCTCTCTCAATTTTTCTTTTTCCCTCTCTTTTTCATTTTCACTAGCCCTCTCCTCATTCTCTCCCTTACACTTTGTTTCTCTCATGTCTCTTTCTCTTTTTCATTATTTCTCTGCTTTCCCTCTCTTTCTGTCTTACTCCCTCACTTCATCTTTCCACTTCCATAACTCTTTCTTTTGCTATACTTATCATCTTTTCACAACGATGTTTAGGTACCATTTTCCTTGTTCTCTCCCACCCTCTCTCTCTCTTTCTCTCTCTCTCTCTCTCTCTCTCTCTCTCTCTCTCTCTCTCTCTCTCTCTCTCTCTCTCTCTCTCTCTCTCTCTTTTTTTTTTTCTTTCCCTAAAATATCAAATGAATTTTGCTAATCAAATTGGTTCAAGCAAGACATTAAGTAATAAAATGAGAGAGTCTTTCTTGTAACCGTTTATGTTCTTAGACAATTTTAATTATTTGTATAGGAAATAATCTCATTGAGTCCTTGACTTTGTAATGTCTTTTAGTTATGCACGTTATCGGCCATTTGGTAAACTTTTACCACATCAGCACACAAGCTTCCTCCGATCTCAACTGTTACTTCAGGGAATACTTCAGGCCGTGAGTTGACATCATTTTTTTTTTCAAAGACGCGGTTTATTAAGAACATTGATTGATCATGATAAAGTAGTTTTTGTATCATTCTCAAAGTAAAAACTAGGAACAGGTTTATAACGCGTAATCGAATATTTCTATATGTCTATCACTTTTTTCTCTTCGTCCAACAATTTTTTTTTAATCTTTCTATCTACCAATTCGTAGGTTTCTAAGATTGTTTGTATTTCACCTCTGTCATTTTGCCTAAACTCCTTTCTATTTCTATCCAACTATCTATGTGCTTATTTGGCTATCAATCTTTTTGCTCTGAAATAACAACATTGGTTTTCCTGTGGGGAATAAAAGCGTATCCTGAAGTTTCCTCTTGGAGATAAATACTAAAATATAGTATAAAATTATCTTCTCCTTCTAGATGCAAGTATTCGAATAAGGCTACATCGGCAAATATTCACTTTCAGGCAGGCGTTTAGCTCTTTTAAGTAAGCACAAATGAATAGTATCACAGGGAATACACAAATTTTATATTATCTTAATGGCATTGAACAAATAGGCAAATGAAGTTCTGGTGAAGGTCTTCTAAAGTATTTCATTTCCTTTTCTTTCTTCCATTTTAGCAGAGTTTGTACCTAAACCCAAAGTAATTTTTAAAGAGGGATATGCTTTAGTTGAAATGTATTTCATTTCTTACATATTCAACAGAACCCACGTTTTAGCAAGCTTCCAGTACTGGACGTATAATACCATGACAGGTAAAAATATTCGAGAAGTGTTAATAATTTTTGTTTTTCTTTGACAAAACAGATATGTTTTTTTTTAAACTTACGGTTTTTTTTTAAATAATAACAATAATAAGAGAAATACTAGTACATGGTGATCTCTCTTACAAAAAAAAAAAAATATAATGAACAAAATCGCGATGCTATTTTATAGAATAAGTCGTGAAAGAATAAAAAAAATCTTGACAAAATTCATAGACAAAAACTAATTTTTATCAGGAGAAAAGTGAAAAAGATACTTTGTACCTTCCTTTATTTTGTTCGCGTGTTTTTCTCATTTCCTGCAGGCTTCACTGGAATACTTCTCGTTGTCGTCATGGTTGTGATGTATGTCTTTGCCATGCCTTATGCCAGGCGAAATTTGTTTAAATATTTCAGTGTTACGCACAGGTACTTTTTCACAATTATTTGGTGATATTTTAGCGTAAAAAAGTTAATATATTAATGTAAAGTGAGACAAAGAATTCACATTAACGTTTTTTTTTATTTTATCAGTTTATTTGGACATTTCGAACCAGCAAATTAAAGCAATTTAATTTCCTTCAAGGTAGTGAGGAATCGAGTGAGAGTTATCTGGGGTGGGTATGAACAAGAGGTTCAAAGATTGATAATTTTACCCTTAGTTTTTCTTGTTTTTGTTTTTTTTTTTTTTCAGTAGCTTCATACGTACAAAATATTTAACCATGATAAATCATATCATGACATTCTTAGATATAGCATTCTCTTCAGGTCCATTGAATATGACACTTTTTTTTATCTTAAGCTGAGAATTGGTCCTTGCTGATCATGTCATAATGCTATTTTCTTAGGAATGAGGTAAAAAAAAAAAAATTTAAAAATCAAAATAAAGAATCCATACAATAGAAGGGTTTACCTTTCTATCACTTGAAAAAAAAAATCACTTTGGATAGATTAAAGCATTTTAAACTTAGACTATTCATCTTGTTTTTCATTGTGTTTGACCATATCCCTGTTGTGTCACTGTCAGCCTGTACATCGTGCTGTACATCCTGCTCTTCATGCACGGCTCTGCTCGTCTGGTGCAAGATCCTCTGTGGGGCAATTTTTGCATAGGTCCTGTGGGCTTGTTTCTCCTGGACAAGCTAGTTTCTCTTAGCAGGAAGAAGGTGCTGCTCCCTGTCCACAAAGCTACTCTACTGCCCTCGGGTAAGACTTCAGTACTCGATCTCGGTGCGCTTTATAGTTTTAAATAAAGGCAAGTTGAAAGGATAGAAGGATAGAAAAAAGTTTGACCCGTAGAGAGACTGGTCGGAAAAAAAATAGAAACATTCCCAGGAAACAACTCCCAGTTTACATATAAAGAGATGAAAGGATGAAAATAAGGAAACAGAAAAATATATAGACTTTAGATAGGAAAACATTACTTGTTTAAAAATTTGATTTTTTTTATATAGATTTTGCGGTACAGAGGAAAAATTGTGAACTTATCGAAGTCGCTCTACAGCGAGGGAGATTAAAAAAGATAAGTAGTCAATGAGCATATATGTCTGACTCGCACCATCATTTGACATTGTTGTTTCAGTTATAAAAAATTAGGCTAAAATTGGATTTCCTATCAAGATGATGATTTGACTTTACTTGAAACTCCAAAAGAAACAAGAGATAATAAATAACTTATCTTCTTTAATTTTCGTCCAAATGGGAAGAGATATTACGAATTGAGAAATGCCTCATTCATACGCAAAACTGGAGACGAGGAGGATAAAGACAGTAAATAAATGGATAATTTTAACATCCTAAATAATTCCAAGTAATATTCACCCATTAGTTTTCCATTTGAACGGAATTGCTTCACCTCTCAACGGGAATTATACCAAGTTTTAAGTTTTGTATGCAATTTCTTTATATATAAGTATCTTAACATGTCAATCAGCATTGGGTTATGCAATATCTTTCAGTATGATTCAGTTTTGGTTAATTCAGTTTTTGAAATACGAAATGCGTTATTTACCTGCTATCACATCTCACCATTTCCTCCTATAAGTGTTATACTGCTCCAGTCGTTTTTATTATATAAGGGAGGGAATCATCATTTTTTCCCTCTATACTCATTATTTCTATTACACGATAAAGGCATTGATGAACTCTGTTTATATCTATCGTGATCAGGAGTGATAAACTTGGTCTTCAAGCGACCACTCAGCTTTGACTACTACTCCGGTCAGTGGGTGAGAATAGCCTGTCCTATACTCGGAAAGTTGGAGTATCACCCATTCACCTTGACCTCTTCACCTCACGAGGATTGTCTCAGTCTGCACATCAGGGCTGTGGGACCTTGGACCAAAAATCTTCGCCATCTGTTCGAGACTAATGTGGGCGGTCGAAAGGGCTACCCGAAGGTACTGTATAGATACAGATTTAATAGATGTTATAGATAGTTCAGACTTCTTCTTTGTTTTTAGAAGCAAAAGAGTTTGAGGATCATGTTAAGTTGGGGTTCCTCTTGTTTTAGTCTTGTTTTAGTTGTTCCTTTTTTTTAGTTATCTTTTTACGGGAAACTTATTATGTTTTTCGGAGATTCATGAATTTTTAGTCAAATAGTTGATTAACTTAAAAAGATACACTGCATTTGCTTTTCTATATATTCTCTATCTTCTATAATTTCATTCGTAAAAATCATTTCAGAAAATGAACTGAACAAATTTACTTTACTATATTTGGTAGATCTATGTAGACGGGCCTTTTGGAGAAAGTCATCAGGACTGGTACAAGTTTCCAATAGCTGTCCTGGTAGGTGCAGGTATTGGAATCACGCCGTTTGCTTCGATCTTAAAAGACATCGCGAACAGATCAAAAAACCTTTCCAGACTTCCATGTCAAAAGGTTAGAAATTAGACATGTTTCTGTAATCTTCCATCACTTTAGCCCATATATTAATATTGATGAAATAAAAAACGTAATCCTGTAAGTGCTATGTTTTCTAGAGTTTTCGTAAAAAAACGTTTTTACCTCGTATCAGATGCGATAGTTGCAATACGGCAATTAGAGAGTTAATAAGGTACGCCCTAATCACATTCTAATACAAGGTGAATGCAACTTTGAAGCACAACACCAATAAGTCATATGTCAAGAAATTCATTTGCTTAAATTGAACGGAGATTTTTTTTCTGTGCAGAAACCAGTAATACTTGAAAGTAAAATTATATGCATTAATTTAAAAACAAAATTAATATTCGAGTTGAGCAGATTCAATGTGCCACCATCCTTTAAAATCAAATTTCTCCTAACTGATTGGTACTTGTATACCAATTTCTCAAATTCTAGACAAGGGTACTCAATAAAATTGTTTCCTGTTCTACACAGATGTTACTTGTTTTACATGTGAGCTCTTTTGCTTTAAAATAGATAGTCGAAATAGTACGTTATAACAGACTTCAATTAAATCTAATAGATAAAAATGAACGAACAAACTATTCATAAAAGGAAAGTTATGTGAGCACGACAGAATTACTCCACACAGGTGTACTTTCTATGGGTTACTCGGACCCAGCGTAGTTTTGAGTGGATGACCGACATCATTCGGCAGGTGGAGGCCACAGACAATAACAGTTTTGTGGACGTCCAAATCTGCATCACCCAGCTCAAGCAGAAATTTGACCTTCGTACAACTATGCTGGTGAGGAAATATTAGGTGGCAATTACTATACATTTTTCTAACGATTGTAGTGAATGATATTAAAATGGGTCTAGCAATAGATAGAAAGCATAGCCACCGTGAATTAGTTGAATTAAATCCTTTCAGATCAAGAAGATGAGTAGCCGCATTAGATTGGACTTGCCACTTCGGATCGAGGATTATTTTCATTTTAGGTTCATGCCTAAAGTATCGCAGAGGACACATTTAGGTATTGCTTAGTGATTTTACATGATTATTGTTCTGGAGGATCGAAAACAAGCCACACAATTATCGCCTTGTAAACTTTTTTCTATTCATATTTTGTACCTCCATAGTTGATTTAAGTTACATAGATGAGTTACTACTCAAACTATCTTTCTGTAATTGATAAGGGAAAAAAACGTAAACCAAGCATAAACGTAAACCAAGGCAAAATATTTTATTCTGTTCCTAAAGCCACATTTACTTTTATCACACATCAACCACAAAGATAACTAAGTTTTCCTTTATATAAGTTATCAGATATAACGCACCAGATAAACACTGGCCTGAAAAAGCCCTAATCTTCTGGCTGTTAACAGGAAAAAATTATGTTGCTCAGTATCACGTGCGGCAACCCAGTTTCGATTATCAAGCTAGCAAAATCTGTAACAAAATCATCAATGGTGGTCCGTTTGTAAACTTGGCTCATAATATCGGATCTATTTCCTTCTACATTCTTCTCTTGATGACACCTTTGCTAAACTTTGTTTTAATCATAACTTCAATAAAACAAGTTGTGTGTTTATGATCTTCTTTACTAAATATTTTAATCAATTGTCTTTTTATATTTTTTTTAACCAGTACATCTGTGAAAGGCATTTTCAAAAGATAGCTGGTCTGAGCATGTTTACTGGTTTAAGGGCAAAAACTCATTTCGGTCGACCAAAATTTACAGAGTTTTTTGAGGCCCTCAAAATGGTCCATGAGGATGTAAGTCATAGACATCAGCTTTTTATTTTCTAGTGCAACTATCTTTCCATCTCATTATGGTAAAAACTCTTATGCTTTATCGAGTAGGGTAAATTACAAAATTGTTAATAACTTTCTCTTCTTCCGATCTTGTGTTTCTTAAATATCATTCCTGTTTGTCTCATTTGTCATACATTACTTAAATGTCTGCTTTATCACTAATTCTTAAGGATTGTGGGGAAAAAAATAAGAATTTAACGACGCCATTAAAACGTAAAAAATGTTGCACTGTTGTTGGTTTTTTTTTCTTTAAGACCGACACACAGCTACTTCAGTATGTATTAAATTAAATTATACTTTTAATTTAATCTGAAATAGCTCAGTATGCTTTTGTGCGGACTTCTATCAATTAGTAGGATCTTTAAATGAGTAGGGTCAACTGTGCTTAGGAAATATACCAGATTTACCAGTTAATGCATAGCAATATCATTATGAAACTGCAGCATTAAAAAAATGACTTTTTGTGTTTGGCTTTTTTATTTTAGATGGAAAACACGTACTAAAAGTTATGACTCATATAGTGATATGTTATTAGTAAAGCATATCCACCCTTTTTTCCTTAGGTGCCGCAGATTGGCGTGTTTAGTTGTGGCCCAGCCGCCCTCACCCGCAATGTCAACCAGGCATGCGCAGAAAACAATGCCTACACAGGCCCGTCCCTGATTCACCACTATGAAAATTTTTAGCTTCATGTCTCACTCGTGCAGTTTTAAAAGTTGATGGCTGCTTACAGATAACACTCTTTTCTTTATGGGGCAAGTGATATAAAAGTCACGGTGATAAGTTGCAATATGAAAGAAGCAAAATATGGGCCTATCATTAAAAAAAAAAAAAAATCAAGGTACCAGTTATCTATTTCATTCCGTTTTCATATTTTTTTTTTTTTTGCTTTCTTGTTTTAAATGTAGCCAAAGAATTATGACCAAAGGGAAAACATTGAATATAAAAGGATTATAACTAAGACAAACCCTGTAAACAAGTATACTTTCCTAGCCTACATATAATTTTTTCTTTAATTTAAATACATCTGGATATTGTTTTGACTGCAAGCCATCAATGAAGTAGGGATGGAAGCTTTTGGTATTTTTTAAGACCAATAAATTCTGCTTCATGTCCCTAGTGTGCCAATCGCCTTCAAATTTCCGCATAATTATTATTACGCAACACTTTTGTGTTTTCTCTTCTGAAAATTGGGTAAAGCAGCAATTTCCCGATTCTTAATTGAATTTTCAGTGTCAGTGAGTTCATTGCTTTTTGTATTCAACATGTACGTGTAATTTTACAATTCTCAAGCTTATTATATGTTCAAAATAAATTGTTTTTAGTATTAAATGTACGTTTAATCTTATCATTCTCAAGTTTATTAGATGTTCAATTTTGTAATCACTGAGAGTGTTGCAATATGAAATCGTTTGATAAAGCCATTAAGCTATAAACTATTGCAATTTGATTTGTCACATTATTTAGTATTTCACTTGTGTCATATTTTTATGGAGAAATTGATCCTTTTTTTGTTCGTAGTTCGTAGGTTCGTATTGTTCTCTAAACATTCATTTAGCAATTGTTCTTTCATATATCATCAAACTGAGTTTTAAATTTTTAGATATAGAAGAAGAATTGACTGCAACTTTTTTGTCTCCTCTATCGTAACTTGATAAGTGTAACCATAATGAGAGATATCAAAATCCCCTGCTCATCATTTATTTTATTAGTATCGACATTTTCGCCCTATTTACTAACATGATAAGAAACAACAATAAAGGTCAAATCGATTGAACCGTGCCTTTTGATTAATTCCGCACAGTACTCTTCATTTTATAATCGTATTGTCAATAGTGTTAAGAAATCTTTTTTATAAGACAAAAACTAATAAATCAAGTGTCTAGTGTATATTATCAGTTCTAAAATAAGATATAAACTCATAATTATCCCTCTCTTTTGTTATCTTTATCTCATTAAATTTCTCTCATCTTTTTATTCTCTCTTCTCTCCCTATGTCTCTATCTTTCTCCTCTCCTTCTCCTCCTCATCACCATCGTGTTCTTCTTCTTGTATTTTTTTTAATTACTCTTGTTAAATCAGTTTTAATCATGTAGTACGCCACAATTATTGTCATTCGATTAAGTAGTCCAGGGAACCAAAGCCATCAGTTATCATTTCCCCCGTAAGAACATTTCATTTTCCTTTTCTGGCCTACATATTCAGAATTTCCGATAACACAATCTTGAATGGGCTTTTATAAACTTAAGACGCTTTTTTGTGGGCAATGTAAGTCATACAACAGCAGTATCTGTTGCAGGTAATTTTTTTCGTTAACTTTTTCTAATTTTGTCTGCGTTTTTTACATAAGAGTGATCGCAACGAAATATGTTTTTAAAAGTGTGATTGATGCATCAGGTAAAATGGGACTGCTTAAGTCTTTTTTTCGGCCAGTAATTAATTGTTACAAGCTGAAAACCCCTTCTACGAGCGGGACCACGTTGTCAATTCCGGGACTGGGGTGCGTGTGTGTAGTAAATAGGCTTACAAATGGTCTTGATATTTATCTTTTTACTTTCAGGATCCAGATATATGCCTCCATATATCTTTTCTTGGAATCTAGATATTTCAATATTTTATTCTAAAAACAAAATCTATTCCAAATAATTTTAGATCTGCTGCCGCTTACATTTTATGTGTACTTTCAGTTTCATTTCTGCCATCCATGTTAAGCTGTGCTTACAGGAAATATTTTGCATACTCACCCTTTTCTTTTAAGAAAGTAATAATCATATTTTGCTTTTAAGTGTCAAAAAACACTACTTTGTTGAAAAGTTATTTTACCACTCCAATATTTAGGGCAGTTAACAACTTTATGTCAAATCTGACGTGCCTATGTGGTCTTGAAATGTTCGGTAAGATGTTACTCATTTTTCGCCTAGATCCACCGAATATGAAGCGCTCATGCACCGTTGCAAGTTTAACAGAAAACTGATAATTTTTTTAACTGTTGAAATTGTGCGATGAAACACTGTAAAACGAAATATTACATCAGGTGTCTTCAGCTCAGCTTAAATAAAAATAATGTGCAAGGCTGAAATCATCTAGGAATGGTGCGGTTACTACTTACCATATATTTTTTTTACTCCAAAGATTTAGAAAAGTGTTTCTTAATGGCATTTGAAATAACAGAAAGCATTCATTTTAGATTCATAGTCTATTTTTTTTAATTACCAAGGGATCTTCCGGCTGTCCAATTGCACGATCTATCCCTCTAGTGAGAATGTAACCCTTTATCCAAGTTCGCATCAATGAAAGCCATTAGTATAACTATGTAAGTTTTTATCTGCAATTTGCTCATAAATGCACATGAGTAGAAGAATGGAGAAAATAGGATCGAAGAAATAAAGTGAATCAAAGAATCATTTAATCTTATTGAGGCTTTCTTCAGCCAATTAGTTGCCACTGTTAGGATTATAAATATCTAAAAGTTCAGTAAACGGGAAATGTGTTTCTTTACTGGTCTGGCAGTCTCTAAAAAATATTTATATGGTAGTGTTATGGCAAAGCAATTTTAAAATTTTTTTCCTACTGAACTGGCATATTATACAGTTCTCTTAGATTCCGACATAAGTTTGCTATATCTCTATCAAAAATATTTGTTCTTACCTGAACTGTTTCTCTTGTATTTCCGGATTGTTCAAGGTTTGCCTTGTTCGTTTGTTTTGTTGTGGGATTTTTTTTATGTAAGGGATTACGCCTGATTTTCCCTCTCTTTGTTCATTCGTGAAGAGTTATTCTCCAACAAATATAATTTCTTGTTGAAATACTGATCAACTATTTCACAACTTAATCAAGATCTCAACATTTTTTCCTTCAATTTCATCTCTTTAGATGCGTGTTTCTTTGTTTGTTTGCTTGCATACTTGCTTTTTATTTTGAAAATTTGCCATTAATGAAGTATTTGTTATAAACACAATTTTTAATTTCATTTCGTGCAGTGCTAAATCTCTTTGAAACACACGATAATGTCCAGAAACAAACCTTGCAAGGGAATCTAAAGCAAAAAGTATACTTTTACAAATCGGGAAGCATTGTTGAATACTTAACTAAAGAGCATAATTTGTGCATAGCGAAGCCTTTTCCTTATCGCTGCAACAAAGAAGTAACTTTAGATTAATTTTGACGGCTCTTGCCATAACTGTTTCTTCATCCGCAGCATTATGGCACATCTAGGATTTCCGTCATTTTTTAGCTTACTGGCATGCTGGTTTTTCTTCACGGCACGTTGTAGTACGCATGGCAAAGTAAGCTGTGCTTTGTCATGGCAAACAGATCCGATTGCGGCACAGGACAAAACAGTTTTGCATGATAATGGCATATTTCCAGACCTTGCCGTGAGTGCCAGTAGCGGTCCCATCAGGTCTGAAGATGGCATCGGCGCTCTTATGCCTTGGCTTGATAAGCTTTACATGGTATCCTACTTGTCCAGCCAAAATGACGGCTCCAGAGCAGGCTTTTACGCCATCCATCCTAACTTTACTAAGGAACTGTTGGAGCTGCATAACTCAACTTATGCCAACCGAATGATACATCGTCAAACAAATCGTATTATAATCGGTGCATGGACTGTGGACCTTCAAGGAAAGATCCAAGTTTTTAAACAGCTTCTCAACGTCCGCATTGGAGCTACCGCTGAGCATCTTGAACACCCAGAGGATATGATTTATCATCTTAGCATGGATGGGCCATTGTACGAGTGCCGCCTCAGCACAATGGATTGCAAGAAACTTTTCTATCTCCCGGACACGCTGAAGATGCCTAAGGGAGAGCAACCTCATTTTAAAGCAGCTCACACTATGAATGGTCGTCTAGTAGTCGCCACCAACACTTTCTTTAAGCCAGATTTTATGGGAAAGGTCCAAGGAGGCAGGCTCGCTGAATGGGAAGGGCCTGGACACGAATGGAAGATATTAGAGGAGACGGCGTTTGTTGAGATAAGCGGAAGGAGGAACTTTGGCTCAGTCATATATGCTGTTGGATGGGATTTCAGGTCTGTCATATTGAAGGTTTATGACGGCAGTTGGCGCACGTATCGACTTCCTAAAGCTTCTCACGCCTATGACCAAGCTTGGCAGACAGAATGGCCGCGCATCCGAGAAGTGGAAACTGAACGTTATCTGATGGATGCACACGGAATGTTTTATGAGTTATCCCCTCTTGGATGGGCAGAAAGCACGTGGGGCATTCGACCCATTTCTCAGCACCTTCGCATGGTTCCAGACTTTGCTTCATATCGCGGATTCTTAGTTATGGGAGGCAATCAAGTTTCATCCGTAATGGATAATAATGTTATCACGGGACAAGCTCAGTCCGGTCTCTGGTTTGGTAAAACAGATGATCTGTGGAGTTTTGGCAAACCGCAAGGTTGGGGTGCTGTGTGGCGAAACGATACAGTCTTTGATCAGGCGGTGTCTGACCCTTACCTTATGACCGGTTTTGACAAGAAAATTCTTCACCTCATCCTCCATGACACAGAGGACAAGGCAGTTAAATTTATCTTACAAGCTGACATCACTGGCACTGCAGGCCATCGAGGTATGGAAGACTGGGTCACTGTAGAATCCTTCGAGCTGCCAATGTCATCTGGTGATAGATACAACTTCAACTCGAGATTATTGTCTGACTTCAGTGCTCATTGGGTGAGATTGACAGCAGTATGTACACATCGTGAAACTCGCGAACCCAGTTCTTGTACAGTCACCGCCTACTTCTATTACACGTAATTGATTTTGGTCTTGTAGGTTTTGATTTTGATAAAATCTGTTTGTTCTTCTCTGTCGACGCAGGCTTGTGTGTATTTTTGTTTATCAAAACCATAAAGAAGGTGGCTATATCTGTTAGAAACTCTATGGACGTCAACTGTTTTACGCTAAGTTTTTTAAAGAATGATTTAAATTCTTCCTCTTGCACTCCATTTTCATGAGGCCTATAATTGCTGTTTTGTTCATGTTTTTGTTTTATAATTGGCAAACATTGCAATTAAAATTTGATGCAAAACGTTTAATGCATTGGTGTTTTTTAATAACAAACGTGTTTAATTGCGTTTTTGTTTTTCGGAATGTGCTGTCTGAGTGATTTTTTTTTCTTATCCATTGATATTTGAGGCTTGACTGATGAGTAAGAATATCAGTATTCTTTATAGGATGCTCATTAATATTCCATTGAATTAGGTTACAAGTCACTGTTTTTAGGAATTGTGTCTGAATGTCTGCATTTGCCTCTGTTTTTATTTACATATTCTTGCTTTTTTGTCGCTTGATATTTCTTCCTTTCTTGTGGGTGTGTCTAAACCATTATATTTCGTCTCAATCTTTGAGCCCTGACTTTTTCTCATCTCTATTTCTCTCAGCTGTCGCTCGTTCATTCTATTTCTTTCTATCCCGCCTTATCTTTATCTCTCTCCGGTTGTCTCTTTTTTTCCCATCTAATTGCCCCACCATCTAACTGCCTCTCTGTTACTCTTTCACTAGCTCTCTACCTATAGAGCCTTTTATTTATCTAGCTGTCTATCTATCCATGTATCTCTCGTTCTATTTCTCTGTCTCTTTTTTTGGTCACTAATCTATACCTATCTATCCATACAATATCTATCTCCCATTCTTTTTACTTGTCACAATGCATAATTCTGATTTTGGTGTATTTTTCCTCCCACTTAATTTATCGCATAGTCGCTTACAATCTATATCTTTTTCTGTGTATAAAATACTTTGATTTCTTACTTCTTCGATTTTCTTTTGTTCTCAGTCTTTGTTTCGGTTTCTCTCTTGATGCATCATCTTGTCCTCTTATAGATTACTTTGTCTTTCCTTCTATCTGTTCAACAAGCATTATTTGTTCCATCCTGCTGGCGTATCTAAAACTTTTGGGTATCGCAAACTGATTAGCTCTGGTTTTCAGTATCTCAACCATATTAACTCTACTTTTGGGCAAAACTTATTTTCGTGTCAGATAAGTTTAAATAAAAGAAAGGAGAGTAAAAGGGCATCATTTTGAACAAACAGCCGAACATACATGTATGCGAAACAAAACAATATATTGGTCAGTTTAATACCTTGATTGAACAATCGTAATCCTTTTTTAGGAGGCAACTAAAGCCCTAAATTCTTATCAGGTTTTTCTCAGGGATAGGTCCTGAAAATATTAAAATTTCTGAGTGAGTTGTCCAAGAACTCAATACTTTAAAATAAAAATTGGCTGTTCGAAAGACAGATATTCTTTACTCGAAAATCTCAAAAGTTATTAAAATGTAGATGATAACACTGGAAGTCACAAGTATAAGGAAGACTTAAGTTTCGAAATGGCTGTTTGCTTTTAGGAAAGTTCGAAAAAAAAGGGCGAAACTAGGATCCATGTTGGTGTTAGCTATCGTAAATTCAATCATGGCCGACCAACATTCATGCATTCGCAATGAGAGGGCACCTCTATAGGCGAGAAGCTGACTGGGGGACCCATGTTGGTATCTGTGTAGTTGTAAACGAGAATCCAGTGGGCTCTAAACTGATCCACACACTCACCATAGCCACATACGCTCCCTGGTCTGTGGACAAGTGACACAAATTAATGATGCTATTTTAAGTTAAAACACTGTCTTGACTGGTAATGCAATGTAGTACACTATTGAAACGTTTGAAAAAGTTAACATTATCTATTCTGTCAAAATTAAAGCCGCAGCCTACATAATTCCACGAACCAACCTAGGATTGAAGAATTTAACTCATCACTAGACCTACAAGTACCGTTCAATGACGAGATTTCAATCTTTGAACATTTTCAATTTTATACTAACATATTTGAATTGTATTGATCATTATGATATACTATGTTGAGGATCAGATGAGTATTAAGATTTAGACTTAAAATTAAGCACGTTTGAGATTATTTTGCAGCACTGCATCTTTATTCACTAATTGTATTTCTTGAATTGTTTAAGAGGAATTACCTGCATCTTCCAATGGGTATGAACTGAAAAGCTCTGGTTAGATGGACGACTCTGTAGACTTTACCTTGTATAGTCACGTTTGGTGGAGTCACGTACTCCGTTATCCTGGTGGAGTAAGGATATAGAAATAAGCTTTATAGTGTTGGAACTAAATCAGCTGCTGTGCATTGTGTTCTCATTACAGCAATTTCACTCTCAATGAATAATGAGAAAGAGAAAACTTCATCATAGCGTTTTAAGCAGAATAATGATTTATTTCGTACTGATGCGATAGCTTTTGATTTTTAAAAAAAATAATCACAGTAAAAGCAGAAAATAGTAACTTAATGGAATCTGAATAATTTTTAGGAATGGATCAGATAAATATTCTAAAATCTAATTCGGCTCTAAATATGTTATATAATCTTTATCTTAAAAGTATGAGGAAGATCAATATAGAAGAAAAACGTGTCTTTCTAGGTTTTAAATTATTGAGCATACTTGGGATTAAAGTATCTTGTAAACATAAGCTCATCTTTCAGCTGTAACATCAAAAGACGAAAAAATGGATTGGATGTGCGATCAACTCACGTCTCGCAGCATCCCAGAGACTGGCTCCTGAGATGCGCCAACTGATTCATTCTAAAGCCCTCACGGTACCCGCTGCCACCAGAATGATCTTCATGCCAAAAAGAGTTATTTCCGTCACTAGCGTAGTCTGCGTAACTCTTGTCGAGACCGTTGGTATCTCTGAGAGCGTTCGGGATTTCCGCAGATCCACTGTTGACCGTTCTTGATCCAAACAGTGCCGTTTCTTTGGATTGAATACAAGAAATAATAAGAAATTTCGTTTGGTGTGTAATAGCAATTTCTTGTGAAATTAATCAATTATGTTAACAAAGTATTATTGAACTAAGTTCTGTTACGTATACATTCGCATTCCGCACCGAAAAGTATGGGAATCGAGTTCATTGGGAAAGATTTAAAATCCACTTATATAAAGATCAATATTGGTCGATGATTATGTTGCCGATATTTACAATGAAAGAGATCTCACATGGATTGAAATAGCGCCGATCAGTAGGCAGTGAAACATATATTTCCTTCTTTTTTATTGTTAGCTTTTGTAAGATGAGTATGTTTTTTAACATAGTTGAAGTGATTTCAAACTGCTTTAACTCTATATTGCTTTGCCAGAGGCAATCGAAGCTCGCAGTATAACACGCGGACTCGACTTATCATAGATGTCATTTCGGAGTGAACAGTAATTCTGCAGATCGAAAACTATGAAGTACAAAAAATATCGATAGCATTAATTTGATAATTGCGGAGACTGGTAATTTTATTTTTATATCGATCACTTTGTACCTATGGCCGGATTGCTGGCTGTTGGCGGCGTGAGGCTGAACAGACCAGGGTAGAATTGTCCTATCAGCTCCTCCATAGGCGTCACGCGGCGCACACAACGGCTACACGAGCTGCCACATGACCACCACTTGACGTGAGTCGCCAGGCCACACGTCAACAAGCCCAGAATAAGGACCTGTAGAACACGTTGGCATTCTGGTGGAAGAGGGGTGAAGATGGGCAACTGCTGGGGGGTTCAATAAGATTATTTTGAAAAGAAATTCACCGCTAGTGCTATCGTCTGAATGCTAGTTTAGTTACATTCAATAATGATTATAATAATGTTTGTGGATTTCAGACAAACGTTTTCAAGTCATTTTTGCGTCTAATTAATGTTTATATTGACGCTTGAAATCGAATAATTAAAGTGAAGAGAAAACTTTACTTATTTTCACTGAAAACGTATTCCATGTTTATTTCCAGGTCAATCAATAAAATTTCTTAAAGCCACAGAAAGTTTAGACCCGCATCCCATCTAAATTGGGATTCGCACACCTGTGTCATATAATATTGCGTTTTAGTTATTGTTTTTAAATTTCTCTGTGCTTGCTATAATCTATTGGCCCATTCAGGTACACTGGTCTTTAGAGATAATGGTAATATTCATTTAAAAATTACAAGAAAGCTTTAAACTAACTGGATTAGAAAACACTACATGACTGAATTTTAATATGATTTAATTTACTTAAATGAACTCTCACGTGCATGTCCATAACGAATTGGAAGTTGTTTTGATAAGATGCGTTCCACCCATGATACTTTTGTAAATAAAACCCATAAAAATTAAATAATGCGAATTTGATTTTTTTCCCACTGATTTAGCATTAAAAACATGTTAACAACTTAGGTAACTCTTATCATTTATGCTTCGATACTGATTTATTTCTGCATGTCAATACTAATAATACTAGATCTGAGGTAACGTTAGAAGAGCTTCCAATTTTGAAAATAGTCAATATTAATCTGAAAGAATAAAGCGCACACATTGATTTGCCGAAAGGCAATATATGTTTGTTCACATTGCGATAAGCAAAGGCTCATTATTCACCTTAAACGAAGAGAGAACCTAAAAACTAGAATTTTTTTTAACTTTACCTCCAATTAAAATCTTGAAGATCAAGTTATCGTGTTATCGGTACCCCAAACCAAGCGGTCTCCAGATCCTTTGTTCGATTGATCATAAATTAACTAATTTCTGTTATTTTTTTTAACATTATTACGCAACAGGCTCCTAGCCTGTAAATTTTTAATATTAAGTGGACATCTTTCATCGAAGAGCTTCAAGCTGAGCCGAGAATATAACTTCTTCGCAAGGAATAAGAAAAGGAAATTCCTTCCATTTATTCCCTATTCAACGAGTAGAGCAAAACTGAAGAGCAAGTGAGATTATAAACTCATCCAATAATCAGGTCGTCCCTAACTCTGCGATGAAAATCTTGAAGATATATTATCTTGGTCATGTCACACAAGAATAAGAATTTACGAAAAGACTTCCATAACAAAAACTTTGTGGTGTTCCATAATTCAGAAACTTATTAATTAGTTCTAATGCACGTTTTTATGCGATACGCCATATGTTGCGCAGGAAGAACGACTGTTTTTTTTTTTTAATATTTTTTAATATATGATCTTATATCTAAAAGCACGAAATTTTAAGTCCCTTCTTAAGACAAATTACGGCCCAATTTCACACCACAAAAGAGTTTAACTTTATCACAAACTCGACCTCTTACCCCCTACGACTCTGGACTTCTAAGTCTAACAGGAGCCTAAATTTTAGTATGTTTGTACGAGAAAAGTTTTCGAAGTGCTTATTATTTACATGCATTTATATATGGCCATATATATTATAATTTAGTCTTGACTCTAATAACAATTAAAGTTAAAACGACCTCTTTGTCTAAGATACTTGCAACAATAGCGTCGATCAAATGTACAGGTCAACAGTTTCACCTGGAAAGAGCGCTGTATCCATCAGAGTGCTGGTCAGCGTCCCAGGTAGAGCATGATGCCTCGTGTAGCGTCTGTCATATGCGGCTGTTAGCGTCAAGGTAATCCGGCTGTGATAATCTCAACACCATGTTTTCTACAATGTGGCTGTCTGGAGCATTGCCAAGGTCATCTTTGTTTTTAGATTGCATGCGCGGCAGGTGATGCAATCCTGACTGGTCAGGGGGTTTTCTTTCTTTTTTTTTATTTTGAGTTTTCTTTATTTTTTTTTTTTAATTTTGTTCATATCGCTTTGGCTCTCTTGTTTTAAATTGACAAGTTTTTTTTGTGTGTTTGTTTTTATTTTTATTTTTATTTTTTTTTTTTTTTTTTTTTTGGGGGGGGGGGGGGGGGGGGGGGGAAGGGGGGGTGGGCTAGATTAAGTTGATGCGATTGAACTTTTACCTGTTACAAGAAAAAAAATTGTTAAAGAAAGTAACAAACCTACCTTATCATGTGTCTCATTTGATTTTTTTCCATTTCCAATTTGCCAATTTGAATTTCCACAAAGCCATATAAATAAACTATTGGATCCTTAAAAAGTTTTAATTACAGTCCGCAATATGACTGTGTCTGGAATTTAGAAAAATAATATTTTTCCCTTCTCATGTCGAGCCTAAGAGTAGAAATAAAATCTCTGATGTTATCTACACTTACAAACGTGTGAATCGAATATCTGAACAACACTGCCTGCTTGAGGTCTTTGAGAGAAAAACATCATCGCACGATTCTCCTGTAAATAGCTGTGAAGAGACCATCGCGGATCTACACAAACAAGGGTCTGTCAATCTTCCCCGATTGAAGGAGACTTATCCATGACTGCTCGTGAATGAGACTACTTTTAATGGTCTCTGGGATTTCCCACAGGGCTGTCAATGAAAGGATCATACGGAGTGGTTGATTCATATGGATTTGTAAAACTACTACGCCGTAAGCGTAAAAATATACGTCTTCATAAAAACAGAAGTGTTTTGCACAGTGTGCAATTAAAGTAGAGTGCAACTGGGAGGTTCTAAGTCTTCTCGAGCCTCTATTGGGTAAAAGCTCGTATTTTTTTTATTTTTAAAACACCATCTTTAT
This sequence comes from Elysia crispata, assembly GCA_033675545.1. Taxonomy (NCBI): domain Eukaryota; kingdom Metazoa; phylum Mollusca; class Gastropoda; family Plakobranchidae; genus Elysia; species Elysia crispata. Next base: position 1,793,273 of record JAWDGP010004263.1, on the reverse strand, counting down.
ACTTTGGTATAGCTTTACAAAAGAAGTAAAGTTGGATGCCATATTGGGCGAGTAGAGAAGAGAGATCGAGCGGCGAAACGCATGTGGAAAACTATATCGTGCTTTGATCTTTTATTCTTAAGGAAGGGAGAAAATTGCAAAAGTCGAGTAGTTTGTATTTCACAAGGAATGCGATTTTACAAAGATTTTTTGCAAAAAAGTTTCAAGTCAAAAGCTTTGTCTATCAACCATTATGGATTATGAATAAGTCTGAATTACTCTTTTGGTGTAAAGCATCTTATTTCCCATAAGCAGATTTTGTGCGATCTTTTTTTCCGACTTATATTTGCTCACCTTTAAGCGTGATATTAACGTTATATCAGAATGAAACTTACGCTCAAATACATACACAGACACTATATTGCCGATATTAATAAATAGAAAATTCACGATACATCAAAGTCCAAGTCAAAAGCATCTCCTTGCGAACGTCTGGAAATCATTTATTGAGTTTATTTGAAGCGACCCAGGGTCTAGATTTGAACTTAAGTCTGTCGTGCTAGAATTGAAATGCAATATCTAATTAATGACATTTATCTACCGCCGTACAGCGCAATAGTTATATAATGATTGTTTATTCTGGGAGTCGAATTATCAGATATTTCTTGAGGATGACCGATAAACAATGGTAGAAAAAAGAAAACATGTGCAAATTTACCGCAATTCACTTTTAAAAATAAGCGGGGGATAATATTTGTCTAAAAACAAATTTCTTCCATCTTTGAAATTTTCCTGAATTTATTTTGTTTCAATTAGAGGCATAATTACACCATGCATGCCGTATGCAGTTAAGAAACAATGAGGAAGTCTTCGATAAAACCATTCTTTAAAAATGACCAGAAAAGTGTATCAAGTAGATAAATTCCATCTTATTATGAATCATACCATGACTTTTTCCTTATAGACTGATTGTGCATTTGTGTAAAAAAAGAAAGAAAGATATATATATAAAGAGAGAGAGAGAGAGAGAGAGAGAGAGAGAGAGAGAGAGAGAGAGAGAGAGAGAGAGTAGATAAAATAAGTGGGAGGAAAGGGAAAGGATCGGGAAAAGGCAATTGGTTGATTACGAAAAGGCCAGAGAAGATTAAAATGAAGAGATGAAGTGGGTTTTAAATATAAGGAAGTGGAAATTCGGAGACTGGTGAGTTAAAACTTGAAAAATGCTGAGGGTTTATCAAAATAGTTAAAGCCTTTAAAGCTTTTGCCATTCTAGAACTGGTCAAAATGAATGATCGAGCGCATTCATTTACTTGGCAGGCCCAAACTGCAACCTTAGTAATTTATTATCATTAAAGGTGTGTGTGAACTAGGAGTAGCAAGTGATCGCCATGACAGTGATAACGTTATCACGAATCGGTCACGAGGCGTGAGGACTTAATCAGGGTTCAAAAAGTCGATACAGTCATAAAGCAAAAAATGGTAGATGGCCTCTTTTTAGCTAATTAGCTTCTAGTTTGTGCAAAAGTTTTAATTTATTTTATCTTTTTCATGACATAACACGCCCACTAATGTACCACGAGTTTTCCAGTTCAAATGGATGAAGCAAGCTACTTCAACGTCTTCAAAAAGTCAGTTTATATATATAAGTTATAAATTTTAGAATTATTCTAAATATCCAAAAGGCACAAGTAACGAACCTTTGAACGTTTAAAAAGACTGAAGCTATCTTGGTATTCCTGCGTCACATAACCCATTGCGGATTTTAAGTGTAAAGACCTAATTATATATTTTATAATGTAACATATAGTCATTGATATTAATAAGTCCGGAAAACTTCAGTCTTTAAAGACTGCTGTAAACTAAATTGATGAGGAAGCAATGAATGATTGACCTTTATTGATTATAAAGCAACATATATTGCAAATTCATAACACCTCCCGATTTTTTCTCCATATTATAATAGGTGAATACTTAAAAATTATAAGGCATCTCTTCTCAATTAAGCTACGCCACAGAACTAACTTTATTGCCATGTCACTTAAAGTCAGATGGGCTGATAATTGAATGCTCACACGTCTTTGCATGTCATAGCTTGCTTCTAAATAAGCATGGCTCCTCGTTTCGAGCTTAAACCACTCTGTTAGGAGTTTGATATCTTTTTGGACTAATCCAGTTCTTCTGGATTCAGCTTGCAGTGGCATTAGGTGAGAAGGATAAAAAAAATTAAAGAGAAAAGTGGTCATCGATTAAAATGATTTCATCACAGCTTTCCATGTCAAAAATTTTATATTAGCCAAAGCTTAACCTAAGTAAAAATTAAGTTCTTTAGCATTTAAAAACAGAGTAATAGAAATTGATTACCCAAAGCATTTAAAGTGTCTGTAACGTCTTTTTAGAGAATAGAAAAACTTAACGAAGGCGAAATTTCTGTTATGAGTTCATTTTTATTTAACCTGTCTTTTAGGTCTGTTATGCATCTTTGATCAGTCACCATAAGGTGCTGTGCAATCCCTAATGTTTGAAATATTATTGGCTAATGACTTTTTATAGTCCATTTATCTAGCTTGAGTTGCCGTTTTAGAACCAAAATAGACACAAGATATAAAGGCTCTGCGCTGCTCTATGTAAAGAAACTAATGTCCCAAAATAGAAATGTCACCATGTCACTCTCTAGCCAGTGGATTTGGTCCATCAAAGTTGGAGTCCAGACGACTTGGTGCATCTTGAGAGGAGAAAGATGTGTCTAGTCTGCTCCTATGGACATTCAAGTGCTTCAATAAGATAAGAAGAGTACATGAACACTAGTAATAAGGGATATTAAATATAATTATGCTGAATCACCGTTGGATTTGTTAAGGAGATTGGTGAGTTCTCGTCTTTAAGCCCTAGAATTTAACATGTGGAATAGTCTATATTTCTCAACAAACAAACAAAGGTTTTTAGTAAAGGGAACGCATTTTGGACCAAATTTAGCAGGTTTCAACACTAAACCTAGGTCTTTAACTTTTTGTCCCTCTCGAGTTGTGTTAAGCAATACTATTCTTTGTTCTATCATAAACTCTGATAAGTATTACGCTGTGCAGCGAGAGTTGTTTGATGAATCCTGGCGCTGAAGCTGATATCAGCCCGATAAGGAAAGCAGATGTACCACAGCCCAAAACAAAGAAAGGGCAATAGGACGTGAAGTGAGAGTTAGAAATGGGGGAGTGGTTGGAACAAGAGAGAAAAAATGCGTGGTCGGTTGAAGGTCACTCTCGAATCCTGGCGCTGAAGCTGATATCAGCCCGTTAAGGAAAGCAGATGTACCACAGCCCAAAACAAAGAAAGGGCAATAGGACGTGAAGTGAGAGTTAGAAATGGGGGAGTGGTTGGGGCAAGAGAGAAAAAACGCGTGGTCGGTTGAAGGTCACTCACTGTATGTCTTCAAAGCTTTTGCTACTATTTGATTCATTGATGCGGTCCGTCCATCATACTTAAATCCCGCCCGTCATAGCAGAGCTTCAAAGACACGGCCTCGTATCCATCGTTCAAATCTGCGGAAGTGCAAACTGGTCTCCTCACCTCTGCGGTTAAGGTCTGCACTTCATAATGTTGACGGAAAAATACAGCAAGGCTATAGATCAGCTAGATCATTTCGTTTGAAGGCTGACTTAGTCCCGTTCCATGACAAATATCAGCGCTTCGCGGTTGACCTGTGGGCATTTTTATCATGAACTCTCAGTCTAGCTGTTCGTTTCTGCGAACCTCTTGTCGCTAACACCCGCTGCAAAGAAAAAAAAATTGTTAGAAAATAGTAAGTTTTCTTTTCAAACTATTAGTTTGTGTCTAACATGCGACTTTCAACTTTTCTGACTGTGACCAACGATTACTTGGCAATCAATTGTCACCTTCAATGCTTCCCCTTCGATTTCATAAGATTCATTTACAACGGCTCAACGACAAACTTTTTTTTTTTATTTCAAGTTACGGTTTTCCTGCTGTATTTTTGCCAGTCGTCGTTTAAGCTGTAAGTTCCGAGTATACAAATGTTTATGTTTCGTCACTTATTGCGCTTTCACATTTTCTAAAAAACAAAATGTATTCCTTAAAGTTGCTCTGAAAATTCGAAAGCTTTTTCCCCATTCAATTTTCCCTACACTGTATCATTCTTTTCTTACTGGTTCTAGCCCATTTAATTGACACGCCTTTTCTGTCACTGATTGTCTTATTCTTATTCCTCTCTCTCTCTCTCTCTCTCTCTCTCTCTCTCTCTCTCTCTCTCTCTCTCTCTCTCTCTCTCTCTCTCTCTCTCTCTCTCTCTCTCTCTCTCTCTCCATTCCACTCTATCTATCTATTTATCTATCTATCTACCTGTGTACTTATCCAACACTTTCTTAACCCTCTTAGTGTCTGTCGGTCTTCTCCTACTCTCTCCCTCTCTCTCTCTCTCTCTCTCTCTCTCTCTCTCTCTCTCTCTCTCTCTCTCTCTCTCTCTCTCTCTCTCTCTCTTCCTTTCGCTCTCTCTCATTATTGCACCAAGTGCCGCGTTGTCTTCGGAAAAGCTCATCTCACTTATGGTGCCAGATAGCTTTATGCTGCTGTCAAAAAGTGGCTTGGGTTATCTGGTAGTGGAGTCGGTTCTCATCTAACCTGCCCTTTCCTGAAGCTTCACGGGGGTCTCTGTGACTGTACAGTTTCCAGTGACATTACACCAGAAATTTTACTTTCTGGTTGCAGGGTTGAGGATCAGAAATAACCTATCATTGTGCTACTTACTTGACTTAAGACTGTGGAAGATCGATTAGGGACAAAAGTATGATAAACTATTTCTATCAGCTTTCTTTGAATTAATATGTAATTAAGTTGAGATGAGGAACCCATGTAAAGTGGGTTTGTTTTTGTTGTTGTTTTTTTCTGGTTTTTTTTTTTTTTTGTTTTTTTTTTGTTTTTTTTCTTCACTTCAATGGATTTAGTGATATTATCTAGAAACGGTTCCTTTATTCGCATTTCAACTATTTCCTCACAACAAAAAAACAAAGAAAGTAATAAACCAAAGGCTTTAAAAGCATGAGGCCACAACTTTCGGCTATGCGCGGTCTCGACTAAGACAAACAGAAGCGATAATTCGTGCGGCTGAAACTCGAGACGTCTTCGGTTTGGATGCTCGCTCTTACTTACAAGGCCTAAGAACAAGAGGATCAAGTTGTCCACAACAACTAATCGGACATTTGACAAGGACAACGCGTCACGAAAAGCCTGTCCCCATCGGTCCCAGACTAAAGCTTCATGGCTATCAGTCTTTTAGAACTTAAAAACGGCTGAAAATAAAATTGCAGTGATTCTCATCTTTTATGCTTGTTGTGCTATGTAATGTTTGAAGTACGTAAAAGCCTGTCGAATCAGTTTATGCAACTTCAAAGGAAAAAGAGTGTTTATTTTCATTAGGATCTTAATTTCTTCAAGAGTATGCTTAAATATGATTTTTTTTTCCTGTGAGTAAATTGATAAAGTAAGCAGATTTTATGTTTGACTAGTAAGACTCTACCTAAAATGAATTCACTTACATGGTATTGGTCTGGTTTTTACTTCTCACTATTTCACAATTATTAGTGTTTAAACTCGACCCAGCTCTCTCAAAAGTTGTTCACATTTAATAGAGTATTAAATGCTTCAAATTTTAATGGCAGAGAGTGCGTTTACTCCCTGAAACTCAATTGGAAAACACTCAAACTTAAATCGCTGAGTAAAAAATAAACATATTCTAGTCCTACAGAGCAGGAAAAGCGGTTCCTCAGCACGCATAGACAGTGGGAACCTGTGGAGTGTAATTGTGTTTGCAGCATCCACGCAATCCAAAATTCCTCTGTATCTCATATTGGATTATTTATTGGAGGAAATGTTTTTCTCAAATTGCGATAACCTGTATTTGTTAATACGTTCACTTGATCGGTTCATTTCTCGTTTGCTGATAAAAGGTTATGAAAGAGTCTAAATCTTAACCAACAATAACAAAGAATCCATTGTTAGCACCATTGCCTGTAAATTTCTTTGTGCCTGAAGACACTGTTTGTATTTTTATTTTACTTTAGAAAAGTGTGTGCTTTGGAACTTTCTACGTTTTATAAGCCTCTAGCATGATGTGTTCGTCAGCAAGCTGGACTGAAATTCTGTTTCAAACTTTTCCTCTCCATCAAACATGACTCTGCATATAACTTACATACCTCTGCTTTACTGCCTTCTCTATTATCGTACAAGCAGTGGAAGAGCTAAGGACATTTTTCTGGGTTCGAAGATTTTAACAACAGACTTGCAGTCTGCAGATGCAGACTCCAAAGATGAGCATTTTACGCAAGATTCCTCACATCATGATACAAGCAGCCAGTTAGACAGTAAGGAAAAAACTGAATGGGCTTCTGTGTCCCTTTCTACAGGTCAGTATGGCCATAGATCTCACCTTCATGTGGACAGCATATTTCCTCCTTGGAGAGATATACCTCAACAACATCGGCGCCATCATGGACCACAACGCCACTTTACCAAAAGAAATGACCAAGAGATTCACAGGCTTTGTTCGACCAGTAATTTTCGACCTGGTCAAATCAGGCACAATCACAGAAGCTACCACAAAGTGCCATTTTTCAGACATAATACGGATAACAATAAAGAATGTCTCTTTAGAAATGAAGCTGAGGTACGGCAGCTTCTCCCGGGAGCCTTCTTGTCTCATCAAGAACTAGAGGAAATGTTGCCATTCCACAATCTAAAAATGCTTGGACATGAGAGAACCAGTGGTCGGTCATATGATCATCCTATAAAGCTTTCAAAGATGGTTGCCCTGCCTCATACACATTCATCCTTTAATGCAGAAACTGTGACATCATTCAAATGTGGAACTTGTTTTACGTAAGTTGATGTCATAATTTGAAGGAGTAAATCAACATGCATGTCTTATTGAATTGGATTAGATTAAAAATGTTTCCCTGTTCAAATTTTATTTCCCAGAACTAATACTCCCGAATTTATTGATCCTATTAAATTTATTTGTTTCGACAATGCAATTAATTTTCCTAACATGAATTATTCATAAGACAAGAGGAGCGTGGGGTTTTTTTTCTTAACAATTTTTGTTGACAGTTTTCAAAAACAAGTAATATTTCATTTGCAGGGTGCTTCTTCCTCGCATAATCAAAAGAGGGGTGGGGTAAGGAATCAGATTAAGATGGTGTATATAAGTTCATTTCTGTCGTTGTGTTGTGAGTATGCTGAAGACTTTGAGAACAACTGTCTTTGTGCTTTTCAAGTGGTTTATTGCTGTTTTTATAAATGTATTGAGTTTTCTGATTGAAATTTACCTTATATAATACTTTACAGAGACCAAATAAGCATCAAAAGGACGAAAGGAGAAACATCCAGGGTATAATCTTACAAGATTAATTTTGGCATGCACCATTATTCGCTTCTTGTTCACACGCATTAAGAGAATAATACCCACTCAAGAATTGTATATTTCATAGATCAAAATATTCCCTGGGTGGTTCAGTTTGAAAGACATTTTACAGAGATTGCAAGATCAATTACCTGCAAAAATAATAGACAAAATGCGATATTTTAGAGTATAAATGATAAAGATCTAAGTTGAATGATGTTCTTAAAAACTGAGATTATGATCATTATAAGCCAATACATACTTGCATGACTCCATTAAGAATTATAACAATAGTCTATACCTTTCCTGTCTTATCATTATCTTTCTGTGCAGAAAACGTGTAACGCCAGCAAAGCTGTTATATATTTTTAGATCATTTACACTCATTACTTTGTAATATCCTGATAATTAAATATCGCTTTCTTAATATGACTTTGACAGGAGGTGTTCCACCCGTTAAATGTCTGCAGTATCAAATTGCAGGCATTACATTTACAGGTCAAATTAATCTTGAAACAACACATTGTTGCTATAATACATAAGTAAATTCAGTTATATATAATTATATTCTACGCTGCATTATGTCGCTGTCCGCTTTGAGAGCTAACTTTCAGATCAAAGGGACGCAATCAATCATTACATATCATTCAAAAGAAATTTCATAGATGTTTAGCTAATCTTATGCACACAACAACATCCAAAATCTTTAAACTTTAAAAAAATCCAGGGTTTATTTAAGCGATTCAAAAAAAAATAAAAAAAAAAAAAAAGATACACGAAATGGACATTGAAGAAAAAAAAAAGGGGGGGAAGGGGGGGGGGGGTAAGAGAGAGAGAGAGAGAGAGAGAGAGAGAGAGAGAGAGAGAGAGAGAGAGAGAGAGAGAGAGA
>JAWDGP010004263.1:1777500-1780000 GCA_033675545.1 Elysia crispata | reverse complement strand
TTCCTAAATAATACAAAAAAGCATGCCTTTGAATTACCGGTATTCAAAATTCACCACAATGCACAGATCTGCACCAATTTTTCAAATCAAAATGTTTCCCTGTGCGGTCGTGGCTTCGCCACTTTGATGAATAGATCCTAAATCATTGTTTTCAGAACTCTTTGATCCAACTCTGGTGAAGGTGTGAAGATGTTGAGTCACGTTATTTGCTGCTATAAGTCAAAAATAGGGGTAAGGATAAGATGAAATTTGTTATTTCATCTCCTTACATTAGACGTGGTGACAGTAAAGATTATTACGTATCCATCTTTTACAGTGCTTGGTACCGCAGTTTACATTTTTTCGTGGTATATATATATATATATGCACATGTATATCATTTTATACATGTATACATGTATCCTCCGTCGCCAGTATCCTGACCAATGCTCTTCAGAGTAATGTATGTAAAATTATAAGTTAGTAAGGGACTGGCTTAAAAGCCGTTTCTTTGTTCGTTTGTTGTTCTTTTCTTTTTCCTTTTTTCAATCTATTTGAATTTCGATCCATCTCTGGTGAGCTGAATTTTTATAGGAACATTTGATTTAAGCGAAGCCCAGTTGACGGTAAATATCTGAATGTTCAGGAATCCTCCCAAGTGAAAGTTCCGTGCCTGCATTTGTGGTAAATGATGTAGGTTCGATCATAACTGTGGTTTGAAGTTAAAAAAATTTGTAGCTTGCAAAAATTATAAATATAATACATGTACGAGCATAGACCACTTCAATTTAAACTACATGTACATTATCTGCAAAACAAAGATCTGTATTTATTCTTTTCATGTTTCGGAATGCAGTGAGTTATTTCTCCGATCATTGTATACTTTATTTTTCGTTTAGTTACTTCCAAATATTTAAGTTTTTAAGATCAGTGTTTCTTCTCAGCCATGTAAAGAGTATACTGAAAAAAAAACCACCAACCAGTATCTTTCCTATGTAGAACAGTATGGTTCATAATAGTGAGAATGCTGTATTATAATGTGTCGCGAGGTAAACATCAAATACATGTAGAAGTTATCTGCAACATCTATAAAAGTATTTAAAGACAAAGATACGGAATTATCCTATTAAAAAAAAGTTAAATAAAGGTCAACAGAACTACAAAGCCATGAGTTTTTTAAAAGTGTTTTAAAATTTCTTCAAAACTATTGTGTAGTCCGCTTTTATGTATGTTAGTAAGGAAAAAATTCACCTTGAGCTATCTATTTGTGTATCTATCTATCTATATATGTTATATATATAGAGAGAGAAAGAGACAGACAGACAGACGGTGGTTCAATTTGCTAGACATGAAAAGATAAAAACAGTGAGGCAATAGTTCATAGATTTATTTGAAATAACACTGATATGTATAATTTATCTATCTGTCACTTAGTGTGGTAGTCTGTTTGGACACCACTAAAAATGCCAATCCATCTTTGCTTTCTTTTCATTCCTTTGATGTCTTTCCATTTGCAGATATGTGGAACTTATCACTTCTCCTCTCACCCTTTTTTACTTTCACTCTCTTTAAATTATTGATCTCTTTATTCTCTCTCTTATATAAACACAAAAGTAATAACATGTAATAAACTCCATAATTTAAACAATTAAATCATAAAAAAATGTAGGTTAAAAAAATGTTGTATAAAACTGACCCTACAGAATCCTGTAAAATAAGATTTTTGGACACACTGTTGTATAATTATAAATGAGGCACTTATGTAAAGGATATGCAACAAATTGAGCAATAAATACATTGCAACCAATTGATGTGAAATGATATGAAAAAAGATTTCAAATATAAAATTCAAAACATTGACAATCACAAGAGTTAATTTTATCCGTTGCTCATCTTTGTTTAAACTGTTTTAAAGCCATCTAAATTTAAAAGAAAGAAAAAGTCTATGAAAAAATAAGATATTTTACAAGTTTAAGCATGTCAAATTGAAAAAATAAGTAAATCAAGCTGATAGCTATTAATACTTTTCACAGTCAGCACTAGAGTATTGAGTGCATATGGCATCAGAAGTTGTTTCCTTAAAGCTTGGTGACTGATCCAATCCGCTGCCTGAGAAAAAAAAAGGGTCAAAACATTTTATTACAAACAAAAAAAAATCACAATAAATTAAATTTTGCTTCATTACCCTAAGGTTTTAGCTCCTTGTTAATAACTCAATGATTTTTAAAGAATTTTTAGCACAAAAGATGCTAACCTTAAGTGTCTTAGTAGAGGAAAACATAATATTATACATGTATGTGACCATTTTATGCATGGACAATTTTGAACAAGACTTAAATCAAGATAAAAGTTTCTAATATTGTAGATGCTTTAAATATGCACTTTCCATAATGATTCATGAAGTTTAAAGAGTATAAAAAAGGGACTTGAAAGGAAGAATCTTTTAGGTAGAAAATGTTAAGTTGTGACCCTCGGAGAACATGAATTATCAGTTTCTGTTTTCGTTTGTTTGAGATGTTGA